>KB672713.1:4031773-4174844 GCA_000349145.1 Anopheles dirus | reverse complement strand
TAATAATAATAATAATAATAATAATAATAATAATAATAATAATAATAATAATAATAATACTAATAATAATAATACTAATAATAATAATAATAATAATAATACTAATAATAATAATAATAATAATAATAATAATAATAATAATAATAATAATAATAATAATAATAATAATAATAATAATAATAATAATAATAATAATATAACACCAACAACGTAAGTCAGCTCTTGATGTCAGCTGGCATCCTAAAATCGCGCCTCAAACATAAGTTTATTACAAAAATCAAGAATATAATAACCTCAAATTTATTTCAGTGTTATATTTATCTATGTACATCACATAAACTTTGACATGAACTATACTGAAAGTTTTATAGAACACGTTTAAGAATTATCACGAAATACTACGGATTCATAGATGTTTTTAATTTCAATTTGAACCCAGTATCTTTCAACTTTCTGTCCTTTGTATCCGATTAAAGTCATAACTGATCATAAATGCATTCGTAGTTGCTAATATGACTGCATTATATGTTGCTCTCTTATTCGTTTACTATCTTATGATTTGCATTTCAATTTTAATAATAGTATACAAAAGCTTTGGCATTTTAGAGTGAGTGATAAACAAAGCAAAATTGATAAAAACGCACATAGTCGTATAGGTGAACATCATTTCGCTGATGCCCATTTACAGCCATTACACTTTATAAATTTTGCATTTCAAACTAACCTCAAATTAGCTGCAACTTACTAGAAACCGGCTGGCTTTAAATAACTAATGTTCTTTACATGGCTTAAAATTAACAACCATCCGATTAGACAACATCCATCCGTTGCTCATGCCAGTAACCCTACTCTAGCAACAAAGAAAACCTCAGTATGTCGTGTAATTAAAATGCGCAGTAATACTCTAGTTTCGCTTCCTAGTATATCGAGCACACTTTCGCTTGATCGGAGCACTCTCGCATGGTCTGGTGCAAAAACAAAACTGCTACTTCGCGCCGGTCTAATCAGGACCGGTGACTTTCACGATAGCCCGAAACGCGAGATTTTTCATTTGTGTTAAGCTGCTGTTTTTTTTTTTTGTACAATTCGGCGCATAGGTTTTTTTTCTCAGCACACGCGCGGCTCAGCCTTACCATCCGCGACCGTGATGTACGTAATCGGCTTACCTGTATATGGGCGATCCTTTATCTTCCCGGTACCAAAGCACCAGCACGACATTGTCACCCGGCTCGTGTGTGCTGACGTTGCACGGCAGATAGATTGTTTCGCCGACCAGCGCCTCCATCGTCGCGACAGGAACTGTGGAAGAAAGACCGGGTGGAGAGTGACGATGAATAAAAAACAGCTTCGTTAAAGAGAGAGAGAAAGAGAGAGAGCAGTCGTAACATATAACGCCCAAACCACCCACCCCCTCCCCACCATGTTGGCAACCCGCAGTGATGGTTCGTGTCGCTTCAAAGCCTGACGGCGTGGCTCGTGTCCAGGATTTATGTCAATATTTTTGTCAACTGCTTGCCGATATCCGCTTGGGATGCTGTCGGAAATGAACGCCAACAGTCACCGCCACCATCGGCGACGAGCATGAAATGCTCATTTTTTATTTCGTCCGTGTGTGTGTGTGTCCCTCTGCACGTTCGCCCGGTCGCGTCCCCGAAACTCGACGCTTCAGTGCGTTCGACGTCCCAAACCGTGGGCGTGCTTTATGCATATTACATTCGATTGTTGTTCCACTTCGAAGTTGCCGCTATTTTTCCGGAGAAGCTTTCGGAACTGGCTGGGGGGTTTTTTTTCATACACATTTGCGTTTTTGCTTCATCCGGCGAGTCGTGTGTGCGCGTGTCGTGTGCCCCGATATCGACGATTGGAAGCCCAATCATTTCGGTGCAGGTCATCGGCAGGAACCGGGAGGAAGTTATGGTGGAGATAAAAGATTCATACAACAAAACTCAAATGAATATTCAGCATCGAGCAAAATTCAAACGAGAGCTCGTACGGCCGCAATGGGATCGAGCAAAAATTGCAACATCCAGGACGAGCATCAGAAAAAAAGAAACGACAAAAGACAGAACCCGACACCCCGACTCTCCAGCGCGCGCGCGCTGATGAAGTCCGCCTCAGTTAGTCCCGGTCATCGTTTACTGCCACAAATCGTCCCCGAACGTTGCCGGCGCTGCGTGGCCGGGTTCGGTTTCCGGTCGCTAGACGACCGCGCTAGCTCGGCTCGCACGTCCTCGCAGTGTGCTTGAAATCATGAAAATGGACCCTAGTCCCTAGCATCCACGGGCTATCGATGAGAACGCAGCAAAAGGTTCATTGGGTGCCGAATGAAGATACAAGGATTCCGTCATGAAGCGAGGGCACACATACAAGCCAACAACCAGCAACTAAACGAAAAAAAAACGCCATCCCAAGCTCCGACCTGAACGTGATCCTTGTTACCCGGCTTATCCTGCTCGCAACGCGGAGCGCGTCGGGGTGCGCCTGCCCGTTGCCAGGGGTTTTAGCAGGGCGAGCAGCAAAAAAAAAGGGTTCCCAGCGTGTGTAACGGAGATCGGGCTCTCCGTGCAACCGGGATAACATCGCGCTGAAACCCGTTAACATCGGGCGGCCTCACCGTCGGGGCTGGTGCGGTCGCGTGGCCGAATTTCGAATTTCGAGCGTGTTAGCTTCGTTTATCCTTCCTGCCACCGTGCCAGCGTTTTTTTTTTTGCTGTCGGGAAGGGTGGGTGGGCGGATGGATTTTTATCTGGTTGTGTTGCGACGGAGAAAATGACTGAATTTCACCCTTTTGCTGCTTGAACCCGGGTGCCATTGTTTGCCGTGGCGGGCCGATAGAAGCCCACCGTAGACCTATTTGAGATTAAATGGGGGCTAATTTTGTGGTTCCTTGCCCGGCACGGTTTACGGTGCGATGAGCGCTTAACGATCGCTCCGGATGGACGCACGGTTGGATTTGGCGATGGTTTGGTGTGTGTGTGTATGTGTGTGTGTGTGTGTGTGTGTGTGTGCGTGTTTTTTTTTGTTTTGTTTTTGCTTGCATGCGTACAACTCCCATTCCCACCAGCGTCGGTTGCTCGTACATTATGTAAAAAAGTTTCTGTTTCTTTTTCACTCCCATAAATAGAGCTTGAAATGTTTGACCAGATGGCGAGCAGAAAGCCGTCTTCTATTCCACTTTTTGCTTTATCAAACAACTTGAATGTTTAGCAGAGTTTACCTTTGCAAAATAAGCAGCTTAAAATTATTGATTTTTTATTTGGGAAACTTCAAGTCGTTCTGTGCATGAAGTTAATAAGATAAGCTTATACAGGTGCGGCAAAACCAATAAAAAACTGTCTGCCTCACTGCGTACTCAACCGTAATCCAGTCTGTGCAATTAAAGCGTAATTTGTTCGCTTCGTACACCCAACACTTTTGGGATAATGGGAATCGGAGGTAATAATACAATATGAAACGATTATAGAAAAGTTACTGTCTTTTCTTATTTGGTGTGATGACCTCAACAGTTCAGTCACCCGTTTCACGGATTGCTAGACTCATTTATTTCATCCCTACCATTCCTTGTCGGTCGGAGATGGTTTAGACGGCTTCAGATAGTCCTGATGAGTTAAGATCGTTTCCGCAAAACCCCACACCATCGCGCCAGCAACGAAAGGTGAACAATAGCAGCTGGCTCATTCAAATTAGATGATACCAAATTGCGATTTTTTTCTTCTAAATTTATTTTATTACAACCCTTCCGGGTGTATCACTGTTACCTTGTTCGATTAAACAAACGAGGAAAACATACTCGAAAAACGGTATCTTCCTCACAAAACCATGTGTTTTTTCTCCATTTAAAATACCTGACAGAAGTTAGTACTATTCACTTCTTTCTTAGAACTCTCATTAGTACATTTGAAGTTTTTGTTAGTCCGAGAAAGTGAGATGGCGTCGAAAGTTTGCATAGATGTTTGGGCATTGAAATTGAATTAAGAATGTTCAAACCCAACACTGTTGGAAGTTCATTTATCTAGTGAGAGGATTTATTATTACAAAGCGTTGCTATTGCGGTTTGGACAGTGTTCCACTGGTAGTGGATTCGAAACACAACTGGATCATTCTCTCGTACACAGAACTGACTATCCAGCTCCAGTAGGTACAATGAAGTAAACTTAAATTCTAAAATGGGAGATCTGAACCTACTACTGAAATTGATATGCCTTGAAGCTGGGATGTTTGGAATGTTTTGCTTGAAGATCGAGACATGTAATAATTCTAATTTTATCTCACCTGCTTTCTTTAAAGTACATGTAGAATCTTTTTTTAAATAACCCCTTCAACCATGGGGCATATTTATATTTTCATTATATATTCAACTGTAAGAATATGGAACTTTTTTTTTATTTCTAAGTATGACGGCCTTGGAATATGGAACTTGTTATGAAAAAAACAAAAACAAACTTAATTTGTGAGAAAACATGATCGAAAAACTGGTTCAACAAACAAATTAAATTAGACGAAATACATCCATTCCTTAATCTGAACCTTCCGCAATTCTGGGCTAGGGTCATGTTTGAGAGAATTGACTCTTATTTTCACAATAATGTTTCCAAAAGCTCAAAACGTTTGGAATAAAACCCCAATTCACTTGTATTTTATCCAATGCGCGATATTGATTACCACACGGCAGCAATTCCATTCCGAGTCGGACCCAATTTCCTGCGATACCGAATCCGTCACCACGATTGCACCGTTTTTCTTTTCCATTTTAAAAATTGTTCCCTCCCACGGTGGGTGGTGTATCGGCGTTTCGTCACAAGCGGCGCGCGATTTGAATATCGCGACGAAACCGCTGCCCCAATCGGCCATTTCCAGGCACGGTCGACCAACCCGGTCGCCAATTTCCGGCATCTTCATCCCGCCTTGATGGCTTCATAAATTGCGCACGATGCGGCGAGTGAACGCGGACGGCTGCGGAAGAAGCCGCCCCGTTTGTTCGTGAATGATTGAGCCGTATCTATTTGGCCGCGGTCGCTAGGGGGAAAGGCCGCGAAAGATCAATGAACGGGACAAACCGTGGCGCAATTGTGCACTGGAGCGCTGGCCGGGATGAGCTCGTCGCCCGTTGCCCGAAATGGAAATGCGAAACTAAGCGGCGATAAAAGGAAAATATGGCAACGTGAGCACCGAGCACGGGGAATAACAAATTTACCCCTGACCAAAGGCAGCCAACGGTTCAGTGTGTGTGTGTGCGTTCTCTTACCTCACGCCCGACCTGTATGATCGATGGAGTGCCGGGGCAGAGGGTAAGGGTTTTCCTATTATATGGCGCAGCGAAGCGGTGGGAGGAAAAATTGACCAGGTCGAGCAAACGGACATTTAGATGGATGAATGCATAAACGGATGGACGGATGGGTTTTGTTGAATCATATGTTTAGTTATGCTGACGTCATCTCGGCACAATAAAGGCTCGAGCTTGAAGGCGTTCCGATCCGCTCGCATGCTGGGTCAACTTTTCGCACGGGCGCATTTTTTATTCCTACCCTTGCATTATCGGCACACACCCACACACATCCCGGTCGCATGGCCAACGGGGACAACTTTCCGTCGGTCGGTCCGGCAATCCATCTGGCGCGGCAAGTTGACGGTTTACGATGGGAAAAATGCCGTGCCCCGGGCACAATCAGAAGGATATTACACGAAATTACAGTGATTTTTACGACGGCCTGCCATCCCACGGCCAGATGACGGGGCGAATTCTATGCCGCACAGCGGAAAGCATACAATTTAGTTCATACAATTTCCGTATCGCCCGTGTTTGCCGAGTAGAGTAGCGCGTACTGTGTATGCACGCGGATCGTGCCGCTCCCGTGCGGCCGGTATATAAACCAATTTGCCTGCTCCTAAGCCTGACCCCACAGCATAAAGCCAGCATAAATATCAAACAGATTGACATGCTGATGTGTGGTTTATTTATTGCCCGGGATTATAACGAGATTCAATGAGCTTGCACTAAACGGGGGGAGTGTTTTTGAATTGCCCTGCCCTGCATGGGGAGATATGGGGAGGAATATATTTTTGGAGGGATTTGCAAGAAGATCGGTACCCGGGATTTGCAAGAAGATCGGTTATTGCACGAGAGGCATCGGTTCGGTCGCAAGAATATACAGCTGTGTTTTGAAAGTAATCAATTTCATATGCCTTTTACTCGTATATAATCTCTCCGTTTTTGTAAATCAGACACGTCGAAGCAGCGTAGCTTGCTTTAGCTTGTATTAACGTATAACTTTTCATGAGAAAATTGTACGTCTTTCGACAGCTTGTGAACGGCCTTCCATACTCGATTCCATGAACGATCTTCCATAACAGATTTGATGTCTCCCTTTTCCCCGAGCAAGTTCTCGGTGACTCCAACGTTCTCAGTAGGAGAAAATCTCTTTTAGATGTTCCACTGTAAGTGATGCACCACTTAGGCGATTCCAATGTTGATCATTGAGGGTTTCTCCAGCTTGGTACGGCCACAAAGACATTTTTCCGGAATAGTTCTTCTGAACTAGTGCACCGAACCTACTCGAAGAACTACTCGCAAGACCCGTACGCTTGAGTCGTTAGCGATGATGAAGTGCACTACGTTCAATGAGTTTTTACGTTAGGTAAATTGATCGTCGATTAACTATCAAGCTTTAGCTTCGTGTTCGTAATTCGTCTTCGTAAGTGATAATATATATATTATATATAGAACATTACTTTCAAAATTGTGGAAGAGTAATCAAATAATGGAACAAGGTATATCGAAAGGCATACGAAGAAAAAGCTTTTATGTGAGTATCATTCAACGAGCAGTTGTTACACTGTTGATTGCGATTGTACAAATGAAAGTGAAATTCGTTTCAAACTTCAATATTTCAATACTGTATTTGACATATTTTACTTTTGAGGTCTTTTGTTGCGAAGAAACTCCGTTTTCTATCGATGAAAAATAGTATGTACCGACAGAACTAACTAAACAACCAGAACAAAACCAAACTTCAATCAACTTACACCAGTATGATTGGTTAACAAAATTTCCTTTGCAACGATTTCTGGGAAGCGGCCAATTGACAAGCAGTGATTACCATTCAAACTGTCATTCATCGGAGGCAAATCTAGTTTATGTCAATGCACACCCGTCATGTTCGGATCTGCTTGAGCGAACGTGATGCCTATCACGAGCCCAATCACGCACATAACGCGATCAATCGGAGGTTGTTTGTTTTATTAAACCTGTAGCCTTTTAGCGCGGCATGCGAATTAAATTTGGCACGCGTTGATCGATTCGTTGTCGCGATGGCACTGATGGAAATTATCGCCACAAACGATCGATTATTATCATCGAACCCCCGTTCCCCGAAATCGAAGCGGGCTCGAGTGGGTGCTTATGTCAGTTTGGTTTTTGCGTCGAGTTTCCGAATTCGGTTGCGTTTGTTCGGAACGATCGATTTTCGTTCGTCTGTGAAATGTCTCTCCCCACTCTCGTTCTTATCCTTCACGCAGAGCTTGTCATCATCATGGGCTGAAGTTGAAATTCCTTTTTCCATTCCACTGCACCTAGCTTCACTTCTTGACTCATGATGGCACGGGAAGGCGACGTCGCTATTTCTGTCGTTGTCGAAAATTCACTCGCAAAATTTAAAGTGAATGCCATCGTTGCTAAGTTGCAAACATCAGCCCGAAATGGTAATGAACGGAAATATGTTTCCTGGTGCTTGAAGCGAACGCGCGATACGGTTTCTATGAAACGCTTATCTCTTCTTCGATACTATTACCCCCCCACCGGCAAGCTGCTGCGACTGTTGCTCGGCGAAACGCGACGTCGCACCGGGGGCGGGAAAATGTGCGAAGAAAAGATGCTTTTCGGCACCCCTCGCATCCGCACACACACACGGAAGCGGCGGCTCTCGCGTCTTGAGTGTGCCCTGTTCTATTCCGGATCTTCCACGGCCGCGACTCGAACCGACGGTAGACAAATTACAAATAAGATTACGATTATTATTTCCCAAACGTCGATTCCGGTTGGGCTTGCTACGGCACAAACGGGATGTGTTTTTTATCGACTGGGAATGTTAATGCGCCCGGTAAAGGGAGACATTGTGGCGCATTTATTTGCTTTCCCTGTTCGCTGTTCACTCTCTTTCGCTGCTTCAAAGCTGGCGGGAGCGCCGGGAAAATTGGGAGAAATGTTATTGATTTAGAAAATAAGCTCGACGTGCGCCCAGGTGCGAGGAGCGAGGCGCTCGGCGGCAGCCTCCATCGTCGTCCATAAAGCGAGCGAGTGAAATCAACCACCAGCGAAAGACAATCGAGTACGCTCCCTAATGGTGAACGATAGGAGCCCGACCCTACGCGCTCAGTCACTCGTGCACATTGCGTTTTCCACGCGACGGCCCGGCTGATGATCGTTGCGCGCAAATCTAATGGAACGAAATGATAATCTGTTTCCACGATTCCGCGACGGCGCTACACACAGCCGCAGGATTATGTTCTGGAGGTTTTGGGCGATGTTTGTGTTTTACTTTCTTCGTTTCCTCGGTGTTTCTCGTTACTCTAAGCAGGCTCGTTCGTTCGGGGTTCAGGACCGAAGCAAAGGCGGTTCGCTGTGCATACCAACGGAAACTAATCTTGTATTGTCGTGATTTGGGATGGTTTTTGGTGGGCGGTTTTTGTTTCACTTTCACACCAACTTCGGGAGTGATTTTATCACTCCAGTGGGGGTAAGTTGATCGGCTCACTGGCGCGGGTCGCGTTTCGCGCTGTGAAGCGTAATGTAGATTAATACAAACGAATAGACGTAAGTATTTTTTTTTGAAATCATAGAAAACATCACGGAGAATATATTATTATGTACGTGATCCTGTGAATTTTTTTTTCCTGGAATAGAAAATTTGACAATTTCAAGCAACGATGACTTAAACAACCTTAAATTGGTTCATATTTTTAAAAGTTCCTCAACCATTAATTTACTCATTTTAACGACACAGAGCGTTCCAGAATGCATGTCTAGATAATATCGACGATTTTTCTTTCCATTGTTATTTCTGTGTCAGTAAGATCCTTTATATAATTTTTTCAAGTTCAAAATATACTCGCCAGTTTTTGCTAATGGGTATATCTCTGCTCATTCATTCATATGTTCATTGCCTATCAACATTGGCTGAGAAACATAACATAATCCAAATTAAACGAAACTTAATGGAAGTAAAATAACCAGATATAAAAACTTGGTTAAGTCCGATCGCTAGAAGTGAAGCCGGTACTTTATACTTGTAAAAGAATCATCAAGGTGAAGCAACGGTATAATCCTACGAATGAATGTCAACTAAGACGAAGACGGACTAAACTGGGAGCCACATTCAACTGCAGAAGTGAAACCAGATAAGAAAAAAAGACAAAAAGACAAAAAAGACATGTACCGTCTAAAAAGTATTTTTTCAAGCGTGTTTAAACAGTGAAAGATTTGAAGGCGAATCATTCAATTCTTGAGAATAAAAACAAACAAACGGGTAAAAGCTCTCTGAACACTCTTGTTTTTTTTCGCATCAGCACTCAGGGCTCCTGTATTAAAGGAAATATGATGTTTCATAAAAGACAACAAAAAAGGGCTCTAAAGCAAGTTATGTCAGAAAATCTGTCTGCTGACGAGAGATTGAGAAACGTCGGAGTGTTATATTTTGTTTGCAGTATGTGTTTGTGATGAGAACGTAAAGATGTTCAAGATCATGGTCTCTAGTCTTTAATATTCAGCACCAATGTAAACTAAAGTCTAAAACACGTACAAAATAGTTCCTTTTTCAAAAACTTACACGCTTTTCCATCAACTGAGCTCGCTTTTGTACTTTTCAAACCAAAATACAAAAGAAATAATAACTAATTAAATGATAAACTCTATGTAATTGCTATTTTTGAAGTCTATATCATACTAAGACCGAGAGCAATCAAAATAACAAAATTTATAGCATCATAAAAATGGCAACATAAACAAAAACTTACATACTATTGGGCGGTTAATGAAGCAAACTTCAACAGACGTTCATAAACAGTGATACCACGTACAATTTAATTCGGTCAAATCCGTTGCCTTCTAAGAAAGCTCCACATGGACGGCCCGCCAGCTGGGAAAACACAGAACAGTAACCGGTTGACCTCAATCAAAACATCTCCAACACCTACCGACTGCTCAGCTAGCTCATCAAATGGCCGAGATAAAACTGACCGAAGCTTAAGCGACCGTTTTTTCCCCGTTTTCGTTTGAAGTCCATCCTTCCCGGTCGGGCCGCAACGGTTCGTTTCACCCTCGGCCCCGAGGCCGAGGGACGACCGACCGATTGTTGGGAATTATCCACCCGGTAACGGGTTGTAATGGCCGCTTTGCACTCCGCTTTTCCTACCCCGTGCCGTGCCTGCCGCTCCGGTGCTCCGGTAATATTTCAATCGATTTCCGTTCTGGTGATTGAGCTGCGGGCGAAAAGCTACGGCAAGCGGCGACTTTACTAAGATGCTGTGAAATTGAGGACACAAATCGTTTGAAGCGAACCGCAGCACCCGGGTGGGTTCTGGGGCTGCCGCTTTTTTCCTCCCCCCACTGGTGGGGTCAATTAAACTTGTATTTCTCGATTTGATTGGTTCTTTGATTTCGTTTCGTATTAAGCGACTAGTTTTTTTTCTTCTTTGTGAGCGCTGCCTGTTTCACCCCTCAAGTTGTCGAACGCGCAGAAAAACAGCGGACTGCTTTCGTTTTGCCCTGGCTTGACCCGAAGCTGTACAAGTCATGCCTTCCAGGCATCCCGTGCGTTTCGCTCGCCGGACCTCCGGTGGTCAGTCAGCCATTTTTATGCTTAATTTTATGCCTCACTCGGCGGCAACGATTCGTGAAGGTTGTCATCCGCTTTTTACACCGTATCGATGAAACTTTTCTGCTGGAATCGAAACCAAAATCTGAAGCGCGTGTCCGAGAAACTTTAGGGCCAAAAAATAATACGATCCAATTAAAATATAATTAGGCCAATTTTAAACGGATCCCTCGAGGTGAGCGAAAGGCAAAAAATGCCGGCAAATCAGTCCCACGGGTAGCTGGTCGGGTGGTGGTGGTCGGAAAAATATTAACCTGCTTGTGTCCTGCTCACCCACTCTCGCAGGAAACCTTCGTGGAACATTCATACTGGTGGAAAAAAGAGGAAATCTAACGAAGCGTGTCGTTGGCAGGACATTCATCGGAGACGAACACATTCAACCTCGTTCGACGTCAGAATATCAACCAGAGTGGACGAAATAATATGGCTGGGGGTTGGTTCATTTTTTTAATTGCAATAAACTTGGAACGATCAGCTCATAACGAGCGTTTGATTGCACGGTGAAGCCAATCCTAATCACCCGGGTGGACAACCGATGTCCTACAAGTGGAAGTTGTCATGCGACGAAAAGTATGCAGAAATTGTACCTCATTGCGCACAACTATTCTAAAATTTATCTGAGTTTTTTATATTAAATCGATCGATGCGATCACTTGACTACGGACTCATGTTAGATGACATGTTAGATGTCCCTGTAACGCCGTCTGTATGTAAGGTTCATCGCTGAATTTAGCTCAAATTCTCCGAAACTTGAAACATTAAGTTTTCCGATTGGAACGAAGGGATCTCAAATTCTGTGAAATTATACAAAAACACCCTCGATCGTTGCACATTTGGATTGACTTTGAGCTTGATGAAAACACGTTCGCAAACAGACACATACACACAACCCCCACCGGGCTGATCTGCCTCGACTCTCGTCGACTTGACTCAAGCAGGGCGGCAGGGCCTGCTCAAAACAACACCAGCGCTGCCGTTTTCTTGCTGCCAACGAGTTGAACCGTATTGAATTTCCTCGCACACGCTACCCCCACGGTACCACGTGAGACGGCCGTGCAGTTTTCCGATACACAGCGTCGGCTCGATTGCAGGCAACGACGGCAGCTCGTTAAAATAAGATTTGTTTTGGAGGGCTCTGTTTATGTACGCAATGAAAATAATGTGCTCTACAAACACGACACGGCACACGCCGGTTTGCCGGATGGCGAACGGTGAACGGCATTCGATGGCTTCAGTATGCGTTTCTCCCAACGACGGTGTGTTAGTGTAATGTTTCAAAACAAACAGGTTCGCGAGTGGAAGAATTGTTGGTGTATAAATATCTTTTGTTTTAAGTTCGTGTGTTCTGCTTGAATGTCGTATTTTACTTTCTTGTGGAAAAGTTTCAGTATTTACATTACAATTCTGCTTCAATATCACAACATCAAAACAGCATGATGTGTTTTTCGCAAAACTTGGAACCTTCCGAAATCTTCAAAATTGTCATAAGTGATATTTGATTGAATAGTACTGGCATCAAATACTGGTATTTCCAAGCACTTTATATGCTTCTGAGAGTAATTCGACGTTGTTGATGGGATCAGTGTCTATTTTGTAAGGTAGTAATCATGTCATAGTTTGCAATGCATATGCGAAAGCAATTTAGTATGCAAGTTAGTACACAAGGAAATATATTTTTTCTCAATCCTCGAATAGGTTACGGGTCCTGTTGCCTGATTCCTATCTTTCAAATGTTGTAGTGTACATATATTGTTTTAATGACGTGCATAGTGGAAAAGAGCTGTCATTTATTGTGCAAGGAACAAATTCAATTAATTATCACTTCGTGTAGGAGATCGTGTAAGAGTGTTATTTACCAACAGATTAGTCCTCTAGAAATGAAAAACGAGATGAGCATTAGTATAGTCATAACCTAATGACCTTAAACATTACGACATATGGGTTAACTTCAACGTTCATCCTTGCATAAGATCATCTCTTCTGTTACAGATATGTTGAATACTCGCATAGGTTGTTCACTCAAACGAAAAAAAAAAATGAAAAAATACAATGAGGAGGTGTATTATTGACACATTATTGAATAAAAGCGTACACTGAGTATTTCATAAGCTATGAAATATTAAGATATCGAACTTTTGTCATGCTTGTTGAATTTCGAGATAACCAAGGGAGTGATTCCTTCGAATGCTGGTACTCGTATTTAGTCTTAATTTTAATTCATTTTTTGAGAATAACTCCTTACTTAACAGTTTCCAGAAAATTCGTTAGGATGAAGCACAAAACAAAGTGAAATCATCATCGCTCCACCGATGCAAAACATAACAGAACTTGCTAGAACACACGGACCGGAAAGTGTCAAAACGAACGAAAGCCTCGTCAGCGATTTGTTTGCCAGCTTGCGTGAAGCCGAATGTTGGTTTATACCACCTAATCACGGAACAGCCACTTGAGCCATCGGTTTAAGCATGACATCCGGGGGACATGAAAGGGAATTAAATCATCCGGAACATTAAGCCGACAGAGCCAACCTGGTACGCACCTGGTTCGCCCGCTTTATGGGTATATATATTTCGTGTGGCGATGAACACGAACGGTGGAAAGCGGAAACTCCTGCCGGTTTCGGCTGACAACAACTTTAAAGTAACTTTGGCCGTAGTGTGCGCGGAATTGAGACGTTTTTCGCATTACTCTATTGATTTATGCGCAACAGAGCGATAAAGACGAACGGTGGAAGCAGACGCGGTAGAAGATTTATTCGCGGTGGTTCCATTAATTGATTCATTCCTATTGTTTATAAGCTTAGTTGGTTGCTGCATTTTATGAGGTTTGTGCAATAAATCATACGAATTGATTTGTGTTGCGGACAGCGTGGAAAAAACACCTTATTTCGAAAATACTTTACACACAAAGCTTGATCTATTTTACACGAGCAACAACAGTACCGTGTAGTGAGTTGTTTCACTAGATAGTTCAATTTAGCCATCAGATCAGTTCGGACGTTTCTATTAGTCACAACGTAGCCAACGTAACACGCAAGAACACCGTTTTTTGGTCTTTAAAAACATTGTCTCCATTTTCTGTCCTGTCATGCGTAATTTGAAGTGCCCTGCCGTGTACGTGTACAGCCGAACCGCATCGTGCTCCCATCGCCACCATCGAGATGTTATCGAACGCGTCAGCAAAACGGTTGTTTGGTGAGTGGTGAAAGTTAAGCGATTGCGGACCTCTGCGTCCTTTGAGTCCTGCGCGTCCGTTGGTCGCTTTCGCCCCCCCGGGAGACGGTGATGAGTGCTGCTGATTGGTCCTTCCCCGTCCCGGGGAAACTTGAACACACACACATACTAAAACCCATCACACAAAAAAGCCAAAATAGAGTGAGCCATCGAAACGGGCACTAGTTTCGGGACACTAGCCGAGAGAGAGAGAGAACGGGAGGAGCGAAAAAAGGCAAACAAAATAGAAACACGTGAGGGATTTTCGGACGCTTCGGGATGGGAAAAGTTTCGAGCTGCATGCCTCATCGAAACAGTGATTAGAAGTGTCATTTATGTGCCCGGGAAAGCATTTTTTGCCCTCGCCCTTTGGCAAGCGGTTCACGCGCCCAGCGCTGCCCAGGCTTTTGTGTGCCAAAATCTGATAATAATGTCGAGAAATTATCGACCGCTTTAGGTACAGGCGTCGTCACGTTCGTTGCTGGGCGTTGTAATCATGCTGTCTGACAATTTGTCATGTACGTGAAAAATGTGTCACAATTAATAACGTGCGTATGCTGGATGGGAATTCGTGAAGGTTGCAATTAGTTAAATAAAGATCGTGAAATGTACTGGGGTTTAAGCCATATAAATCACAAAATATTGAGGAAATACTTCCCAATCCATAAAAGCGCTATTATTTTTTGCATTTCTGCTAAACTTAAGGTTGTTTTGATCATTGTCATATCAAATCAGTTTAATACTCATTTTTCCAATTTTAGTCATTATGCACTTGTTTAGAGAAACAAAAATCATTGATCTAAATTTCACAGTATAAGAAACATAAGGCTTATTTAGTTTTTACCAAAATTGTGTACAAACACATGTGTAAAGTTTATTCCTTTCTTAGAAATCTCGTTAAAACCGCTAGAATATAATCAGAAAAAAAAAATCGCTCCTCACAGACACTGCAACCGCTTCAAACATTGCAGTGGAATGAGCCCTAAAAAAGATGTTACTTCTATCGACGAAACGTTCGAGCCCGGGCCGGCTTCTAGTGACTTTCCATTAAGATTTCTCTGTCTTCGTTTTTTATCCACGCTAATACGGTCCCTTTAGGTGTTCCAGTTTGGCTCCTTCACTGTCGAACACAAACCCGCTCCATCCATCGCCCTGACGTATCGCGCGATGGCCAAGCAGCGAAACGTGTGTGCGTTTTTTCTTCCTCCTCTTTGTTTGCTTTTGCCTTCCCCATTGGCACACCGCGGCAGCAGCTGAATGACACAATCACGCACATAAAAGGCTTGATGCTCATAACGCCGACAACGACAAAAAAAAAGCTCTCTCGAAGAGCCACCACGGGCAGGTCGGCCGACACTCACTATCCTTCCCAGTGCCGGTATGTACGTGGCGGCTTGCTCCGTTCTCCTGCTAGCACCATCACCATCACAGACACATAACCACCGAGAGAGCATCGGGACGCGAGCACTGAAGCGGGCACCGAACGGGCAAAACAAGCCGCCTCGCTTGATGGAAAAGCCCTTACGGAACACATAATATGATGAAGATTAAGATATTACGTATTCATCTTGTGTGGATAATTTATTTGTGCTTTGGCTTTACGTTTATGCGCCCGTTCGCCCGCGGCTTCGGGCGGCTTCGGGCGGCTTATGTATTTCTTGAGTCCCCTGCCCGGGCGAAGGTGCGCCGCGTGAAGCTTTCCCGGGTCCCTCTCCGTGGACAATGTGGAGTGCTGGGGGGTGGTAGACCGCACTGTGATTTTTTTGTCTTCCTTTTGCTGTCACCGCCTCTCACCGTGCCTGCTGTAGCGAGGAATGCACGGCGAACCCCCCACGATGCTTTTATGCTTCATTCAGGCACAAATTTGCGCTCCGCTTGCGCACGGTGAGTTTTTTTTTTCATACGGCGCAAACAGGATGCATAAAAGCAGCACGAAGCCAAACCGGGTTGTGACCACGGCGGTTGCGGTTGTAGATCGTTATCAGAGTGACACAATCACAATCACCGGTGGGCAAACGACCGCCACCGACACCATCGCCTCAAGTGTTTCTTTTCTCATTAAAGGATGGCCAAAGCCGCGCCGGTTCCTTTGTGCGATTTCCCTGCCCGGCTCGGTGTCGTCGTTAAGTTATTGAAAAGAAATATGTTCTGCATACACGGGGCACACGAGGCGGGGCGAGAGAACGCCCGGAACGCCTTTCTGGAGGCTTGGCTAGCGAGAGCCCCGGCCGGGCTTCGAAATCCATCATCACCAGCAACGACGTCGTTACGATCAAATAGCTCGTGGGACGACTTGCATGTAGGTGTGTGTGAGAGTATAAAACCGTAACGCATTTCGAAAGATGAAAAGTGGAAAATTCTTTCAACCCTCTCCCCGGTTGCAGCTATTCAGACACTGCGGCCCTAAACTTCGCTCCGGACCGGACGCATGGCGATGAAAGCAATCGATTTTATCATCTCGTGCGCTTATGCGCTGGGAAAACATTTTCTCAATCCTTTCCTGCACCGGTCCGTTCCGGGAGACACAGCATAGATCAGGTTGCCTCCTGTGACGGAGCGCAGCGGTCCCCTTTGCGCGTTCGTTGATTACGGTTCGTGTTTACCGGCGCGTTAGTGGACCGCACCGTGCACCGGTTGATTTTTATCAAACGAACGAAAACACACACATAAAATGGCTGTCGCGGGGAGCGTCAGCACCGGGCGGCGGGCAGGAGTCGTGGCAGGAGCCCGCCCAGAGCATAACCGATTCAATAAGCAACGCCGTGGGATAAAACCTTCCCGAAGCACTCTCACACACCCACACAGGAATATAAGATTGTGCTACTACAAAAAAGAGCGTACCACACCTGGGACGCTAAGGGAGTGTATGTGTGTGATTTTTTGTTTTTTCTTCGTTTTTTTACTTCTGTTCCCCAACCTCGAAGAAGTTGGGAAATACCTACGGCCAGGTGTCATAAAACGTGCCGCGGGTTTCGTTCGCAAGGTGTGCTGCTGTTTGGCGCACCGGTCGTGCTCGGCCCACGTTTACCGAAGAAATCACCCCGGCTGGGTTGTTTCATCAGTGTAAACATCGGCGCCGGTGTCGATGTTGGAAGCGATAAGCAGTCCCCGCACCCGGGCGGGGCTTTTTCCGCTTTCGGCGATGGATTTGGAGTCATCAGTGCGCCCTGCATCGACACAGCGGAGGAGACCGTAAGGAGACCGAGCCCGTAGCTCCTGTCTGTTAGCTTAAGCTTGCTCAATTCGGTTTCCAGTTTCACGCAACGTGATTAACGGTGCCTTAGCCACCGATGAGCCACCCGGTAAACACAAACAGTTGATTATTTGCCGATAGCTCCAGCACTTTCGATTTTACGTTCACGGGAAAAGCGTTCAACGGGTTGCTATTTTTCCGGCGGGATGATCGTTGTGCAAATATGTAAAAGATCTAGTAGATTATTTGTTGTTTTCTTAAAATTAAGCATGTTTATTGAGTCATTTAACTGAATTCGAACAGAATCTATATAGAAACACGCATCAAACAAGAAATGGAACATCTTTTTATGTTTTTTTTTATATTATCTTTCTTGGGTTTGCAATGCCTCTTTACAATTTAAAATTACAATTGAACAAGAAAACAGAACTTCTATGCCGATCTAAGTGATCCCAATTGTTGCCAGTGAGGTCGATATCATAGTTTGCAAGTACTTTAAGAATTATGGTGCACTTGTCCAAGCTGGAGAATATGAATACTGGCAAATATAGCTGATAAGAAACACCCCAAGTTGGAGCTAGTCTACTGCAACAGGCAACTCTATGTCGCTGGGTGTTAATGCGGGGACAAAACGAGCGCACAGCTGAGAGCATTACACTAGTGTTGAACAAAAGTTCTCAATGGACAAGCGATTTGTTGGGCAGCATGAACAGTGCGCTGCCTTGCTTAGGAGTGGGTTTGCAGGAGGCGAAGATTCGACCATATTCTTACGAAGTTGGGTAATGGCAGCTCTAAGGACACCTTTGGGTCTGGCAGCCTACCTTCCAACGTTTGTTGCCTTGTCGAGTGGTGGAGTTTCTTGTATGACATATCCCAGCTGCTGAACTACTAACCACAGGGTTTCCAATGCTTTGGACTGCGAACCGAAAACTTTACTACAACGTCTTTGATATGATGGAAGGAACTTCCCAGGTACAAATCACCACAATGACACGAGGCAGCATCAATTGGTGTAGCTTTACTTGGATTCTCCCAAATCTGGTTCAGAGGAGTGAACATAGGGTAACGATATCGTATTCCATTGCGAGCCACCAACAAACACCATTCAAATTTCAACCATTATTCTTTAGTTGACAACAATTCCAATGACACATGTTCATCAAAATCTCTCCACTGACGCCAGATTTATTAGCTTATAAAGTCTCAAATATAGCTGATCTATCGCAGATAGTGTAGTGTAATTAATAATTATGTTGCATTTTGCATATTGCGTTTTAAAGCTGAATTTAATGAGTGATTCTTAAATCACAGAAGTCGATGTATGATTGAAGTTGCACATGATAGAATTCAAAATGTGATGGAGAAGCTATTTTGTCTGATGAGAATTGATTCAATGCGCAAACTACCCTTTAAACTTTTCCAGAACCAAAGTATACGTAGTATGGTAGATTAGTTGATAACTATACGTTAAAATAAAGTTGTGAGATGCTTCCATGACGTCGCTTTAAAAAATGAATAAGCAACTGTTTGAAAAACAATAACCATATTATCGACAAAATGTTCTTTGTTCAGCATTCACAATGTGATTCACTCTTTAATTATTACATTATTTACACTATTTTGACGTGGACATGTATTTTGGCGTTTACTGCAGTGGCAAACAAAGGCATCATTCGTCAGAAGCAAACAAAAACTAACAATCCGTGGTGTGCAAAAATTTTATTAAATCAGCGTCAATAACGTTGTATCAATAATCCCCACAATGAAGGGAACGGTATTTATCACATTACCACCCACCCTGCAAGCTAATAAACGTGTAGCATGTTTTGATTGAAACGTCACGCTTTCATGTATCAATTGCCACATCGCACCGTTTACCCTCCGGCCCTACCGGCGCTATGAATTATTGATACCGATGCAAACAATTGAAAGAATGTTCCTACTTTCAGCACGCTATAAATCATTCACCGCGCACGGTCACACATTACAGAGCGGGGGCAGCGCCACGGGAAGGAATCATCGTCAAACCATCTTGCCTACCTGCGCGCTGTCACTCGTCCATCTTGCGCTGTTGGCAACGGGTTCACCTACCTGGGAACGTGGCCGTACAGACGAATAAAATAACATAATTCATCAGCCCATCGCTCCGCGGCCGCATCCGCTGTTATCACTCAATCGACGCACAAACGGCCGTACGTCAAAATAATCGCATTCGTAAACAACCATCCGTCTCCATCGTTGATCAATTATGAGTTCGATTCAGTCACCGGGGCGGCCTGTCAGGACCTGATCGAGCACGGTTGGTGTATTTTTCGTTCACCGCATCCACGCCGGGTGCTCTTCTTCTCACTGGCTGCTCCGTCGTCACGAGTTGCACTTACCCAAATTTCGACTGACACAAACATGCCCGGAAAGCCAGCTCATCTGTCAGGAGCAGTCGCATGTCGTGCCAAATATTCGTACAGAAAGTATAATCAATCGCAAAGTGAACGCGCGCGCTCGTGTATGTGTGTGTGTGAGGTTTCTTCCGCAATGATGGAAAACCATGACTGCTCCTTTTTCCTTTCGTACGGCGAAACTTTGTTCAGAAACGGAAAAGCTCCCGACCCGCGATACGTGTTCAATCCGACAGACGACACCCAACCGATGGGGAAGATATCGATCGTACCGGCAACGGCGTATCGTGCAGGTTTCGCTTTTTCTTACAACTTTTGCGCGCAGCTTTCGCGTTTGCTGCGAGAGAATAGCGCAGCTGGTGTGATGGTGAGTGCTTTTCAGCTACGCTCGGCCGCTTTCGATGGATGAGATATGGAAGCCATTTTTGTAACCTACATAGCGTTGCATAATTTATGAATAGCACAGGCTCTCCCTTCCTTTGCAACGCGGCTGGGTGTGCCCGTCCGCGCGGGACAGGACAATGACACTGTGTGTAACGCTACAAATGCAGCCTCGCAATCGTACGTCAACTTTTGTTTCTCTCTCTCCTCCTCACACAGATGGCGAATCAAAAGTGACTTTAAATCAAGACTTTCCCCCACACGCCGCAGGATTATTTTTCTTCCACACGTTGGTTTGTTTGTTACACAAATGACTCAAGAGATGCAAAAGACATCGCTCCAACGAGTAAAAGAATGACAGAGCATTCATCGATTGTTGCAATCTAATATCTTCCACGTTACGTAGACGTTGCCGAATTGACTTGTTGTAGCAACGGTTTCAAATATGAGAAATTGAATCGATTTTTCAAGCATTTGCTCTAGCGGAGCCCTTTTGAGGATTGATGGATTTTATTTCCATTTTTCAAGAAATTAATTTCCTTATCTGATGCACACCAAAAGAACGTCTACATGTGCTTTCCATGACTAACATACTTGTCAGGTCAACGTCACTATATGGTTTAGACCTTCTACAGTGAGTAATTGAAAGTTTTCTCCTCATGTATCCTTCTCAGGTTGAGCCTACTAGACTTTTTAAAGCAATCCTCCAGAGCAACGCCAAGGCTTCGTTTGATTTGATTCATGGCTGACAGGTGTGTGATAGACCAGGAACTATGTGTTTTCCCACTACTAGCAGTGTCTTTGATTTTCTCGAGACTCCCCAGTCGCTGGTCGTCATGGTCGTTCTGGGGGTACTCCGACATATCATATTTCTCACCTCATGAGGTTCTTACTAGCTGTTTAACTACTCAAACATTTGATTATAAAATATAAAACGTATATTTTACATCTCGCAATGGACCAGAACCTTTTCTGTATAAGGCAGTCTTTAAGGGCACATCTGATACTGATATGTTAAATCAGTGTTTCATCTCATCGCACATCCAAGACTCCAATGGATATAAAAAAGAACGTAGAAATGAAGATATTACAATATTTTCCACAGCTTTAAGTACATTATTACGTTGCTCCAAACGACTTTAAACGACAGTGTCTTGGAGCAGCTTATCGTCAGCTGCTACGTGAAGCAAACGCGCCATACACCCCATGGAGTGTGCATTTACAATCTCTGCTCAGCAACCGGTTTCATCGTGCATCGTTGGCACTGATTTCCAGGAAAAATATCTCATTTCTCTCATTCATTATCCGGCAATTGAAACCAAGCGGGCACACCCCATCCAGCACTCTAGTTCCGTCTTTCTCTCGGTGGGACTTTGAGCCGCTGCGAAGTTACCAATGCCCTCGGTTCCAGGAAAAGTTTCCCGTCTCATACACCGAATGGCTTAAATACACCATATTTCATCTTGCACGTCTACGGCCGATGATGATGCAGCCAAACGGCGAAAGAACAGACGATCTTCACGCTTCGCACGCTGCGGTAACGGATAGTTTTCCCCACCAAAGACAAAAAGGCTTTTGCCGGCCTGATCTCCGGTGCTTGCACTCATAGTTAAAGTTTTTCCCCACAGCGAAACAGTTTGCCACAGCAGCGACAGTGCCGTGGAACACCGTTAACAGTCGTCCCTCCCCAGGGACGCAAAAGCGAGCGATCGGTATGATTTGTGTATCGGGTGGAGGTAAGATATGCAACTATCGTCTCAACCAGCGGCCGCACGGTCAGGACCCCGGCGTAGAGCCCTCCGTTGAACAGTCGGCACAGAGAAAAGGATTGAACGAATAAAGTGTTTGAGAATGTCGGTTTGCATAAAAGCACCTTGGGGGTTTGCTCGCTGCGAACCGGGCCCTGTGGAGGTGGCACTAAATGTCATTCAACCTTCCGCAAGGCGCATCATGCAGACGACACTCGAGAAGATTGGGGGAGGGAACTAAAACGAGAACGGTAGGGCGGGTTTTTCAAAAGCCACAACCAATCGCAAGCATCCACAGTCGGCTTATTATGTTCCGACCCCAGCTCTAGCTTCATCGAGTAATC
The DNA here is from genome assembly GCA_000349145.1 of Anopheles dirus. Lineage (NCBI taxonomy): Eukaryota > Metazoa > Arthropoda > Insecta > Diptera > Culicidae > Anopheles > Anopheles dirus. The sequence goes on along the minus strand of KB672713.1, from coordinate 4,152,702 downwards.
AGCTGCGGCAAAGTGGATCGTAGCTGATCGTTTGCACAGGACAGCTTATCGTGCGCTTATCTACTCAAATCAAGCTCTCGATTGGTGGAGTGTTTTTGTCACAAAACCCGCCGGTGATGTCGGTTTGAGGACGTGGTTAGTTTCGAAGCCTTTGGGGGCATGTTGAGGCTGAAAGACGCAATTCTATGCAGAAGAACGGATTCGTACGGGAAAGATTTGTTTTTCCCCTGTCTCGGTTGTGAAAGGTATTATTCCTCGATTTTTCCTCAAGCGAAGGGCACGGATGTGTTTCTTAAACGATTTCAATAAAGCATCACCCTTACCGTCATTGTATCACTACATTACAAGAATACAATGATTATAACATGCAGGATCTTTTAATCTGATTCCGTTCAGCATTTGGAACAGAATTTACTGATAGTAAACTCAGTTCAAACTAGCATATTTTACCATTTATAATAGCTTGACCTTTGGAAGGTTTATTTTTCTCATAAGATATCTCTTACGTAAAAACTACATCGTGATGAAAGCTTTATTGGCCATTTTGTTCTCACAACTACATATAAGAATGCTAGGAAACAACTTCATCAATTGAGAAAAATGATTAGCTATTATTTGTGATGTGATTTTCAATGCTCTACCAGCTGCAGGTTATGAAGTAACAGGTCGGCTGATAATTGTTCGGCCTCACACATAGAAGGTGCTAGTAGATTTATATCCATATCATTTTTAGTTTGTACCAACCTTGAAACGACATCTGTCAAAATTTGACAGCACTCGGACTATAACCTAGTGAGCTAGAGCATTTTGTGCGACGCAACTTCTGTGTTTTGAGTAATCATGGAAAAGAAGGAATTTAGCATGATGATAAAGTATTGCTTTTCGAAGGGGAAAAATACAGTCGGAGCCAAAAATTGGCTTGATGAAGAGTTTTTGAACACTGCTCCACCAAAATCAACCATCAAATATTGGTATGCTAAATTTAAACGTGGTGAAATGAGCACTGAGGACGGTGAACACAGTGGACGCCGAAAAGAGGTGATTACAGACGAAAACAGTAAAAAAATCCAAAATATTATCAAAAAGAACCGTAATGTGAAGTTGATCGAGATAGCTGAGACACCCTAAAGATATCTAAGGAACGTGTTGGACATATCGTTCAAGAGTATTTGGATATGAGAAAGCTCTGTGCAAAATGGGTGTCGCGCGAGCTCACATTTGACCAAAAACAACAACGAGTAGATGATTCGGAGCAGTGTATGGAGCTGTTTAAGCGAAATAAAGCCGAGTTTTTGCATCGGTATGTTACCATGGATGAGACTTGGCTTCACCACTACACTCCAAAGTCCAATAGACAGTCATCCGAGTGGACTGGACGCGATGAACCTGCTCCAAAGCGGGGAGAAACGCAACAATCAGCTGGCAAGGTTATGGCGTCAGTTTTTTGGGATTCGCAAGGAATAATCTTCATCGACTATCTTGAGAAAGGAAAGACCATTAACAGCGACTACTAAATACTAAATTGGAGCGTTTGAAGGACAAAATCTCCAAAAACCGGCCACATTTCAAGAAAAAAAAGTGTTGTTTCATCAAGACAACGCACCGTGCCACAAATCAGTGAAAACAATGGCAAAAAATCATTAATAAGGCTATGAATTGCTTCCCCATCCACCGTATTCCCCAGATCTGGCTCCTAGCGACTATTTCCTTTTCTCAGATTTCAAAAGGATGCCCGCTGGGAAGAAAGTTTCGTCATATGAATAGGTGATCGCCGAAACTGAGGCCTTTTTTGAGGCAAAGGACAAAAAAATGGTATCGAAAAACTGAAAGATCGCTATAATCGGTATATCACCCTTGAAGGGATTTCTCAAATTTTTGAAAATATATCAACTCTAGCGTTTGATCTGACGACACTTTGAAGAAGCTTATGCAAACGATTCGGTACAACAAACGTAGCAAAGAAAATGCTGTACACGCACACCCTTAGCTACGTGTCAGCAACACAACAAAGCCCACCCATTTTACTTTAATCGCCTCAGCAACATTAAAGACAACAACCAATTTATTTCCAGCGTTTACCAACGGAAAAGCACAAGCTGCATTTACCCATTCCAGCAAAGTCGCAGCACCGAAACCGGCACGCCGCGTGATCGGATTTCATTCCAAACCTCACCCATTCGGTTTGCATATCGGTCGTCCTACGCGCCCTTTTCCCTCTCACGCGTCAACCACCCGCCACCGTACCGTTGGGCCGTTGGGCTACTCTCCGTCACCGCTTTCCATTCACTTAACGACACTTATCTACCATCTTGAAGCGTTCCCGATGAGGAAGACGGCTCCTGGCGACATTATAGCGTTTGCCGAACGAGCCGCTAAACATGACAGCGAGACGCGAACGCGACTCCTACACGCGACTGTCTGTGTAAATGGCTCGTAATGTGCGTCGCCAGCGGTGGGTGGTTAGATAGTGCCCGGCTATCCTTTCCCCGATACTTGCCCGCGATACTACAATAAAACGCGCGCTCTGAACTTCGGGCTCAAAACCGTCCCCGGGCCAACGTACATGTTGATGAATAAATTTAGATAAAAGATTAATTAAAGGAAAGGAAATTTACTTCATCCGGTCGGTGCGTTACGTGGCATGGGCCTGCCGTTCGCTCGGAACATCTTCATGTGGCGGAGTGTTGGAGTGAGTTCCATTCCATTCTCGCCTGCTGACGTCATCCGAACGCCGGTGCCGGTTCCCCGTGCGAGAAGCGAAACCCTGACTGATGATTATGATGATGCTGAACCCGGTGACGAACATGCCACAGCTTTCGCCCGCCCCGGCATGACGGATGCCTTTCCCGCAGCACATCCGGGGATCGGGTTGATGCTCCTGGGACGCCTCAACCCGTCCGAAGAAACCATATATCTTCTTATCAAATACTTCCCCCAGGCCGGGTCGACGCTAGCAAGACAACATCATTGCATCATTGCGTCTCGCACCGTGACAGCGTGCGAGACGCAAATCTTGCATGAGAGAGAGAGAGAGAGAGAGAGAGAGAGAGAGAGAGAGAGAGAAGGAGAGCCAACTTGCGTTTGAATTTCTAATCTCCCTTCCAGAGGCCTTCCTGAAAGCCGATCTTAACGCTAAGAGCGTTATGTGCTGCTCGGTCTTGGCTTTCACCGAGAATGTCGTGAACGCGGCTCAGGGGGAAAGTGCAAAATGATGAACTATGCGCACGTTGCGTTCGAAGACGACGACGGCGCCGGTTGACGATCGGGGGGGCCGTCGTGTTAAATGCTAAATTCTGTACAACGACCCTGCTGCTGTCGGCCTTCCACACGGCCTTCCTGTCGCGCGCAAATGGAAGCAATTCCGACTGACGTTAGTTACCTCGCTAGGCTCATTTTGCTGATCCGAGCGGTATCGCTTGACACAGTGGCCGTGTCCGTGACTACCCGTGAATTCCCGGTGGCAACGACGGTGCCACAGCCAACGGGTGACCGGCTGGAGTACAGGCCGTGCCGATTCGCGCGGGCTAAATAATAAATTGATTCAAACCCGATGACAAATATCACACCTGTCTGACGGGGTTTTTGCTCCTCTACCGCTTCTACAATGTACGCAGCGCACGGGTACGGGACCGGGGGAAAAGCGCAGGTGAAACACACCCACCCCGGGCCACCTTCCTGAAGTGGCTGCTTTGGTTCGTTTCGCCTCTTTCCTTTTTTTGTAGAGGGGTCCTTTCGCGCTCCTGCTGAATTTGATGAATGATGTTTGGTGTCAGAAATTGGTTTATTGCTCGTTAATATTCAGGCTTTCTTCTCACGCTAGTTTGTTGTATGATGAACCGTTTGGCCATTCGAGCCCGACCACCCCTCGAGGGAGGTTAGAGGGCACACGCGAAAGCTTTGTGATGAAATTCTTTTAGCGGCATTTTATTTGGTGCTTTGTTGGGTGCGTGCGACGCTGCTATGCATTCCGAACGTGCATTTTGTTATCGGATTAGCGGAAACGGATATTTATCAAAACCAAAAAGTTAGTGAACAATATTTTTTTTTTGTGGGAACGTGTGCATGAGTGAGTTTTTTTCTGCAGCGGCTTCGCTTTGCGTTTGAAATGGAGCTTGATAATTTGATCAAGTTAGTAAAAAAACGCTTTTAAAACAATCGATCAAAACTGGGTTGGGCTTGGTGCGGACAAAAATGTCAGCGAGAAATAATTGAATGGGTTCAATCAATTGTATGGCTTGAGTTTTATTTACTTATTTGTTTTTGTTTTCTATTATTGGCTGTTTTTATTATGGAATGAGCAAACTAAGCAATTTTAAACAATCAATAGCAATCTATAGATTTAAACGCAAAGCAATATAAAGGCACGATGGTTTAAAGAAAGTAAAACGTCTTGGAATCTAAATACAATCACATAACTCTTTCAATGTCTCACTTTCACAAGAATCAAGTGTCACTATTTTGCTACTTCAAGCGTTTTGAGATAAACACACGGTGCTGAGCTTAATTTAAAAACCTGATAGCACCTACCCAGTATCCAGTAGCGATGCCTGACATGGAAGACTCCAACAATGCGATAAATTCGAACGTTGGAACCGAAAAATGTCTTTTAAAGGAGTGAATATAATTAATAATGTTAATTTTTACCTGTTAATAATATCTATATTAACTTCAAGTCAGAGTTTTAAGTAGTGTCTAATATCTGATGTTATTTTTGATAACAAATATGTTATATGTTTATATGTTATTTTTGATTTAAAAAAGTATTAAAAAAATATTATTATTATCAACTCCATTTGACTATTGCCTACGTTCCATTCCAGTTTCACAGAAACATTTTCAAAATAATACTTTGTGTCATTTTTATAATTGACAATATGTAAAAAAAACGCTTTATTGAACGCTTTAAACGCTGGTAGATAGGTTTTTAGGCTCCTATACGAGAGCCAAAATCTCAGTCTTGCGTTTTATTCAGATTTAGTCCAAAAAGAGACTGATCGCACGCAATGCTCCTCCTTTTATAGAGTTTTGGCCTTCTCTCTATCTTTTTCGCTCACTATCGTCGGCACCGATTGCCGACAAGTCCTGTTGACGTTGCGACTCAGTGACAGCGGCTGTCGACGTAAACCGTTTGTTTACAACACAATATTTAATTCAAAATATACAGCTATTGCTAAATAACAAAAAAATACTTCAATGGTTTTTGTAATGTTTTATCATTTAGGATCGAAACTGGCAATTACTGAATGTAGACAAATGTCAAGATCTTTTTTCCACAATTGCCAGCTCACTGCAATTGTGTTCTTTATTGTTCGTTGTATGTAATGAATAAACGAAAGCTTTAATTTGTTGTGAGCTTGACAACTTATGATTCTGTACCATGTATAATATTCGATAATAAGGTTTTTATTTCGTTGTTTGACTATAACATCAAAAAACAGGGTAAAATTCAACTGAAACATCAAAATCTTTAATGAAAACTATTTTACAACCAATTGATATGATTGCATGTGCGATGCAATATAAAAAATGCATTACATTCAAATCCAGAGATACACGATCCGCTCACTAATGTTCCTGATCGACTTTTCACTTGCAGAGCCCGCGCTATACGTATTACACAAAAAGATTCCATTCCACGAACGAATTAAGCAAAAGGCTTCATAAATTCCCGGAATTCACTGCGCTTTGCTAAACTACAGCAAACTCACATATCGCACTTTTGTTGCACATAAATTCCCATCCCACGCGACCCAGCCCCCCGGTGGCAGGCTACGCACACGAAAATCACAGTCATTTCCGCTCCCGAGTCCGGCGCACGGTTCCAGCTGCATCTGACAGAGAATTATGACGCGGTACGGGCGGCACACGAAAAGATCCAAAGCCCCCCTTCGAAACGGGGCTCTTCCCGAAAGTTTGCCCGACCCATAACTCATGCGCTAGATAGAATGTGCACGCCGCGGTTGGAACCGCGATAAAGCGAGTAACGCGCCCGCGAACGATACACTCAATTTTTCAGACAATTTGGCAGCGAGATTATGAACACCTCGTTACACTTATGGCCCGGCATCGATAACGTTTTTCGTGGTTTTTTTCTCCTATTCTACACTCTGCCCTGCGTGATCGTCTGCAACAAAAAAAAAAGCGAACAGTTTCATTCATCTATTACCGAAAGTCATACATCATACACCCAAATCAAACGCGCACCGAGAATGGGTTTCGGTCTCCCCGGCAGCTACTCCTTTACGCGAGCGTAAATGGTTTATCAAAGTCGTACCAATTTCGAGCGATTTCGATTCGCCAGCTTTCCCCCCCCCCCCGGAATCATGGGCCGCCATGATGGACGGGTTGAGGGACGGGGAGCAGGAAACCATAAGCACATCCGCCACGGGCGCCACGCTGCACTGCCACGAGCCGCCGGGAGTGAAATTGGAACGACTTTCGAGTGCGCGAAACGCGGCGGAAGGAACGGCGGGCCCGGGATCACGACCAATAAATAACCTTTTATTGTTGGCCCAGTTCAATATATTCTCATTTGGTTCGCGCTCGCGCTATTGACCCAATTCCGCGAGCTCCGATCGTTTCGCGTTTCGCGCGTGTATGCCACTTTTCATTAATGGCAAAAAGAAACATCGGAAATATGACCGCACTCTGCCAGGGGAAAGTTTACCTTTTCCCGGTAAGCCTTTAACGGTGGGGGGCTGGGAATGGGTGCTAACGAAAATACATCACACGACAGCGGCCCATAAGAATTCGTTCGGTTAGATTAAACGAAAATTTGAACCCCTACCCCACCCAAGACCTTCATTCATTTCGCCACCATAAGCCCGCCCGCCAATCTTTCGGTTCACGGGTGTTCGGGAGTGGGGGTGGGGGGAGGCGTTTGCGGTAGCGGAGGGCAGCAAAATGGCAACAAATTGAAACACAAACTTCACAAAGCGCGAGTGGCTGGCCCGGGTGGTAAAATGTGCCCGGGACAGGAGCATAAAATCGACAAATGCCCGACACCGGGAGCAGGAGCCGAAGGGTGCCGAAAATCGTGCTGCCTGCCGCACAATTTATTGCCCGGACCGTCTGAGCATAAATATTTCGAAATCAGTTTTCGCATTCCGCCCGCTTTGCGCTGCCGTTCCGTTGCTGCAGCTTTTTTTTCGTTGCTCCTGCAAAACACTAGCCCCACCGAACCGAAGTATTTTACATTCCATCGTCACTCTATAAACACGGGCGCCACGCCCGAGCACATGCACCGGCTGGGTGGCACGGTGGCACGAAGTAAGAAATTATGGTACTCCGCTCCACGTCCGGGCGAAAGATTATCGTTTATTACACACTCTTTGCTGTCTCTTGGCCCAGACGCCCCCGCGCATTCCAGCTCCGATGCTAGGGCTAGGACAGCCCGTGAACCGGAAAATGGCTGACGCAACAGGCCTCCGGTCGGTCCACTAGCCACGGCACAATGCCCGAAACGTCAACAGCAGGGCGTCGTGTGGCATGGACAGCAGCAGGGACAAGAAAACCAGCAACCTATGACGTCGGTTCCGTCACTTGCCGCTCATAATAGCCGTGGCTTTTTCTTCCCGCGTGGTCGCGCTTATCTCACGCTTTCCGGATGGCCACCCGGCCATCCGACCACAACCGAGACCGAAACCGAGATCCAGAGAGAGTGAGAGAGAGTGCGAGAGTGAATCCCGCTTCGGGAGCATCACGTTCACAGCGGGCATAAACATACATCCTACGCCCCAGCCCCCGAACTGTGATAGCAACCCCATCTTGACCGTCGGCACCCGTCGTGCGAGCGAGAGGAAGAAAAGGGCCAGAAGAACGAACCCGTACCACCCGTTGTGTCGAAATGTCCTGGCGTCCTCAATTTCTGGGCTACCGAAATCTTGCGATCTTCCTCGCCATGCGTTGGCTCATCGATTTTTTGCCACCCGAGTTGATAATAATTTGCTCCGACGGCTGGCTTCTCCAATCGCACCTCCTACTGGCTGGCCGGAACTGTCCGAACAAATGAGCTCCGAGATCATCGTCGTCATTTGGGTGGCCGAAGCTGGGGAACGGCTGGGAATCGTCTCCAAAAACCGAATGCCAAAATCTACAATCCGACCCAAACCCGCCGCCAGTGCGGCGTATCAATAAGGATGCCACCGGGCGCAGTAAAAGGACGGACGGAGAAGACAACCCGGATGCATTCCGCTCGAAAGTGCTTTCATGTTTCATCGGAAAATGGAACAGATCTGGTGCTAAACGAGAATTAAGCTGTCGGACACGAGATGCCCGACCGAGAAGGTAACGACTAGCGCTCGTTTATCTGGGTGCTCCAAATGACAGTGAAGCTAGAGCTTGGAGATCTTACATTTCCAAAGTGCTTCATAACATTTCTTGTATTTGCTTTTACTTCGGAGTACATATATATTGTTTGGACATCTTGTCAAGTTGTTTCGATTGCGAAAGAATGAAAAGTCATCACTAGTTTTCACAGCGCATACAGATTCTGTTTTATACGAAAAATGCAAGCGTTGGTACCGAGGATTGATTCCAGGGTTTGGTAAGCTTTATGAGTTCAAAATCGGATTCGAATTTTATAGAACATTGTTACATTTTTCCTAAAAGTTTTTCCACCAAGGCATCAACGTGCTAGCTAGCATAAATTGGATTGAGGTTGATAATTACTTTTTTCAAAAGTTTAATCATAATAACCTTTGAACGATTCATTCCAACTCAACAAATTTGTATTGCTACAAAGACATAAGTATGAATTATTTTTGAAAACTTATGTAAGTATTTTATAATGTACAATATGTAAAAACTTGTAATACTTGTGTTAATATTCAAAAGTAACATATATTATGTCAAAGGTATTTAAATCATTCCCTTGACGTATAATTGCTACTAAAATCATCATACATTTTGTAAACAAATGTAGAGTTTTCAACGCTCTACTTTTTTGTACGTGTTGAACGTTTGATAGCATTGTTTGATTTGAGTTTATCTATAGTTTTATATCAGTAAAAACAATCAGTGATTCAATTTGTTGGACAACCTTAACCAATAACTGCTTTCCAAATTTCAATTAATTGGAATTGTAGAGAAACGGTCTTGTTAACTGATACATACACTCCCATTTTATTACAGATCAACGTTAAACGTATACATATTTGTTTTATTGCTTTTATTCATACCCAATGCAAACGTTCTAATTTCCAAATTCCAATTCGTTCACGTACAAATTCGTTCAAAATTGGATCATGATAATATTTAGCAAACGAAATTTAGGAACCTTAACATGATCTGCCGAACCCTGCCCTGCTGCGAGTAATGAGAGAGATCGTGCGGTGAGAGAACAGCCTCTGTTCCAGCCCGGTCCACTTTTCCACAAAGCTCGCACTGTTGAGACGGCTTGTCGAGACAAAAGCTCGTCGGTAAAATTTGCTGCCGAAAAGTAAAATTTTCATCAACGTTTACGGTCCAGCCCGGCTCCGGCTCCCAATTTGCATCGCCCTCCGCATGCTCCCCCTTCCTCCCCCACCGCCCCCTGGGCTGACTCAGCTGGTTTCGGTATCGATTGTTTATACAATCACTTCGGAGCGGAAGTCAGGACTCTCGTTTCCGCTCCATTAGCAGGCCGACCCGGAACTGATGCGTACACCAGTCCGTAGTATTGGTGGTGCTTGCTGCCATTGCGCGCGCGTGTGTGTGGGTGTGTGTGCGTACGTGTGCTCCATTTACCCGAAAAGCAGCGCACAGACACACACACACGCACAAGATTCGGCCCGTAAGCTGACCGGACGACGACAAGATACTACCGGGATACTGTCGGTGCGCTATTTTCCTCCCGTATTAGCATACGCTTCGTGCGCACCGGATCCGGGCGGACGGCGCAGCGCTGCAGGAAGGGTCCATTTGCCAAATATTCCGATGGAAATTAGGTGCTAAAGCCGAAATCATCATCATTTGTCGAACCATTCAAGCGCACCGACTAAATGAGGCCTCTCGGCGGGCCCGGGCGGGCGGGGGAAATGAGCCCCGGAAAACATTGTCAGGTCAACCGGAACGTCGATTTTCGTGGCGTGCGGCATGATTGCCGAGCATTCGGACCCTTCGCCGGATCTTCCTCTCGCTCTTGCTTCGCACGAAACTTTTGACTTATTGCGCATTGCTTGTTTACATTCGTGGGCAGTGGCAGGGACCCGCGAGGGGCGACCGGAGAACCGGCGAAAGCGTCAGGTTGACATTTCCGGAAGAGCGAGCAACGAATTTGCCTCGGCGCTCGGAACAAGAGAAACCCGTGGTCGGAAGTAGAAGAATGCACTTTCCCTGCTCCGGGCCGCCAGTGTCCGGCACGATGAGCTCGGGAATTATGGCGATAAATTATGAAATAATGCTCGCATAATAAACTCCTCATGCATAACGCTGCAGATGGAATCGACGACGGCTCGGTCGATCGATTCGTGATGCATTCGATTGGGGGAAAAACCGTGTTCGTAGTGTCATGAGATAGAAAAGTGCAAATAATGTGTTGTGCTTTTCTAAAAGCGTCGCATGCTAGGATGCTGCCAAGCTGGTGAGATGATGTGGTGTTTCATTAACCATGCTTCAGGCTGGTAAGTGATATTTCATTCATCTCAAATAAACCCTTTAAATCGAGGCCATGTCTATCTGATGTGGTGCAGGATGTTTTATTTGATGTGGCATTGGATTACTTCATTTTGATTTCAAACGAAGCGATACATTCCCAATAATAATATTTTTTATCGAATCTTGAATCTCCATCTTTTACATATTTTTGAATATGTTACGAATTAAATGATGATAATGATAAGTCCCGCCTCTCACCCCAGCACAGGTTTGCGAAAAACGGAAGTATCAGAATCGATAGTTTTGCTCTGATATTGAGTTAGGCTTATAAATTTCAAAATGGAATAAGTATCGAAGAGCATTTTACAGAAATCACCGTGTCATTCACGCTGTACATTATGGTACATTAGTCCAGAGTATCCTTTACATAGCGCGCCAGAACCAATGATTCTACCTGGTTTACTTCATATAGGATACCGCTGCAACATGCATATGGCCGGTTCCACTAATACCAACGAGTGGTTTTTACGGCACTACTATCCGAAGCAGGGGAATAATGAGTAATGTATCTGAAGTAATGTTAGGTAACAGAGATTCAGATTCATGAATCTGAATGAATCTTTGAACTAAATGATAGAATCTGAATCTTACGAACATAGATTCATGAGTCTTTAGAGATTCATGAATCTCGTGAATCTCTGGAGATTCATGAATATCACGAATCTCTGGAGATCTCTGGAGATTCATGAATCTCTAGGGATTCAAGAATCCTATGAATCTCTATAGATGCATGAGAGATTCATGAGATTCATGAATCTATAGAGATTCATAGGATTCATGAATTCCAAAAGATTCATGAATTCCAAAAGATTCATGAATCTCCAGAGATTCATGAGATTCATGAATCTTTAGAGATTTACCAGATTCATAAATCTTCTAGAGATTCATAAGATTCATTAATCTTTAGAGATTCATTAATCTCCAAAGATTCATGCATGAATCTGAATGAATATTAGATAAGAGTTTCATGAATCTGATTCTCGTCGAAAGATTCATGAGACACAACACTAATCTGAAATTGTCACATTGAGTCATGAATGTATGAATCATGTGGCCTCTCAGATTACGTGCACACCATGCACTCTTCAAAATGCAATCTATTGTTCTCTTTTGCGCGGGCGTATCTGAAACTTATGTTGTCTCATTCATGTTTTTTTTTGTTTTATTTGTTTCCAAAAGCAAAAAACCTTATCGTCATCATCAAGATCGTGATGGTAATTGCAGTTACACATTATAGTGAGAATTTCATTTGTTAATAATATTGAAGGAAACTATTTTCGAACATTTATTTGTGATAATGAATGTTTTTATCGTTTATTAATATTTCTCAGCTCTGTAGAATCAGTAATGAACATCAGAGCATGAGCACCAATTGGGTGTTCAATAGTTCGTTTAAATATTTTTTTCTCCCAAGTCCTGTTCCCTTGCTACTACGATTTTGGAAACGAGATTTTGTAAAGAAGTCGTAATCGTGTGCTATTAAAAGTAGATTAATCTTCATCTGGTTTATATCTATTTTAAAGCTATAATTATAGCTCTAGTACACCGTTACTGTGATAATGACGTCCTTGTTAGTTTAAGATTTATCATTTTAGTTTCGTAAAATATTTGAATCATACTCTGCTATTAGATAAATTTAATTATATAACAATAATAACTTGGAGTGTTTTTTTATCGTTTGCTGAAATCTGCTTAGTTTTGTTAGCTCACTTTACAGTGAAGCTCAAATCACATTTTACAGCGGCAATAAATTGAACGATTGCAACGTTTTCCTATGCCAGCGTAATAAAAGCGAAACTACGGTAGTATCCATTCAACCATCACAACCATTTAGCAGCTTTAAATTAGTATGGTACTTGCCTGGGTGTGTGTTTCAACCATAGTTTAATCATTCCGGCAATCACCATGGCAACATAAATTCCGCACAACTACGCGTCCAAAACCTCAGCCCACATCGTATGACTAATACCATCCCACACACATTTGCCCCAAATGCCCATCGCCGGAGGCGTAATAGCATTTGCGATGAAATGTAAAGTCAACTGAAGCGTTCTTTCTGGTCGACAGGATCGCGCTGATCGATTGCTTGCGCTGAAATATGGCTACCGGCAATGCGCACCATTTGCGTTTCGATCCCGCAAGCGAAACCATCGAAGCCAGATCGAACTGTGTGCACCACGCAAAGCGAAAACAAAAATCACCGGCCTGGAGGAGTCGGCCAGCATCAGCATGCGGGCGGGAAATGGTGGCAAACAAAACGGACTCTGCAACGGACACGTACACACACACACCGCTGGAAACGTACCAAACAAAACTGTCCACTGGTAGTGGGCAATTTCCGGCGACCACGGCGTTTATGTTTGCGCCGGGAAATGTGGCACACCGTTTGTATTGTTTTATGTGCAGCATAAAATAACTTTAAAACATATTTTGTTTCCCCCCCCCACCCCGGCTCTCTCTCTCTCTGGCTCTCTGGCTCTCTCTCTCTCTCGCTCTCCCTCAGCGCTCCAGACGAATCATGTCGTAGAGTTATGCGCTTCCGGGGAGTGAGAAGTGACCCAAACAGAATCGGACATAATTCGGTACAGTATTAGAATTTATAAGTGCGGCTGTCCGTTTGTTGTGTTTTCGGAGCGCGTAGTTGTTCGGTTGCTCTGCTTTTTTTTCCAGTGCCCCAGCCTGAAAATTGTTGTCGCTGTTCGCCCGTATTTCGCGTTGTGCTTTGCTCCAGTTGCGTAGCGCCCGTTCCACTGCACCGTGCTCCAGTTCTCGGGGAGGCCATTATTATTGCAAAACATGCTCGCACTTCCACGGCAGAGCTCGGGCTGGCTGCGTCAGCCGGCGAGCCTATCCGGTTTTACATGCACGACCGCTGGGAGACCAGTTTGTATGAGTGTTTTTGTGTAGTTTTTTTGTTCGTTTGTTTTTTTTTCTTCGCTCAAAGCTTTATATTCTCCTCTGTGTCGGTGGACCCCACAACGGACGCCAATTGCGTGTCTTTATTAGTGGTACTATATTTGGGGCAATTGTACTGGGAGGGGGTTTAAAGAGTGAATTTAAAGCACAAATGGCATTGTTCTCGGAAAGAGGCGTCTTTCTATCCACTTTCACACAAGCTATACGTTTGATTTTATGTGTCTGAAAAAGCGTTACACTGTTTCATACTGTTTTATGCACCAAGCAACACAACATATTATTGACATTATGATTAATTTCGCGACGAATGCTATTGTTACTGTTCACTAGAACAAAGTATGCCATCAGTCAAATAATGTCATTGTTATGAGTGATTCCAATGGTGTTATTCATTTATTGTAAGATAAGACAATCCGCTGGTTTGCAGGAAATGACGCTATTCTTCACATGACAGGACTTGAATCTTAATCCCAGTGATTCCAACCGGAAAAAACTAGTTGGAAAACCTAACAGTTTAACTTGTAAGCCAAGGAAAGCAAATGAAAAAATACATTCTTAAACTTTCTTTGAATAGCCTCTGATCGACCATATTTAGTCTGTTATAAATCAAATCAAGTAACGCTAGCAAATTAGTTTAAAAGCTGTTCGATAAAAAAAAAACATCGAGTTGAAAATGAAATGATTCTGTATACTAGATTTATTGTCGAAAATATTTCTGAATTGGATTACTTTAATAAACACAGTTCAAACGTGGCTTCAGGATCATAAATTTAATTATAAAAATTCTACATAAAACAATATTAAATACATCAATTCATCAGAGGCAATATTAAAGGCTTCGTTTATGAATATTTTTAATGTATCTTTCAACTGATTCAATTCAATATTCATCCAAACGTGGTAAAGATGACGGCTATTTAAATAAGCACTTTGAAACTTACGGCTTATGCCTCACCAATACTGTATATTTGCGAACGTGCACACATCTTCCAAATCCAAAAAAGTGAACGCTAAAAGAACACGCCTTTTTTCACATACCATAATGGACTCATTTCGTCCCGTTTTTGTAACGCTCGCAAACAATGGAAATGCTCCCCGAATCGGTTTACATTCTCCCCGTCTGGGTCTGGGCAGCCTGGCGCATGGCGTCTGTCGAATGCAATTTCATAATTTAGTATCCTCGTGACAAATATACATATAAAAACGGGCTCGCCGCTCTTGGCCACCGCTCAAGATCGCTTCGGGGGCTTCCGCAAATGACCGCAAATGTTTGCATTGGCGTCGTGCATGCATACGGGACGAGTGCATCAGAAGAAAGGAGACCGAAATTGTGTGCTATAGGGGAAAAAAAGAACCAGTGATCGATAGAAACGATAGAAGCGAACGCTGGCCCGGCAAGAAGCACACGACCATGTCACACTTAGTTACTGGCGCTGGCCGGCCCTGTCTGCTGGCGTTATTCCACATCCTCGATCGTGCCGGCTCGACCCCGGAATGGGGCGCGCTATCGAAACATCGCCAATATTGCACCCACTTCCATTGGCACGAGTTCCGCTTTCCCGGGCGTTATCCATTCTCCGGCCCACGCGGTTCCGGAGAAAAGCAGGCCACGGCAGCCAGAACATTCCTTTCGCCGGGGAGAGCAGGGAGACCGGATTGGGCCCGGGATCGTGTGAGAAAAATATGCTAATGTGTAAGCATCGCCCTCTGCACACTTGTGCACGGCGCGATAAGGCGGAAGTAGATGACGATGGGCGCAGCGAATTTTCATACCAGCGGATGCAAATCCCGTCGCGGGCTGCCGGGTGGCGTAGGAGAGGGCGCAGAAGCAAGAAAAAAATGCTATAAAATATTTGAATAATTTCATCTCCCGTCCGCCTCGGGCCTGCCCCGTCTCGGCCTTGAACGAGACGCCCGAGAGTTCGAGAAAGTAAGTTCGTGCTCGAGTTCTCGTTTCGCGAAAGTCACGAACAGTTGTGAGGCGAGAACGCCACGGCCGTTTCAATATTTCCCCGGCACAAATAGTACCAATCGAATCGGCCCGGGGGAGGAGGATGGTTTCGGGAGGCTCCAGGGCGCCAGGCCATGTAAAAAGCTGAGCCCATCCTGCACGGCCCTCGCTCCAACACTGTGAGAGGTTTCGTGCAATCGATAGCCGTGCAACGTGCCCGATGATGGATTCGCCGGCTAAGCGCACCCGAAGAAGTGGTAATTTCCACCTTTCCATAGTATGTGTGTGTTTTTTCTTCTCTTCTTCTCAACTTTCCTGTTCGTTCCGGGCTGCATTTTGAGTAGATTCACTTTTTTTCCTTCCAGAAGTTGGAAAGGAGTGGCCGAGACAGCAAGGTTGCATCGATTCCCTTGGCACCAAAGTGCAACTCCGTCTCAAGTGAGGCACTCTTCGCCGATGATGGTGCTAATACGATAGAATGAGTCTGGTTTTTGTTTGCTTCTCGTTGGAGCTCGTCCTTCGGGGTGGAAGTGAATCGAAAAGCAGCTGACAATAAAGCCGCTCCTCGAGCAGACGAACGCGCAGACGAAGATCCAGGAAATGAGACACTACCACCGGGTATCCTTTCCTAGCCAGCATCCGGCCCGCCTTGGTTGGATTAGCCCAGCATCATGGCACCGTTCAAACGGGACGGGAACAAGAGAGAGAGTGAGAGAGAAAAAAAAATACTGAAACTTCTGTTTTTGAGATTTTTATTGTTCATCAAATCTCATAAATATGTTAAAAGCAGCGCTGCGCCATTCGCTCGCTGGACGTTTCCGCTTTTTTTTTGCACGCCTCCGTCCTGACCAGGGGTTCACTTGTTCGTTCGCTCCTCGCCGGTTGTCCATCGAGCCGCATCGGGCATCGGGGGGGGGGGGGGGGTATGGAGAGCAAAGTTTCGGTTCAGAAATGGAAAATACGAAACTTTGATGCGAGATCGCCATCGCAGCTCGCTCTTTCTCTCGCTGCTGGCCGCATTCTCGCGGAAGGTCAAACTCGTAAAGTAAGCACACGGGTCAAGCACGGGAGAAAGTTGCGAAATGTTACTTCCCCCGACTGTTTCCTTAACTTTGCATGAGTTTATCATCCAGCGAAACGGACATGGGGCACCGACCGGTGTCCAGAAGGTTGCTGGATCCGCTTCTAGCGCAGCAGCCGGGCACCGAGTTGGGGTCCTTAGATGAGAAAAGTTATGAGCAAAACCTGTGCACAGGGTGTGTGTGTGTGTGTGTGTGTGTGTGTGTGTGTGTGTGTTGTGAATGTGTGAGTGTAGCAGGTTCGGAAGTGTAGTTCGCATCCCAAGTCCCGGGAAGGTTAATGAACTTTTCTGCTCTCTATCGGGCGAGTACGTGTGCCTGTTCTCGCAAAAGTTGACAGCGGTGAACGTGAGACGTGCACGGATTCCCTCCCGTGCTGGTAGAGTCAATCTCGATCGAATGATAAGTTTTGATTTATTCGACGAAACACGTGTTCGTTATGCGGCACCGGGTGGTGTATCGAATCTTTCGTAACCGAAAGTATGATTAAGGTTCACGGTTTTTTGTTGGTTTATGCATTGAATATTCATCGCAATTAATCGTTTTAAATAGCGTATCGGCAAACTAAACTTTTTGTCAACCCAGCATTTGAGTTTATTGAAGTCTAACGAGAGACATTAAAATAGACACATTACCAAAAACATGTTCACTTAGTCATGTGCAAAGAAATAATCAGAATTAAGTCATATTTTATTACCAAGAGCAAGAGATAAGAAAGCTTTAATTTAAATTTTTAACTGGAGAACGTTTATGCTAATTTTGATATTTCGCCAACATACAATAAGCTTTAGTTTCACACTTTGTTAGTGAATAAGTAACTCTCCTACCTACTTGCTTTGCAATTCATAATCGTGGTGTACGTCAGCATTGTTAAAGGATCCTTCACCAGCTTTCAATCATAAGAGCACCACAATAATTTTGTTCATACATTTTCCGATGTTTTACTCACTTCAGTTGGAAACGCTTTTGCCTGGAATGTTTTATTTTTATTTGATACGAATTATTGTACTAAAGGCTTAAATATAAGTATAACTACAAGACGTTCTCATGCCATTCGAGAACATTCGAGCTGTTTTTCGAGATGTCTCGCCTGTTCCCGGTTCGTTCTTTGCTGGAAAAAGACGCGAAACAAGGTGTTTTCAATTGGTAGCGTTATGTTATGAAACTGTTGAGGTAAAAAAAACAACGGAATCGTAAGTACCGATTAGAAAAATAAATATTTTCTAATTGAGCCCTACACAACAGTAACAAGCTGTATCGTTACGGACAACATTACGGAAACCGTCCGGCCGGAAGCGAGCGACAAATAACGAGAAGTTGACATCGCGACATCTCAAAACAAAACTACCTGTCAGTGAAAACGGCTCTTAAGCATGCCAGCTTTGAGAAAGGCCTTAGAAGAACACTTTATAGTTGTAATCTTTTTATTCAAACAACACCAAACCACCCTTTTCTGGCACCAAATTGTCCAGAGAAAGGAGAGAGAATTGTCAAGACAAATTGATAGATTGTGATAGACAAATGCGTTTGTGACATGAGAAAAGATAGAGACGGTGCACCACACGTTTTGTAAAACTCAAGAAAGCACAACGTAGAGCAAAGATTAAACTCTTTTTAAATCGATTCGTGAGCAAACACACATCAATTTCACAATATGTTTCTTCAATTTTGTTCGTCCGATCGTCCTATACTTATTGTCGATAACGAGTTTGATATATTGTACGCAAACTTTCAGTGCTTATATTTCCACGAATCAGTAACATATTTTATGTGTGGTTTTTCCTTTTTGGTATGTTGGTAATCGATACTCTTTCTCTAGTGTGATTGCGTTTTGATATTTTGCAATGATGTTTACTTGTTTTACATCTGGTGAATTTTTGTCCGGTCGAACAAATGAATAACAAATTACAAATAGCAAACCCGATAGTTTGGTGGTAATACGCAGTGTTAAGAGTTTCTAGTTAAGCTTCTAGCTTTTGTTGATATGATATAATTTCCAATTGAATTTTTTTTTATAGTAGTCCTAGAATCGCCTTTTGGTGATTATCCCTAGAGCTTTCGACTGCCAATAAGAACCGGAAACATTCAGACGATGTTTTAGAGAAGTTAAAAAGCTGTTACTTTAAAGGTTGTTCAATTAAAACCCATCCATCGATTTGGTACGACTTCCGTTCCTTCCATTGCTTACGCGAACTTGCCCGACCGTGACATTGGCCGCCCGTACCAGTACCTTCGCCGCACGTCAGTTGTTCATAAATTAAACACCGTCTAGCACGCTGCCAGCTCTAATTGACAGCTCAACATTGGTCTTTTATCATGGTGAGTGACATTTTTGTTTCGCGACCCTCGTTGCCCTCCGCCGTTCCAGCTCACTACTAATTAATTCGTTAGCGTTTCGAACGTTCCCACGGACACGGTGGCTCCGCGACGTACACCGTACACCAGGCAGCCAGCCAGCCGAGCATCGCACATCGTATCGATTTTTTGTGCTCGTCGAAGTCGAAGAAAGAGCCGCGAATGATGGAGGCAGTTATCTCGTAATTAATCTTTACAAAACTGATTACGCCCCCCGTGTGAGGACGGTGAGAAGCGCACGGCTACGTACGAGAGACAGCATAAGTAGTCAAGAAAAACACACATACACAGCAGGTGGGCGGGCGCACCAATTGTTGCCGACCAATTGAAAAGAAAATCAATTACAACAAATCGATTCCAACAAAAGGGAGAAAGAACCGTACACAAGGTGCAGAAAGAGCGGCTGAGACCTCATGAAAGCGCCTCATGAGTCACCTGGCAGGGTGGAGAGAAATTTGTAACCGACAGGCGAAGCAAAAAAAAACCCTCCAAACACACACATACCCACACAAGTGGAAATTGAGCTACGGATATCCGAAAACAGAAGCAAAACCTCTTTAAGCCGTCGCGAGCCAACCGCAACAGCGCGTAAACCCCGGGTGGGGCACGGGCGGAAAATTCAATTTTCCTCGGTTTGTTCACCGAAATCGCTCCGGATTATGTTTCTTTATGATTTTTATTAGTTTTATGCTTGTTGATTGCTATCGCGTTTCCCATTCGATTGTGTGCCCGGTCGCCGGCCGCTACATATCCCTCCGTTTATGATTTTTATCAGCGCCGGCTTAGGGGCAGGACGGTGGGAGTGGCCGGCCAGGTGGTGGGCGAGGAGGTCATTACACATCGTTTACCGGAACGGGCATGAACAAAAAACGGTACACGCGGGCGGCTTTCACTTTTCGAGTGGGCCGGTGGCCGTAAGTGAGCACGAAGTAAATTCAATTTCGCCGCGAAACCCATAAATCAACAAAGCGATGCCGAAATCCTTGCTAAGCCCGGGGCGGGGTCATCGTGTTTTCTCGGGGCCCCATTTTTCCTGCTCAGTCACTCACCCAGAAGCCACGTGTTGATGAGCCGCGGCCCGGGTGGGAGATGTTATCAAATTTGATTCAATTATATCGGTGTTCTTTCCGCTAACAAGCGACCATATTTAACAATGAACCATGCTCCGGCGGATCGCAATAGGCAGTGGAAAATCCGGTCGCGCCCGGTGGAAGCGGAAGTTCGCAGCGCAACTGGACCGGAATACCGGAAGTGCTCGAGCGCCCGAGCTTGCGGTTCCAGCGACGGGAGCGGTGGTTTCCGTTTCGTAACGAAATAAAATCCTCTCGTTCGCTCTCTCTCTCTCTATCTATCTTCGAGCGCCTCCTCCCCCAAAACCTCGCCCGAAGGACGCTCTCGGGCTGCGATGCACGCCGCTCGAAATCATGCCACTGGAAGTGGATTATTTTTATGTGTTTACAGCCACCCGGGAGGGTGGGCCCGTGGCTGGCCGGAAGCTCGTATTTTCGCTCGCTCTCGGTCTCGGTCGGTTTCCTTCTCGGCGCACCGACGTGTGTCAAACTATGGTTTCGCCCCGGGACTGTGGGGCTCCTTCGCTGCCTTCGCTGATGTTGCACCGGGGCACTTGCCTTTGCCGGATTTTCTCGCCGGCGCACGATGGCCGGCACGATGGATGGTTGAAATTCGATTTCCAACCGGAACCGAAACACACACACACCCAGCCACACGGCAGCCACCCGATGCGGGGCAACCCAAGCCAAGGTTCTTGGGAAGTAAATTGTGTTTGTGAGCGTGCAGAGAAGCAAAAAGCACTTGCGTCTGCTGGGAACACCCAGGGCACTGCTCTAAGGTGGGCGGTGGGACAACTGTCAATTATAGGGGGAAAAAACCCCGTGAAAGGAACTCCAGTTGCTAAGTTACTTTCGCGCGCTGCAATTGAGTTTGGCGCGAGCGCGCTCAAAACAAATTTCAAATCATCTGCTCCGCATAGGGTAGTTTATGACCGGCAAACGGCAAATAACCTGATAATGGTAAGTTATGTGCGCCATCAATGTTTGACGGGCATAAACCGCTTTCCGCGGGCACAATGGCGCCCCCTGCGGCGCTCGCTGTCAATCAGGGTGCGTGTGTGCGACAAAACGATCAGTTTCAAAATGGAGATCGCTGCGCAATAAAAAAAAGCTAATGAATCGTTGCACGAGCATCTTTCTCCCTATCATAAACACTTACGCGGGGCAGCCATTCATCTCACGGCACCGTTCGAACCGCTCGTGAGCAGTCGCTGATGGCGTCATATTGAATTCGAAACGAACAAACGCTCCTCTTCGTGCCAGTAAACAGCGCTTCATAAGACGCGCACCGGGGTCGTATATTTTGGCCCGCCTTTGATAATGTCACCCGAAATGATATGCACTAATACCGACGCGGGCGCGCGCGTTGTAAGGGGCATATTTCATGCCGTAAGAAGCCACACAATAACGGCCACCTACCGTACCATAAATCATTACCTTGCATGGTTGCGACCCATTCCGTCCACTTGCGGTGGTTTTGCTTCCCATGCCAAACTTTCCCGCTGCGTTTCGGGCGATATGAGAAAAATGTACATCTGAGGCAACGCCTCAATCGCTTCTACGACTCCCTCCGCCAGACGAAAAATAAAACAACCCATTTACCACCACAGTGTGTGTGTTTGTGTGTGTGTGATGAAGATGTGCAGAAATAGACATAAATTAATTGAGCCCCCCGCTTCGTTCTGCCACCGAATTCTGCTCGAAACGCACGCAGAGGACGCATTTTTATCGATATTATTAAGCCACCGAAATGACTTTTCGATCAACCCTCGCTCCCGTCCCAGCATGAGTGTGTGTGAGGCACCCAGTGTGACGCTTCTTGCACGGAGCTGTGCAGGGAGGCCTCGAAACGGGCTGATATATTGGCCACGGTCTAATAAAACTCATAAATAACCTACTTGAACATTATCGAAAAGACTGCAAAATTTATTGGCAGCTTGATTTGGTGCTGCCGTGTAAAAGTAAAGAAAACCACTCGCACCGGACGAGACCGACGGCCAGTGTGTGTGTGTGTGTGCTTATCGGTGAAAGGCACAAATTTGGCGAACCGGGACACCGTGTGCATATGATGCTGCTGGCGGGCACGTGCTGGCGATGCCTTCTGTTTGCAAGATGTTTACATGTGTGACAAGGTTTGGGTTTTGTTTTTTTTTTGACTCTGTTTGTCCCCCTTTTCGTGTGGGGCACAGTGTTGACCAATGTAATTCAAATTGATATCGAAGGCGAGCTGTACTCTGGAGTATGTTTCGGCGTTGGAATGTAGATGGGCGCAAGATTTTGCACAAAGGACACCCTGTTTTTAATGTGTAAATTGGGCAGATTTGATAGCTTCCGTGATTTGGAAGGCATGTTGTTCGTTCGTGTTTCGTTTTTCCAGGGTTTACGGGTGCCATTTTAATTACAATAATTGATTTACCCATTTGAACGCTCAATTTGCAACAGCAGCTAAAAAAAATCACTTCAAAACCGTACGATGCTTCTCCAGCATTCATATTTAAGCTGGAACGATTCAATGCGAATATCATATTTTCCCCCATCGCACCGGGGGGAAAAAAGCCCCAATTGCCCTTTTTTCTCGCTGCCAGCGGTCAAGCGCAATCTCCTATTCAGTGCTCATGATTGACCGCTTGACCGTTCTTCCCGGTACTTGTGATTTTGATTTCTTCTCCCACGCGGCCCTCGTGTCCTCGTGGCCCACCCCGCCGGCCGGGTAGCCGGCTAGGGTCGTTATAAAGCAATTTTTCCCGGCCCACTGGCCGCAGCCCAGCTGAAAAGTGTCCCTTGCTCGGGGCGGGGCCGGGCTTCTTTCGACGAATTTGTCGTTTTTACTTTCGGGTTTATTTTATTCCTCGTGCGCACGTAGCCATAATTAAATCTGACTTCGTCGTTGGGCCCCCGCCCGGGCCCGGGCACCGGCTCTGCTCGTTAATTTAAACTCGATTAGAGTAATCCAATTATGATGAATTTCAGAGCGATAGAATGACAGCGAGAGAGAGAGAGAGAGAGAGAGAGAGAGAGAGAAAGAGGAGGGAGCGCCAGTGCGTGCGCCGCCCGTTCCGCCGGGTTCGGGAGCCCGTGGACTTAGGAATGGATTCGGTTCAAAGGTTGGCTGTGCATCAATCCATCGTGGAAAGCTGGCGAGTTCACCGCACTGGTTTTGGGTAGATTTCGGGCCGGAAACGGTGGCGCTTAAAGCACGATAATGGTATAACACAGCTCAAGCGGTTTGCTTCATCGGAAGCCGGTCGGCTAAGCCCTCAGTTAGACTAATCCATTTTGGCTGGTGTGTGATAGGAATGGGACGCGTTTACAAACTACCGCCACCACTGATCGTCGACCTGGTGGATTGGCTTGTACATTGTTATTGAAATATTGAACCTTGAATCGGTTTGTGGATGTTATTAGTAATACTTATAGTAATTTGATTTTTTTCTAGCATTAAAGATATAATATTCGAACCATAAAAACCATCTAAATTTGGCTACCTGAAGGAACATTCATTTCGTTATACACTTCGTAACATAAACTAAACGCCCACCTTTTTTGTTGAGAATTCAACGAAAACATGATGAGATAGACGAAAATGATATTCTACTAAGTTGAAGATAATAACAATATACGTCTGTGATGATTTTTTCACATTTTTACACACACTTATACAATTATTTCACCTCCGTCAAAATCGCTCGCTGTAACATAACTATACGAACACTTTTAATATTTTAAACGAACTTTTAAACTTTGAATAATGTAGGCATACTTTTTAACGATTTTTCAAATGCATAATGACATGTTTAATGCACTTTTTAGGCACAACATAAGAAATTTACTATATTTTGATATTTGGTATTTTTTTGGTAATATGTTTTGGTTCCGTTTTTTTCGACATAATACTGAAATCATAACCTTTCGAACCATGTATAGCAATTGCTGATCCCACTCCCGTAACACGTAAAATAAATGGTTTAAGTTCATTCATTCATTCAATGGTCAACTTAATTCGTTAGTGAGCTTGAGATACTGAAGAAATGTGACAGAATGTATACAAATTATGCCAATATTCTTTTTCCTGTCTGGAGCTACGGCGAAAACCCTCTTTCGATACGATCGACTGTTGATTAAGAAGCTCTTTGTAGCCCTGGTGGTTGTTTACTTAATGTAAGTGCGTATTTAAAGTAGTTGACTATTATAGCTATCAACTTTATGTTCATAATGCGCATGCACTATGAAGTCAATATATTTGCATGTTGATAACTGCCAGTGGCATTTCTGATGTTTTAGGAAAATATTACTTGCGAATAAGAATGTTAACACTCAAAGTAGACTAATATATTTTTGTGCTATTCATAAATAGCTAGCCTCCACGCAGCGAATGTAGCCAGATTGATGTTCTGTTTAAGATGTTCTTGGCGTTTTTTTTTTGGTTCATTTTCTTTCCGCATTCATCTACTATCTCTAGCTTCGATCGATTCCAACACCCATACAGATTGCCCAACTCTACCGCTCCTACCGGCGCGTTCTCCAATACTTGAATCTGCGTTTTCGTTCTCTTCCTCGTTCGAGATGGCTTGCGGTGCTTTCAAGCATTATTCTAGGCAACTCCGCCTCGTCCAACCACCCATAGAATGGTAAACCAGAAGCTATCCACGCCGAAAGGCACATCGGTTTTTTTCTTTCTCTTCCTTCGCTATCGTCTTGCCCGAACCATTGACTTCTTCAAAGGCGATCTTCAGCATCATTCTCAGCTTTCCCTATGCTTATCATCGCCGGCCGCCTACATCGTCGAGAGCTGATGGGCGCCTTTCGTTTCATCCAACGCGCGGTGCTCCATCACGCCATCCCGTTCCGGTTTCTTCGAAAGCCCCCGAAATTTGAGACCCAATTTCTCAGCGAAAATATGCTCGATGCTTTTCTTGTTTTCCGCCAGTTAATGGCAACGCATTTTCATCTCTTCACGCTTGCCGCTACCTTCGCACTCCACGCAGCGCTCGGCGCTTGCGGTACGCGGTACGGTAGCTCATTTAGTGCCTATTTCTCGGTCAGACCGCCATGTTCTTCAAACTTTTGTCCACGGGCGACTGGGCGCCTCCATCCGCGCGGGTTATCAAAATGTTCCAAACGACCTAACAGGCGCAGTTCGAGGTTGTTTTTTGTGTCTCTTTCTTTGCGCTTCACTAGTGAACCTTTCAGCATCGCCAACGTCCCTGGGGAATTTTCTTTCCTTTTTTTGCTTCTCCCCCCATCAAACCCCATCCCCACCACACCCCGTTCGCTCGCCGGGTTCCGTGCCAACACTCCTCGGCAGCATGTCTTGTAGAGGCCGCTCGTCCCATCCCGGGCAGACTCGCTCGAATGAAAAACAAACGAACGGCAGTGGCAAAGATTGTCCCAACGGCATGGTCGGTTGGGCCCCGAAAGAGCAGCATAATGGAAGAACAAAGTAAAGACCATCGATGTGTATAATGTTACCTCGAAATCCGGCCTTGGGAGGGATGCTCTGGCAAATTCTGGGTGGGCTGCTTTACGGTTCGTTTTTCTTGCGCTACTCGGGCCGAGCGTAGCAGCAAAAAAAAAGGAAGAACGGTGCTGGAACCGGGTGCAAGCTGTGCGGTTTTGTTTATTTGCCCGGTTCGGTGGGAAGCGAAAGGTGCCAGAAACAGAACTCGAACCACTGCCGTTATCTTCCCGAACGTTGCTTCCGTTCGTCAGCTGAGTAATAAGGAACGAAAATTCCTCATTTGACTTCTACTGGTCGCGTGCGGGCGCTGCGGCACCCTGATTGCATTTCTGTTATCAGTTGAAGACACTTTACGGGCTAAATGAAGGATAAGGCAGCACGGTGTAATCGTTGAATTGAAGGGGGAACAAACAAACAGTCGTATTTCATTTCGTTCTATCTGTAACTCATCTTCACCTTCTCGAGATGGTAGCGCTCTACTCAGTTTCTATGGGAGTGCTGGTTGTCATCACATTATCGCATACTTTTTACTATAGAGGTTTCGACTGGCCTAGTTCTATTTTCCATTTTTTTCCCAACAGCATTCTCTTGTTTGAGCAGTCTTCTTTATGAGCAGTCTTCCAGTTTCTTTCTTTATGATTGAACCGGGTAGACGGGTTTTACTAATAATGCTAGTTTTTTTTTCCTTTTTCGCTTCCTGGTGGGTTTTTTATGATTGTCATTTTTAATCCTTTGCTTCTCAAGGCTACTTTTCGTTCTTGGCCATCATACTAGGGGATATAAATTATTCAATTATAAAGTATTTAATTACAGCAGAAATCTAGAATTTAAAGAAAACAAAAACTACACACAAAACTTTTCAATGTGTTATGGACATAAAATATTTGATTAAATATAAACAAGACAGGAATTCTGATTCAAAGTGCAACACTGATTGAGTAGAAGATTTTTGTTTTTTTTTGCTATAAATAGACCCTTTATAAATAATAAGGAAGACTAAGATTGTCTCATCTCGACTATGGTAAAGTTCGTAAAGGTAAGGTGTTTGGAACAAGTGCAACATGGAACATGTAGCGTCGTTGAATGGATCAACTGGAGCAGGACTGTACGAACTGTATGGCCCGTACGTCCTGCAGTACAAGCAGGCCATGTAAGCACGACGGTTTCAGCCGAAGTAATAAACGAACAGAATGGTTAACAATCCGGCATGATGATTTCGTTCTGTTCAACTCACAGAGCGTATAATAGATTTCATACTTTATATGGATTCTCAAAACATGCTATTTGTAATATATTGTGACAGGGAAGTGACAGGCGGCAGGGCAAAAACATGGAAAAATAACCATGCGCTGGAAAATCTTTATATAGCCATAAAAGTCCAGGAATGTCCATGAATGTCCATGTCTAAAAGTGTGTTCATATCACCTTTTTCGAATGTTAATATTTCGAATAACTCGGTTCTTTGAACATGATTCCTACCAAATAAACATCTGAAGCAACCGACCAAGTTTTTTGAAAAATTTATTATATCATTAAATATCTCTTCAGCTTAATCGAAAGAACACGAGAAAAACAAACACTGTATTAGGTACCCAGCTGCCTTTATTGTTGGCTTAGAACAGGCACACGTTTTATGGATCCAACATGTTAACAGCAAAATAACTTCAAAAGCACAAATTGAGTTGAGCACACAGCTCAGAACAAGTTCATAAACACCATTTACTATGTAGAGCTTACATTTTCACTTGTCCACATTACATGGTCAACAGTGGACGACATTTCCACGCATACTTAATGAGTGTCGTTGTGGCATGCTCGAGGGCATTCCTCAACTCGACGAAGGCCTCAATTCTCCGTCCTTCAGTTTATTCTGTATGACATGAAGCAACTTGTGTTAACTACAATTAGAAATGCATGATATCATCTTTGACGGGTCCACAAAAAAGTTGCACCGAAAAATGTCCTGGAATGTGGCAATTCATGAGCAAATAAAAAAATGGTTTGTCTCGACACGATTGTTAGCATGCTGTGATGCCAATCAAATTTACTAATTAGTGTCTAAAACCATGTTCTCGGTGGTTGACGACAACTTTCAGAGAGTATTAGGTAGGCAGGCGACACACAAAAAAACCCCGACTCCACTGCTGCCCCATATTAGCTCAAATCGATACGTCCGGCCTGGTCGCCATTGCCACCCGCTGTAGCTCGAATGGTCAGTTCGGAATGGCTCCCGGCAGGGCACTTGCGCTGGGCATGGAAATTGAAACTAAACTATTGCGTTCATATTGCACGGGCCCGCACGGTTGCGACCGGGACACTCGTCCCGAGCCGTTGCCACCGGAAATGGGAAATTGTCAGGAAGTTGACAGGATTGGGCTGCAGGCGTATCTTCCGGCGTGGCAGCCCGCCCGCCAGCCTCCAAAGCGCCCGGGTGTGTGTTTTGCGACTGTGTTTTCCAACTCGCTCGAGCGAAGACCGGGCAAACCGAGAAGTCGTACATCTTCCCTGCGGTCCCCGGCCCGCCCAGGGATTATGTCCTTACACCGCACTGTTGTCACCGACCGGCCCCGTGTCAGAGAGGAGCGCTCCGAAACACTGGTGCCACGAACTAGGCCACCGACCAAGAGTGTGTGTGTGTGTGGCGGTCGAGATGATATGAGCCGAACATTTTCCGCCCTGAATACGGAATACATTATTACTATTTTCGGATGCACTTCCACCACCGTTCGGTCGCGTCTGCCCGCCGGCGTGCGGCCACTGAGTGTCGAAAAGTGAATCGCAGGCTCGGCTGCTTACGCAAATGCAGCTGCAGTTCGCCGCCACCGTTTCAAGTGCTCCGTTTATGGACTCGGCTCGGCTCGAGGCGCTGCCGGGTCGTTCCCGTGCGAGCTGGAAACAAATTTAGGCAGCTTAATATCTGCCTGCGGTGTCGTGTCGCTGCGACGAAACGATCGGATCGGGTCCTGGGCTGTGCATGTTCGATGGTGCCAACGTTTTGTGTATTCAAATGGTATGCTAAAATATTTAAATCTTTTTTTTCGCTCTCGTCTCTCGCCAGCCAGCCGACACCGGTCGACGGACAAAGCACAGCGTTCCAGCTCGAGCTTCCCCACTCGCTTGAGTGAGCGAAGGCTACAGTGTCTAGGACACTTCATCTGGCGGGAGTTATGTCTCTCAACTACTGACCTCTTCCCTCGGTCCGCTCGGTTGGGACTGTTTTCGGCCCGGCGAGGTGGCGGGCAGCGAACGAGACTGATAGCTACTTTCTCCCCAGAAGTTTTGCCACCGCCCACCGCGACAAAGCCTCACCGACCGAGAACCCCGTTTCGCCCAACGGCCAACCCCATTGCATTATATGAAGCCGTTGTTTTAATTGAATTTGTAGAAATTTGCATAGCATTGTTTAGTTTATTATGCCGTATAATTGTGCGCCGGGACTCAGGGCGGGGTGTGCAGCATGGATCGTTATGCAACGAAGCCTGCGAGGCCGAGCCCGAGCCTCGTTAAAAAAGGTATGCCAATTGGGATGGTAAATTTTTCAAACTTCGCTCCTCCCGAGAGCGGACTTTGAGGGCATAAATTTTGCGCAACGGTGCCCAACTGCGGTGCCCACTGGAGAGTTGTGTGCGTGATAAGGCTGGTGGGAAAGCTTCTTCGTTCTTTTTTTTCCCTCGTCGCTGGCGCTGTTAGTGCTCCCGACTACTTCAAGTCGTTAGTGTGCACGGTTTGGATGATGTTGATGTTCTTTTGTGTATGTGTGTGGTTGCTTCTTGTCGATCCCTTCCGTCGTCGTGCAAGTTGTCATGTTTTATGGAAAACGGGAACGCGGAACAGAGGGATTCCGGGACGGGGTTTCGGTGGCCTGTCCAGTCTCTCCGGGGAGTGAAGCCATCCTTAAAATTTTCCGATTCTGTGTCCAATTTCGCCCGGAGACCCCAGTTTGGACATTGTTCAACATATCCGGATGGACGAAGAGCGCGAGAGAGAGAGATAGGGCAGTCAAACTTTCGAGTCATAGCGCACAACCGTGAGCTTATTCTTCGGAACGAGCTCGGACACCGGAGGGTGCTGCAGGTGGGTGGAGGGTGGGGTGGGTTGCTATCATTTCGATCTCACAACTCGACATGATAATGTCGGATGACTTTTGACGAAGGTTGCTGGCCGATCCTTATGCAAGTATGTCACAACCGGTGGGATTTCGTTCGTGGCATCGTTTTTTTCTTCTTTTCTTTCCCGTACTTCTTTCGGTCTGTGGCACGGCCGGCCAAGGTAGAAGCAACAAGCGATCGTGGCTCACGATGCCGATGCCCACCCGTTTTCCATGGCGCGTGGGCCACCCGCGAGACCACGCGGTCGGTGCTGAGTGTTGGAGCTTGTGACAGAATTACGAAATATGATTGATGGTGATGAACATTTCAACGTGCCGGTCCCGTGTCCGGTTGCAACGGGTGGGGCGGCCGCCGACCCGCACCGATGCCCGCGCCTCCCCCCTCCCCCTCGAGCTCTTCGGGTGTAATTAACGTAATGAGGTTCTGCCTGCCGAGCCGCCCGAAACGGTGAGATTGGGTATCCGTCAGCGCGACGTTTGACACTAACGGGCCCCGCACGAACCTGGGACCGCGCGCACGGGCAGCGCTCCCATGATGGATTATAGTGGGCCGCCGGGTGCGCCGGGCCAAAGATGAATGATCTCGGAGTCCGGCGCGCGACTCCGTGCCGTGTCGGTGGCGGTACGCGACAAAAGTCACCCTAATTGCCTGCGGTTTAATGTCTCGTGCAGAAATGCGGTGGCGAAATGTCCTGATAGGATCAAGCGCTGTCCCGGTTCGGTGCTGGAACGGGATTTCTTCTAATTAAATCAGCACGCCGAAACTATGTCCACCGGGAAGGTGGATTTCCGTGCGTTGCTTCCGGTGGCGAATTTGGTCCGTCGTTCATTAGGCCCCGGCTCAATTTTAGATTTTGGATTTTTTTTCATTTAAAATGGCAAGCATGAAAGGAATTGTTCGGTTACGTGAACATCACATCAAACGGGAAAATTATAGTGTTTTGAAGGATATTGTTTCATTTTCAAACAATCAGTGAAAAATGAATATTATACGCTATTGTGCTGTTATACGAATAAAAACATTATTCATTCAAATAATAAAAAAAAATAATTCCTTATTTGACAAATGCGGGTGCATTTATCAAACCAAATAATCTCAAATCTGCTTGGGTTTCTTGGAAAAACACTTTTAATTATGGTTCATGGTATTAAATAACTTTTTTTACAATAAACGATGTCGGTTTGACGACGAGGTTTAGGTCATTAAGATAATTCAACACAACCGTCTAATTGAATAGCTAGGACCTTTAAACCAATTTAATCAACGTCATTATTTGAGAAATAAAAACAACGTTTTCTCCAAATTTGGTCAATTGGAAAAATCTAAATTCTTCAGAACGCTTCTTTTATTTTCGATTCCGAGCAAAATTACGACCGCGTTTTTCTATCAAAAAAGGGTTTAAATTAAACCTCCTTCTCGACCCATCCTTCATGAATCAAATTTATTAATACAAACTGCTGTGCCAAGGCACCAATGAACCAATTAGCCTTACCCCACGAAATTCTGACACCACTGCTCGCACTTTCTTCCGACCAGGGCCAGTTTTTACTCGTAAACCCGACGGCTCGTTTACCCAACGCCAAGGCTCGAGCCGTAGGGTTGAAAGTTTCCCAGCGGAAACCAGAAGCTTCCGATTTCGCTTCCGATGCCTTTTCCCAACAAACATGGTGCCGGGCCCGGAACGCCACCCACGGCAAGCTAGTCGGCTTGCCGAAAGTGAAGCTAATTGCAGATTAAAATGAATGTTTGACTAAAGCAACTGCCGTCAGCTGTGAGTCGGTGCGGACGCGCCAGTGGAATTGAACTACGGCAAATCTAGCCAGGAAAGATCCACCACAGACCGCCACCTTTCAAGCCACCCAGCCGAAACCGGTCTGGCTGAACGATTCTTCCCACCGTGGACGGAGGCCGCTGATTGAGGCGCGGAATGGACGCCTGCGAGCGCTGGGATGTTGCAGCGTTCGGCAGCGGGCGAAAAGTTTCCCGTTTGCGTTCATTAGAGCTGAACTCTAAATCACATATCTCACGGCGGAAACCCGGAACGGTGGGCTATGGAAATTCGAGGCTCTGTGACGAGACACAACCAAATCAGAAACAACATAAACTGAATAAATAAGCGTATAACTTTCCACGGGTGGCACGATTGTCGGCGACAAATTGGTCAGGGCTCGGGACGAACAGTTTCTTCAAGATAGACACAGCGAAAGTTGTCGCCACTGTGGAACGTTGTGGACGACCGTGCGAACACTTTATTACTGCAGACGATCGTAAACAGCGGTTGGGGGAGCGTTCGAGTGAACTAGTGTAAGTTATAAGTCGGGCTTTTATTATTTTTAATCACCGGTGGAAATGTAAGTAAAATGAACTATAAATATTTTACAAATATATTTTGTTTAACAATACTGAATTTGAATAATAGACATAGCATCTCGTAAACTTCAACTGATTCCAAACACATCAATAATACTTCAAAGCCGTTTTTAGAAGAAACTCTACAATAACAAATGAAAAGTAACTCATCATATGATGTTACCAACGATGTTTAGAACATTGATGAGGTTTTCTTTACAACTTTGCTTTTCTTACTATTTTTAAATTACTTTATGAAACAATATACTGATTAGAAAACTCCTTACTAGAAGTACGTTAAGGTTTGTTCTTCTTCACAATTATTCTATGGAACATTAATTAACTTCTATTGCGAGAACTTCCTCGTCAACACGCTTTGACACTTACCAAAACGCATCGTCCTGTTCCCTAGCGAATCACTTATTGTTCCTCGCGTTGGTGCGGCATCTCTCTCTCTCTCTCTCTCTCTCTCTCTCTCTGGCTCTCTGGATGCCCACGGTGCCTGCAGCGCGTTGTGCACAATTGAGCAAAGTGCTAGTGAACCCCTAAGTGCCTGAACAAAAGAATGCAAATTGAACGTAAATGAATTCGTACGATCAATATGCATCTGACGGGAATAACTTGCATACATCGCGGTGCATCGACCACTCAGTGCACCATCCAATTACTTGCTGCAAACAACGCAAGTTGATGCACCCGGAGACGAGTATCGGAACGGCATCGGGTCGCGTTGAGTTAAATTCTGCTGGGTTGTTTGCATAACAATCTATCGTGCTGCACGTTCCTCATTTCCGTCCATTAGCTTGTTCGCTTTAGCTTGCAATCCTTGCTTATGGAATTGCGTATGGAGTTGATTTTGTTTACGGAAATCTCCACATTATTGTTACAAACTATATAAGAGTGTTTAGTGTTTTTTTTTTAATTTATCAGCGAAGGTACTCTCGTGATTGTGACTAGCTATCCAAGAAAGAAAAGATACTATTGTTTGAAAAACTAACTAAAGAAAGCGTAAAAGTAAGCAGTCTTATTGATAATTTAAACGCTTCTTACCATACAACCATGTATGATTCGTTTGTAAAAAGTTGATCAAATTGAAGAAGGCTTCTCAATATGCTTCATTATTTAATCACAAATTATTTTAATTACTTGAAAACCTTCGCATACCTTAATGGCTCCTGGTGAGCTGTTGTAGCACAAACAAATAGCGCCATAGCACACTTTAGCATACGTTGAATTAATCAAAACGATCGTACGACAAAACGCATGCTGGAAAAAGAGAAAATTAACAATTCAACAGGCTCGCCCACCTACATTGTGCATCCGATCGGTCCCAAACACTAGATGCAGATTTGAAAGAGGGATTTGGTTGATGAAAAGAACTGCACTGTGCTTTGCACAGTGTCAGCAGAGCTACCACGCCTTTGAAGCAGCCAACAAATATCCTCCTAATACATCCGACCGTACCAATCCACCAACCAGCAACGAATTGCAATCCGTTCCAGAAATAGTCCAACTATCGCAAGAGCAGAACCATCGACCAGTAAATGGGTTTATCAAATATCAAAGCTGAGCATTATACGACCATGTATTTTAAATGAATTTGACACCTTCTGGCCATTGCAAGTTAGTTTAGGGCCGGCGCACAGAACCGACGGGAGTGAGAGAAGAAAAAAACAAGCCAAACACGTACTCACCCAGACCCAGGCACGGGTGGAAGGAAATCGTAAATTCTACCGAAAGGAAGTCAGTTCAGTAGTGTCAGCTAACTCGCCCTATCCGGTCAGCATGGGCCCCGCGTTCCTCACGTGCCCTGCCCCGTGCTACGACCCGCTCCCGGGCAGCGATGGGAAAATAGTTTGCCTGTTGTTGCGGTTCCGATTCCACTTTGAGGGATGTTTGGCTCCGATGTAATATTTCAACCCCGTCTCATGTGCGCACGAGCTGCTGGAAAGGCCATGCCTTTGACAAAGCGTAGCCGCTGGGCCGGAGCGTTGTCGTTGTCGTTGGCGCCGTGGGAAACGACGAGGAAACCACTTAGTCTGCCTGGAAATGCATCAATACGCTCTCCCCGGCCACCGTCTCCGCCAGCGTTTGTGGAGATCGTTCGCTTTCTAGCACGGTAGCTGTTGGACACTAC
The DNA here is from genome assembly GCA_000349145.1 of Anopheles dirus. Classification (NCBI taxonomy): domain Eukaryota; kingdom Metazoa; phylum Arthropoda; class Insecta; order Diptera; family Culicidae; genus Anopheles; species Anopheles dirus. The sequence goes on along the minus strand of KB672713.1, from coordinate 4,118,643 downwards.
CGCACTCCATCCATCATCAGATTATGAGATTAAAACTTTTCATACAAATAAATTGATTTATGATAAAACATGCATGTGTGGCAAAGCGAATCTCTTCGAGCCGCACGAGGGCAGCTGCTTGGGGATACTGCTCGCTCGGATGCAACTTCTTACTGAACCGTGGAAGAAAGACTTCAACTCAGGAGCGGCACTCGACGTAGCAAAATTAAGCAGATAACGAGAGACTTCACCCCGTATTTAAACCAGGACTGCGTGGACGTTATCAAGATAAATAAAAGCTATTTCAATAAATTACGTCAGGCCGCTTCGGAGACGAATAAAGACAATTTATGCTGTCGGTGTTTGATAATAGATAAGCGCAGGTTCAATAGGCACCCTGACTTATGTGCAATCGATTGCTACGGGTAGATATTGGAGAAGCGCCCGAACTAGCCGATTCGTCGAAACGGCGAATAAATTGCAAGTGCTTCTCGGTACAGGCCGAAGACACGCCGAAGTCGTGCAACAGGACAAGGAAATCTCGGAAATCGATCGATAATCGCGCGTCCCTACCGCGGCGACGCAATTATCGTTACGTCAGATGATATCGAAGCAGTTTCCAGAAATAATATATTGCATTTCACGTTTCCCGTTCATTTCCAACCAAAGCAGGTAGCCCACACCTGCAAGTGGGCAAGAAAACTTTTAAACAAGGTTATTAATTTTCCTAAAATAATGATCACTTTAATGATTGGTCACATTTCACTTGAAATATTTTTAAAAAGGTCAACCCTACCAAAGGTTGTACAAGATGGAAGTAATGTTCAAGAGTTCGCATTCTGCATGACCTATTTGTAAAAGGGAACAATAAACGCTCTCTCTCTCTCTCTCTCGCTCTCGAACCAACGCGCACAACTGGCAAAGCCTTCCAAAGCCTCGGGCACGTTTTCAAATTGTATCCTGCTTGATGTACTATAAACCACGAAATGTTGCCAAATTTGCGACACACCATTCGCTGTAGTACGTTCATCGGCGGGTGGACTCGCCTCCAAATGGTCTCTGTAACAACTGCCTTGGCTGGAAGTTAACGAGCGACCAGCCATTTGATTTTCCATCATCCCCACGCCCACGCCCACGTACTCTCCCCCTGCGCATCGTTTCGGGCCGGCTGGAAATCACGTCGCTGACGAGAGGTCGTGATCCATCCCCGCACAGCCACGCTCAATAATCGCACACACACACAGCCGAAGCCCGACCCAAATTGTTATCGTTACAATTTTATGTACCCCGGGACTGTATTTTCGAGGGCGCTTCATTTAGTCGTTCGTACGGTCGATCGATTTCATTCGGCGTGGATGAGAGAACGCTCAAGTAACATCTTCTGCTACGCCGTTTTCTGTCACCCTGTGACCGTTGCACGCGCACACCCACCGGCACACCCGTAAAGACCGTGAAATTACAGCCCGGGTTTCATGGCGCTGGATGCGGTGCCGGATTTGTCAGCGGATCCGGCAGAGCTTCTGCCTTCGCGCGTGCCTCTCGCAACGCGGCTACAAAAGTTCATCCACCGTAGCCATAAATTAATAAAGCAATGGACCAAAACGGAAGCCATTTTTATATAGGCTCTTCGTCATAATTCACTCATTCCCTTTTGCGCTCCTGCGACGCTGCTGCCAGTGCCGCAGAAAGTTCGTTCGCCTTTCAATCTCGGCTCACTCGTTATGACATATTGCGAGCCGCTCGGTTTGCGATCTTTGACACTACGCCATCGCGGGGCAGCATAAAGCTTACGATGATTAAATGAAACATATTTAAATGATTCGCTCGGTTCAGTTCGCGTGCAACCTGAGGACGTGAGTTTTGTTCTTCATAGGCGATTTGAAAGGAAGTGATGTGTGCAGGGATGAGACGCTCGATGTATGCCTTTTGATGCAATACTATTTGCGTCGTTTAATGGTAAGTCAGGGATTAAATGCACAGCTTACGCCTCGTTGGTCATGCTCGAAGGGTGAAACTTGCTGCCCTGGTGCAGCTACATTCTATATCACTAAGCCATTCTCAGTACATAAAAAGAGAGGTAATTAAAGACACTGAAATGTTAAACCAAATGTTCAAAATTTAGAATACTTTGCTAAGGACTCCTGTCCATAAATGATACCATTGTGCTATGGTTGTCAAATATTCACCTAAAACGTGAGTCTGTCCATTGCCACCGGTCGGCCTGGACATGGCCCAACTAGCTCAGTAAACTTTGTAAACCTTCAATCCGTATTGAAAAGCAGTGAAATTCCGTCAATCAATAGGCTTTACAAAAATAATAATCATTTAAAAACTATGCGTGATAAATAGATAATGTGCAAAAATAACATGGAGACGCCTGGTCTTTTGTACGCTTTCATGCCGCTTGACCACGGAGAGCTGTTTAATGTACACCAGGGTACGTATATTTAACTTTCACCACGGAGAGCTTACAAAAAGTTACACAAGCTGACAAAACCAGCTTATCAACCGTGATAAATGTTTTTTTTTTTGCGGTCATGCACGAATTTGTTTGCTCACACGAAAGTACTCTAACTAAACCATTCCATCGATTGGCTGAGTACAACGCACGATTTCGTGGTAATTCATTTCAATGAAAAATAGCCGTTGAAAACATTTTATCACACATGGAGTACTCTTTACATATATGCGCTTCAAATTATGTTCACGATATACCAAAGAGTGTACAAAAAAATAAAAAAAATTGTGTAAAGAATTATACATTAATTATCAGTCTGATGGAGGCGCCTAGTACATAGTTTATGTAACGTTACACTTTGACAAATATGTTCAAGCTACTTTTTAGTCATCATGAAAGCTTTTAAATGTTAATGCTTTCAACATTAAAGTTAGATTTACCTGAAATTTTCAAAAGTTCAATAAATCCCCTATATCATATATAACAGCATAAAACATGCAAACTTACCATCTTTCACACTCGTTGTGTACTGGACCATGAAAATCAGCAACAGTGTGCCGAGCTGCAGCAGCATTGTAGGCCCCATAGTGACAACCGTATCAGTTTATTTTCGTTTGTACTTTGCCTCAACTATGCCTTTCACTCTGCCGCGTGCAAACGCTTATCATGCCTGCCGTGGTGGATGATTTTGCGGAGCAGATGGCAGCGTTGTGACACAGCTGCTACCACTTGGGCACCCACCGTACCTGGGCGCTGAAAGTTATACCTTAAAATGCTTTTAGGGAGTCGGCTCCCTTTTTCCACACACCGAACGCTGCACGTGAAACGTAATTTTGATGCTCCAGCTGCTGTGCCGAGCGCTTTCTCTTTTGCGTGGGACGATTTTCACCCCACCCGAATGCCACAAATTCATCGATCAACTTGCCTCGATGGAAGCTAATTTATAACTTTGAACCACTCCGGCTCATCGCACCGCTTCCCATTGCCGCACTTTCGTTGCCCTCCCCGGCACGCATACAAACACACTTCAAAAGAAAAGCAACAACAGAAAAAAATAAAGCGAAATCTGCGCGCAGAGAAACGAACCAGCTCCCTTCAAGCCACGCACACTTCGGCGATCGGAACCCCCGGAAGCAACATCGTGCTGGCAGATACTTTTTCTTCCGTGGCGAAAGTTTTCGATGAAAAAATAACTTTCTCATCCATCCCCCGGTGACGGTGCGCTGCACTGAACTTTTGCCGAAACTCACAGAATCGCGGCGGTGGCTCTACATCTACAGCCCGAACTTTCGCCCGACCATTCACACGATTTTCAAATCAAAATCAGCCAACTTCCTTACCCTATCCGAATCCACACCTCGAGTGCGATCAGCCTCGTTTATCACAACCATTTCCGTTGGTCGGCCTTCGCCTTCGCCTAACTGTTGAAGGTTGTTTGCCCAGTATCATAGAATGTTGTGGAACGCGTGAGCCAACCTTCAACTTTATCTCTTTCCACGTTGAGTTGAGAAGCTGGTTCTGTGATTGTCGACGGTCTAATCAACCTTTGTTTGGCCAACAGTTCCGAGGCTAAATACTATTGCTCTTTGAAGGAGTTCATCACACCTGGATAGCTCATAGATGCTCATAGACAGCTCGTTGATGCAATGCATCGATGCTTTTCACCTTTGCAGTCATCCAATCATGAGAATATTACACCGTCGAGTGTTTCACCGATAAACACGCCTGAAAAAGACAAAAAATGGGGTTTTAGTTACATGCTGTAGAGGTTTATTGTCGATTTACTGCAGTAAACATTCGACAAAAATAAAACGATTTGGGAAAAACAATTGCAAACTAGTTCTTATATCGTATGAATGATGTAAAGAAGTTTAAAAAGCTGAAAGGAACATATTGGAATACAAAATGCTGTAGCATCTTCAAACTTATTAGGTATATGTTAGAATAGATTTTAATATAGTATTTCGTTAAGAAACACTATGCGTATTCTTTAACACTATAAACAACTAGAAAATGTTTTCATTTATTCACTGTATTGCATGCACGAGTAAAACCAAAATGTAACAAAAGTAATCAAAATTTGATTATCTGCTGTAGTTGTCGGATGCCTCAAAACCAGAACACAATGTACTTCCGCGTTAACCATTTATTGAAACCAACACGCAAACCAGCCAAACCCATTCGGTATGCCCTCATTCGAAATGGCTCGCGCGCAACTAACAATTCGTTTCTTTCATAATCCTTTTTTTGGCAGGCCCCAAATCGGACACCTCCCCCGAGGCCACCGCAAAGAAAACAGCCATCGTTTGCGCGTGTAAAGTAAACGATACTACACAGAATAAATAACTATCGTGCCGAGCGTCGCAAAGCGGTACGTTTCCGCAATCGGTAATAATGGTAATGATTACAAATCGAGCAGCATTCTGGCGTGAGCGCCATTTACGTGAAAAATGTAACACCACCGTGGGCGTGGGTGGCGCGGCTTTCCTATTGTGTCACTGGCCCGGACAGGGCAGAAATTACAATTCGCTTCCACTCGTGACTCGCGAAACGCTTTTTTATGTGTTTTTTCTTCACCCCTCGCGTGAGGATGCGATGTACCGTGGGCGCATAACAATAAACACCAACTCAATCACACACACAGCGTAAAAACAGCCAACCTAAGTAGCGAGTCCGGCCAGATCCACCTCCTCACGGTGGCACGCGATTAGTGGCAAGAGGAGTGAATTTTGTATACAGTTTGACTTGTTTTTCTCTTCTTTCGCTCTCATCCGCTGGCTGCAGGTTCCCTTCGCTTCCCGGTTTAACAGTTGTCCGGTTTGCCACCGGTTTCCATTGTTCGCGAAGCCCAGTCGACAAACAGTGGCCACCGGTTCACAATGGCGCTCACGTACCGTGCAACGAAACGCGCGTTTTGCCACGTTTTGTTTGTCGAGCGCGTGCCACCGAAATCCCCTCCCTCAAATAACCTTGTTTATCCATCGGGTTTTTTTTTCTTCTTCAAGGGAGTGCTTATGCACCATCCGTCAGGGTTGGGTTGTGTTATTTAGATACCATTAAAAGCGATAAAATATTCCGTAACAGTGCTTTGAGAAACATCGTATTAGACTCTGAAACACAATTATTGTTACATATTCATTTCCTAATGTTAGTTACAGTTAGTTCAGTTTATGAGATCATTTTCAAAATAACCACAATTATTTTACAATATGTAATAAAGACTGTTTTGGTTAATTTTAAATTAAAAGACTTTCTTCTTCAGTTAAACTTGACGATTATTAACATTTTCTACTTATTATTTATGTAACTGTTAGTTAATTTCTTGTTTCATTCTCGTACATATTATTACCTATTACAAAGTTTAAATTCAAGTTAAAGAAAGTACAAAAAGTTCCCATTTAAACTAAGATTTAAAAAGTTACATGACTTAAGAATTTACAAAAGTTTTTCAATCTCCATCATACAAATGAATCTGAAATAGGTTTTACTTATTTTAAATTGACAGATAAATACAAAATCAATTTATTTTTTATGTTTGTTCATCGTGGTGCTAATAGTTTTCATTCATTTGTTTTATTCACTCAATTACTCGCTAAAAATCAAGCAAACGATAACATCATGATATAACTATCAGCTCAAAATATGATGATATACATCTTGTTAGCTAATGTTTACGGTGTTATCATTCATTTTGTATTGTGATTACACAATTATGTTAGCTATGAACTCGAATTTGAAATACCAAAATGAAAAAAAAATCGAAGTTAAACTTCAATCTATGAAGAACTTTTTTTTCTTCTTAATATAATTTCCAGAAGACATGTTGTCAATAAAAATGGTTTAACATTTTGTTCTAAACTATCTGAGTCTGAGAAATTCTTTGAAACCTGAAACAAGTTTATATTTTGCAATGATAAAGTTTGATTGAAACTGATGCTGTCTAATCACCATTCCCTAATTGTTTTTCGTTCAATAAGTCGTATTTTCATTAACACTTCAGGTCATCATTGTACTGGTAAGTGATATGAACAATACTAGTTCACCGTTGAAAGCCAATCTTCACCAACAGAGTCGTTACGCCAAAAAGAAGATAATTTAAAATACCACAACTCAATGTGTTTGCTCATGTTATGATAGCTTTTCAGCTATCATTAAAAGAAAGTCTCAATTATGTTGATGGCAATGTAACAATGATTTGATTACGAAGAACAATGTTAGGATATTTTTTTTATAAATAAAGGTCTTAAGACATTCATTGAACTGAATTGTACTGATCTGAACAGCTAACACCTTCCGGAAGATGACCAAATTCGTTCATTTAATTGATCTAACATCCGAAACATCAGATCAGCGGTAGCTGGGAGAAACACTTCGAAATTGGCAACCGGATTGGCATACAGGTCAAAGGAGAAGGTTTTGATGCAGATCTTGCCGGAATTAAATATATTAAATTAAATATAAAGCTACATGTTTTTTTCTAATGAAACACAATTTATCAACGTGAATTGATTGACCAGGTATTTTTTCATTGACCAGGTATTTTTCAATAATTCAATCATCATTCAAAAGGATTATCTCGCCGAGCCGGGAAACAAAACTATTGACAAAGTGTTCGATTGATAAAGCGCTAGCTTGCGGTTGCAATGAAGCAACCGATGACGTCTCAATCATTTCCACGGACACTTCGAGAACCACAGCGCGTCATAAATGATTAGATTCAATTACGGGCCAACCACAATCACGGCTTGGCTGCCTTGGTTGGCTGCGAACAAGACGCAGACTGCGCAAAAACGGCGCCAGAAACGTATTGAAGGATTTGTGGTTTCCAATCCCAAGCCACGAGTTTCAATCAGGCGAATGCTGCCGGGGTAAAGTTTCGCACCCGCGCAAAAACGTTCCCACGCGTCAACCGGTGGTCAACGCTCGAAAGATGCTGACCGTCGAAACCGGCGTACCGAAGCCCAAATCGAGATTGGAGCAAAGCGTTCGAAGGAATTCGCGTGCTCAGCGAAACCAAAATTCATGATCGCGCAAATGGTTCGGGTTGCGCGGATGCGACTGGCTGGCCGGATCCTTGTCCGGCGAACGGATGTCGGGCAAAAAGGCGAGCGGTCCCCTAACAACCGGTAGCTTGTCCGTGGCCGCGCGTAGATTAAAACGCAACTCAACGATCGCTCCCCTTCCATGCCATCAAAGTTTGAGGGCCGCAGGCGAACCCTGCTCGTGGTCTGGTTATTGGTTACCCGAACCGGCGCCTCCCGACCGGGCTGGTCAAAGAAAAGCCGAAAGCACTGACCGCGCGCGCGAACGTTCCCTCAGCGATCTGTTCGCTGAAATCAGAACAACGCAGCTGCACGGCGTCAAAGAATTGCTTCTTGTCATGACTAAAATCACCGCACACACACGCAGCGAGAAAAAAAACTCGACCGAACCCGAACACGATAGATGGATGTTGCAGATTTTGATGCAATGGGGATGGTACGCCATTTTTTCTCTTCCTGCCCGGTGCGCCTCGAAGCATCATTTTGTCATCGTCGATGTCGAATAAAACCGGGCTCGCATGGTTGTACGGGTGCATACTTTCTGAGTGCGCCTCTCCCCGGGCGGTCTCGGTCGGTGACGATGCAGGTGTCCCACGTTCACGTTGCTCCATACGAAGCGGCTTAACGTGATAACAAGACAGCAAGACCGCGCACCTTCGCTCCACCGTCCTGCGTCGCTGCGAAACGAAGGTTTAATGAAACATCCCATCCGACCGCGGATTGAAAGCTCGCTGCTGGGGACATAATTCCGCGGTTTTGCCTTGCGGGCACTCCGTCCGTGGCATAAAGGATTGGAGGAGGAGACCAAAAAAAAAACGCGCTCACAAAAATGAGCACAATAGCCGCGTGATGGCGGCTGGTGGCCTGGTGGACGCTGACGCTAACAGCGTGCCGTCAAAATAAAAACAAATACGCGCAGCATGCCATGGCAGCCGGAGCGCCGGGGTATTGGGTATCTATGGTATCTCAAATGGAGCAGCTACCACCGCTCCGGCGCTACCAAACCGGTGACCGACTGCAACACATCCTGCTGGTTGCTGATGACGAACGGCAGGAATGAACGATATGAAGTTGAGGGTTGAAACGAACGACCACAGCAAAAAAAAACAGATCCCGTACCCAGGCACCCTCTGCTGAGTGCCGGAACACGGACGGATACGCCGAAGATTTATGTCAGAATTCGTGCTCGCAGCGGGTCGCATTGTATGCCGTGTCTTTCTGTGACTGTCTCTCTGGTGGGTGTGTGTGCGTGTGTGTGTGTGTGTGTGTGTGTGTTGGGGAAAATTTTCCGAGATTTTGCTAGACGCTCAACCTGCCATTGTGTGCCCGATGGCATGCACTCTTCAATGGGACATGAACGTTACCATTTGGTTTTTCTGTTCATTTCCGTGTCTAAACATACTACGACATACGCCGCGAGTAGGGTGACAAAAATGGGTTTGCATGGGGCAGAACAAAAACGGCTCTCTGTAAATATCTGGAAGGATTGAAATTAAAATCCATCCACCACCGGGAAGAGAGATCGGGTTTCTTGCTAAAACGAATAAACAGGGGTTTCATGGAGCAAACGTTCGCTTTATTTCGCGTTGATGTGTATGTGAAACAAATGGCGAATAAATGAATTGTATTTGGAGTGAAATGGCGTATGCACACCAGCACCGGGTCAATATGCCTGCGCGACTTTGTGGTAAATTGAAACGACCACGCGTTCTTAAAGCTAGTTTATATGAAGCGCAACTCCAAGCGCGACTCCAGGCGCAACTTCAAAATATCGTTAAGTTAGTATCGCTTCGTGTATACTCGACAATTTGCAAGATAGTTGCGCTTGAAATGCCGCGGGCTACATTTACTAGGTTTTATTCATTTTTATCGCTAAATTCACCAAATACGAAAACGACTAAAATACTATATCCTCTCTACAAACATATATATTTGTTGACAAACCAACTCAAAATGTTTGTTTATATCGCGTTGCACCGAAGTTGCGCTTGAGTTTTGCCTGTCGAACCCAAAAACGATGTCGACAGATAAATGGGCAACTCACAGCACTGACAGCATTCGCGCATGGCGAGTGGCGCTTCATGTAAACGGGCTTTAAAAGCCCGTTTTAGGTTATGGTAAGGCATGCAGATGGAGATATTGACATTGCATGATTCTTGTTTCCTTTTGTGCAGTATGATTTATACGAAATGAGCCGAAGCCATCATTTTGAACAGAGGGCAAACACTAATAAAAGATGGTTTTCATGTTGAAGGTACACACATTTGCGATGTGCATGATTTGAGACCTTCCGAATCGATAACTGTATATATTGATAGTGTAAACGCCTGTGTGACCATCCCACTGTGCAGAGGTACATTCGTCCAACGGTCCTTCTGATCCAAATTTTGACAGCTGTCAGTCTGTCCATTGCCACCGGTCTGTCCCAAGGTGGATGGACAGACTACAGGTGAGTCCGTAGCTCTTTTTCATACTAATACATAGACATGCAGTTTTGACAGTTCCGAGCATGCTCGGATCAAAACAAATCCCTGGATTAAAACACGACACACATGAATTAGAAGCTGCGAACAGTGCTATTAATTCGATAATCTAACATTATGAGACTAAATTCATCATTGTTGATCAATCGGTACGTAAATTAACACCGGTTATTACATGTGAAGCAAGAGTTTGATCGTTGATGTTGCCACTCATCGTCTGGTCCTGCGGGACAAACTCACACTCCTGATTGCTGGCTTTATTTATACAAACGACGAACGAAACTCTATTACAACACAATAATCCTTCTTGGGTTTGCATGTATCACTGTTAAACCGGCATATACTTTAGATAAAACCGAGATTTGCTGAAGAAAAACGAGTGTGCTCCGATCAAAACATCGGTTTGTTTTGATCGCAGTGGTCTTCTTCCTCCTTTCGCTTTTTGCTGTCAAATCGTTCTAGACGGATTGACCTGTAGTATAAATGGACCTTGGGTCTGTCCATTGCATGGACATGGCCCAAACACACTTCTGCACACTTTGTAATTGATCTTCCGTAACTTCAGTAAAACAGTGTCCGTCAATAAAACCCGTAAAACCCGTGAAATCCATAGAGTTTACAATAGTAAGTATTTTAATTACTCATAAGCATCCGACGACATACTCGTGTTGGGTTTAGTAGCAAAAATCAGAATGCTATGACGACACTCACACATTTGGCAGTTTAAATCTTCATTTTATGGGAGAATAAGATTTTCAGTTAACTTTTCAATCATCCAACATGTTACACACCTTGCAGAAAGTGAACAATACTACCGTCTAGGTTACTATTTATGTCAAGCACGGTTTTAGATAACTACGTCTATTTCAGGTCGTATATTAATGTTCAGTATCTTATATGAGTTTTTTAATGAATAATTTTGATTACTATATAAACTAAATGTTACAAAAATGATCCAGAACATAAAAACCAACCCACTGTTGGTTGGAAATGTACCAGATTCTGTTAATATTTTTATGATTTGATGTCTGTGAAAATATGACCTGATCCGTTAAAAAACTTCAATGTTTTTTTTTGCGTTTTTCCATCTACAAAAACTGGTTTAAATAATATGAACCAAAAGATGGTAGTACTACTGTAATTATAGTTAAACAACAATTTAGTAGCCCAAAAGTGGTACTTCTTTCGTAGAAAAATATGTTTAATGCAGGCACGACCATCACGATGAAAATGGTATTATTTTCCACTGGAGAAATGCTCATGGTATACCCAATATTGGGACTCTATCGAAAACATTATTTTTGGGAGCATGTTTACGTTACAGTAGCCGCAATCTACATACAGATTGGCGAATTAAAAAATCACTACCAGTCCAGTAGGACGCACTTTGATTTAAAAATAATCAAAAATATCCCTTCTCGTTTCTTTTTTTTCTCATTGTTCGTCATGCAGCATACCCAACGGTTGAACCTTTGTTAACGCAAAAAAAACGCTTTAAAGATACAACATCAGATTCAGGTCGCTCGCTAAGCACGAAACGGGAGGATCGGTTGTCTCGTCGCACAGGCACACGAAATCCCCGCCGCCTTGATAGACAGTCTGGCGTACGGAAACGTGTGACAATTTTATTTCCACCATGATTGATGAAAGAATAAGTCCCCGTTTCTTTTTCTTTTTTTTTGTTGATGCATCCTTGAAGTCATCTAACGGCCAACGAACGAACACTTTCGCTATCGGGGATTGGCTTTCTTCCTTGTCTTCATACTGTTTGCTCAGTGTTTCGTTTATTTATCATACTTGTTTACTTTCGTCCACGGGGCGCAGGATTTGGAGTAGTTTGACCCATTTTTCAACCCACGCCGAGTAACTGCTAAAGCCGAGCGCCGGATGGTGTGCTCCCGTTTGGAGACCCGATTATTCATGCGAAAGATGATTGTTTGAGGCCAGTGGGGAACACGGAGCAGGCGGTGAGCTGCACAGGACGCCCGCCAGCGCCAGCGACTTCAACCGACTGCAAACGACCGTTGCCATGGGGAAGTAACTGTCAAAATATAGTGCTAAATTCTGACTGTCAATTTCACAGCGATGGGATTTTGTGAGTTTTTTTTTGGTCGTGCGTCACCTAACACACGACCATCTCCACCGGACGGGGCTTTCCAAAATGAAGCCCAAGTTTTTTTTTATTTCGTTGTCATACTTCTGGCGGTCGTTGTCACGTTGATAGAAATTTGACGAAGGCCAACATGCCAATGGTTCGTCGATACGAAGGGCTTTGAGCTCCGGGAACGAAGGTCGCCACCGGCGGCGAAGGGCAAACATAATGGGTGCACACAAAAAGGCAAAACAAACACTCACACACAAAAAAGCCCCATTCCATCCCGAAAATGGCTTAAGAAAGGAAAGACGAAAAAAAAGACGGCGAAGAGAAATATGTTGACTCACTCAATCCTCGCCGTCGGCGACAGGGCATCTGCATGTCATCTGCCTATTTTGACGTGAAACAGTGGCGTTTCTCATTTTATGCGGCCGTTTCGCACTGATGCGTTCCACCGGGGGAGCTTTTCGGCGTCATTTTTTATACTTTTTTCCAGTACAACGATCCATATTTTTTTTTGCGGTTCCGTTGAGAGCCGGACCGGATGGACGAGACGTTTCGGTTCGTCGGTAAAGCATTGCGATTAGAAGGAATGCTTGTGAGTGTGTGTTTTCCATTTCAAATGCCAAAGAATGGTGTAAACACCCGACACCGGTAACGCCACCGACAAAGATTCGATTGTTTATAATCCATTTTGTTTGAGTATTTCACCGCCCACTCTTTGTCCACTGTTGCATTAACTGCTCGCGGCCACTTTCCTTCCCGGGTGCCGGCATTCCGCGCTTGCTCATGATTCTATCGGCGCAAAGCTTTCTGCTTTCGGTTCAAAGCACAAACTCAACGCATTTCTCATCCAACGACAAAAGCCACCCGAGAATGAGCGATACGGCCGAAAGGGAGGGAAGAAAAAAAGCAGATTTGTGCCCAGCGTTAGCCATTCGAAAAGCCGCTGACGAAAGAGACGTTACAATGCAAAGCGCCGGAGCGACGAAAAGAAAAAAAGCCCGCAACAATCCTCTTAATCTTAATTAATTAAAAAGGAGCTACCATTAGTGCGCACGCCGGGCGTTACACCGGCTAGTGGCGCTTTTTACTAATTTAAAGGCACCCGTAAGAGGGTGGAAAGAGGCCCCATTGTTTCGGGCGCCCGGGCTGATCTGAGCGGGCAACCCGGCAGGAAGCGGTGCTGCGGTGATGGAAACATGATTTCATTACACAATAGAAATGTTTCTTTCGGTTCGGTTCGGCGTTACGTATGCGTGCTTCGAAGGTGCTTTCCATGGTTGTACTTGCCGTTTTTTCCTCATTGTTTTTATGTGTCCCTGGCACAGCGTATTGTGTACTGTTTCCAGCAAATGAAAAGGCGCCCTTTGTTGGCCAGGAGGTTTTTGTTTGTTCTGCCACCTTGCTCGGTTCGGGGTTCAATTTAGTGGTTATCGAGTTAGTGGTGATGCAACAGAGATTAGAGTGGGCGAGCGGGACTCATTTTTGCAGGCGTGACTGTGTTAATTTTATATAACAAAATCTGATTTCAAAATTACACGCACCCGAGAGGGAAACGAGAAAAACAGGCGACTCCATCTAATCCCCCATTTCGGGCCAGTATTTGCACACCTTCTTCATCAAACGGAATGCGTAATAAGATGAGAAATGCGGAATGTTAATGCCAGCTGACTGTTGACTCACTCATTTCCCGTGAAAATTATTAGCATTCTGATAGCTTGATTTCGAGTACTTTCAATGCAGCATCGCTTTCAGGTGGCGTCAAGTAGTAATAGCAGCGGAAAGAGAAAAAAACACACACCCATCCAAGCAATCGACGGAGAGACCGTTCCACTGTACAACGACCGCATCGGCTGCTTTGATCCGTGGAAATGCGTTAATTTGCCTTAAGCCCGGCCGCACGCGGACCGACCGGGAGCGTTGACTTTCTTAATTCACGGCACCGGCAGCGCGGATCCGGGCAGATCGTTAAACAACTTTCTCGCCTGGCCTCCGGCCTGTGCCACGGGTCGGTCGGTTCCGGTTTTCGGTATAAATCAATTTGACGCCGCACAGCCCAGGAAAGCAGGACGAACCCAGGAACCCCCCCCCCCCCCCCCTTACCGATAGTTTTTCGGTGGACCGAAATTTCACCACAAATATTTATCTTGATCAACAGTTTGGCGTTCGCGGGGACGCATGGCGCACGCCCGCGCCAACAGGGAGAATCTCAAAACCGTCGTGTCGTTCTTTTAATGAGTTCAAACCGGTCCTTTAAGGCACGTTACAGTGTTGCCACCCACTCACCGCACGATCCCTCCCCGGCGCGGGAGGGAAAAACACCGGAGCCTCCCACTGTGCCACCGCGCAGCTGAGCCACCGGGATTGTGTCAACAGCCTCCCCCGAACACCGGCATGTGAACCGTACGTGTGTACGCATCCGAGCAGCACTGCGAATGAGCGGCACTGGGCCGGATAAATATAAATTATAACTTTGTATGTTTGTTTGCCCGGGCAGCCCGGCAGTCCCGGGAGGATGGCGTCGCTTTTCGGTAAGCCCTGGAAAATTGGAAAATAGATTCCCGGTTCGCACTGCACGGCAGTACGCACGGGGCGGGTTTTCGGGAGCGCGCAGAGCCATATCGACCCGAGGGGGCATCCGCCGGTTATGGCTTTTTCGTTTTTTTACGATCGCTGCCTGTCCCCGCGCTGCGTTATGGCGGGTTCCAGAGAGGCTTGCGACGCACTGCCATGGCAACGGGAGTCCATTTTCCTTGGGAATGGAGGCAGCTGTGTGCTGGGAGTTTTGAAGTATGGAGGAAACCAAACGGGGAAAAAAGACAGATCTAAAATGCGATTGACAACTTGGTGCGAGTGTCAGCAAAACAAAACAACACATTAGATGTCTGTCGGAACGGTTTTAAGCCACAAACAGACCCCTAACTTTTCCAATCAAAACGCCTAGAAATGCGTTGCAGTTGGCGGGATTCAGCTCGCGCTCGGTTCCTTTGTCTTTCGGGTGGGTAATATTCTACATAATTAACGTCGCTCGTACCATTGTTTGACTAAGTCTACACACACGCGTGCGTATCATATTCACCTCAAGTGTAAGATTAGACGCGCTCAACTTCACACCTCATTGATGCCTGCCTTGCCGTGGTTGGAACGCTAATGGCCGAGGACGAAGCCCTCCAACTACCGTTTTCGATACCGGTGCGACAAACATTAATTTTTGATGGTGTCTCGGCTCGGGCACGCAAAAGGGCGACACCGGCGCGCAACTAACGAGCAGCAACTCCTCGTTCCAGGTGTCGGTCCTTAGAAAGTCAAGCGGTTCGAAAGTTTCCCTTTGGTCGGGCGCTTCAATTGAACTCACCAAATTTCGTCTAGAACGCTCCGCTCCACCCAAACCACGCGCACGTACACGAAGCGCTCCGTGTGCGTATTTCACGCCGCACCACCCCAGGTAGGGCCACTAATTAAATGAGAAGCAATTGACTGGAATTAAACGGTGTGTACTGTCATTGGAAAACAACATTGTTTGTTGAAATTTTAAGCGTAAATAATTCGCATTCCTTTCGCCGCACCGCGCGCCAAGTGTGCGCCAACTTTTTCCCGCTTTCCTGCTTGGTCGGCACTTGCGCTGCGAAAGCAAAACACTGCACACGCCTCGTAAACACACTCTCTTGAGAATTTTTGCTTTATTGTATTTCACCGCTCTGATGGCCGTGCACCGTTGAAGGCACTTGTAATCTACGGCACGACTCTCGTACGCGCACTTTCCGCGGGGCTTTCCACTCGAAACGATTTTGACGGTGCCGAAATCCATCGAGCGCGGGATCAATTATGCGGGCGTAATTAGATGCTGCTTCTGTTTCCTTTTGCGTGCGTTTCGTTTTCAGTGCACAGATGCCGCATTCAGTTGATTCAATTATCTGCTTTTGCGTGGTCCACTCCGTGGAACTCGGGGAGAGTGATGCATAATATTTCTAGGTAAATTTTTCATCCACTTGTTTGGTTGTTGTTCCACGGGCGGCGTGTAGGACGGCTTATTAGCTGGAAGCTACTTTATTTTTCCAAATGATCAAATGATTCCGTGCATTCGAGTTCAATTTCATCTCGTTCGTCAAGCACATTCTTGAACATTTGACAAGAAATGCTAAGATTAGTGAGGATGAGAAGAAATCGATTCACCAAATGAGGAAGGAACAAATATAAAAAATAAAAATAAAATTGTAAATAAATAAAACAGTAAGTAAGAGTAAATAAGTATATAAAATTGAACAGCAAAGATTCACTGTAAACATACTGTTTTCAACACATAAAAAATCGATCCATAAGTAACTGCGAACTATTAAAAAGGACAACAAATCTAGTTATGCTATAACAAAAGTCATTCAACATTCTAACAAAAAAAGGAATTTTCATTATTTATTAAAATAATTTTGAGGCGACAAGCATTCAAATCTAAGATGATCAAATATTTTTCACTACGTTAACAAGAACAGCCTGAGCTCCTACGAACGGAGTACATTCTACGCACGAGATAACAACAAGATTCCGTACAGAGTAAAAATGCGTCAATGGAGTATTGTCAATAGTACAAACTGCATTTTTTGCGGAAAGGCAGAAACACTGAAACACAAAACCTATGAGTGTCATAGAGTAGAGCCGTTTTACGAGATGATGAGGAGGTTATGAGTTGCAATAAATCTCCCTTTCTCTCTGTTAAAGAGCTGTTGAGACTGGCACTCTATAACAACTACAGGATGAAGAAGATACAGATCACGCGAGTATTTATTACACATGTAGGTCTTGTTACGTCTGTGGTCCATTGAATATGGATTTAGACGAGCTTAGATGGTACTTGGTTTAATCTGTAAAGAGTGCGCCTGCTATATACATACATATATTTGCTTTGATAATTAATAAATTGCCAAACACCAACTGAGTTTATTAAAAAACTAAACTAAATAAAATGATACCTTTATGAGTTGTTGTTTAGTTTGATTATTTCTGATATTTACCTTCCTTTAACAAGTTGGCAGTCAAAGTTTACGGAAATAAAAGATCAATTTCTTAAAAACTGTTATGCATTGCCCCGTATTGGAAACACTCTTAAGCTCATTCAAACAAAACTCAAACAACAACAACAACAAACAACAAAAGAAAACAAAACCGACTATTCAGTTTCCTGAAAGCCACTATTTTACACTAAAGAGCATTCCACTGCCTCAATAAGTACCAAGAACTCTATTTTGTCATAACTTCACAACACACAGATTTTCAATTGAAAAAATACTATTGGCAAAGAAAGATTATGTACTCATGAAGAAATACGACGCTTGCATTGATTTCTCCCTAATATTTCGTTTGTTAGGCTCGAACTAACATTTTCTTTGAAATATTGTAAGAATAGTCAGATAGTACAAAGACAACTAAGTGGGATGAAAAAACAACATTCATTTGATATTTAATTTATTTTCTTTAAACGCAACGTTATACATCAATCATTCAAAATGCACTTGGAAACTAAACTGTATTTGCATCGTCATGCTCAAGTTTACGTATCTATCAGTTACAGAAAACCATGTCGTCAGCGGGGAATGTTTTAATCGACATAAGTTTCCCGTGAATAAATTCATATTCTTTTGTGTGCACACAACCACCGAGAACACAGAGATATCTAAAATGCTAATGCGAAAGCATCCCGTCGCTGTGAAACACATCACATCACGAGGAAAAAAGTGCTGATAAACGGCAAAATTACAACGGATTACTGCAAGAGCATGACGTTGAATATTGATTGATTTCGGAATGATAAGAGTCGGTGCACGGTTTTGTCCGCGATTGTTTTACGTCTGCCACGGTGGCCGGTCCCGTAGAACGACCGATGGAAGTGGAATACGAATTAGTTCGAACCCCGCCGAGAAGCATACTGTCTAACGCAGTGCCCGAGGAGAGGGAGCGAAAGAAGATGTCAACGCATCGAGCAAACTGGCCCAAACAGCAGCGAGCAGCGGCAAGCAGCAGCGATTAATTCGATTTATCGTGTCAACCGATGCTACGTACATTGTGGACCCTGGCGAGTGGCTGCTACACATTGAATCGAATGGATCATCCCATCGACAGATTCCGTCCAAGGCATTGAGAGTGTTCCTGCACCGAGAGCAAGCCGGCTAGTCGCTTTGCATCGATTCCGTTCGCTAGGGACGTTCAAAATCTGGCAGCAGCGTTTCGTTTCTTTAGAGTACAGCCAAACGGCACGGCCAGGAAGCGCACGGACACGGTCGGAAAAAGGATTTCCATTCCAATCGAGCCATTCACAGTCTGAATGGCGGTCCCCACTGCCACCGTGCAAACCCGAACAATGAGACAGAAAGGATTGAGGATTGTCGCTTCGTTTTTTTTCTTCTAATTTCGTTGGCCAGCATCCTTTTCGGAGCCCGAACGAATGTTTCGCCCTCAATGAGGGCAATGTGGACGGGGCTCTCCATTACGTGCTAGCATGGCGAAGGCGAAGCGGCGCACAAAACAAGAAGCTCGCTAACCACTTCGTCACAGCAGTGGTGGAGGCAGCAGCAGATCCGCCACAAAGAATCATCTGCGAGTCGCATGCTTCGACACAGCGCCAACTGCCGGCAGCAGTGGGAACGGCTTGATTGAAATAAAAATGGCACTCTGCGGCAAAACATTACCGAACACCACTCAGCACAATTAGATCGTGCGCTGGCGACGCTGGGTGGTGCCGTAGCAGTGACACTAGAGCACGCCGGGATGCTGACAGGGGTCGCTAACGCAGCTGAGAAAATTGTTCGATCAAATTTTATCCAATAATTAAACTTTGTTTTCCATAAGAACTGTTTAGTGTGTTTATCGTTAAACAGATGTTATAATGTACACTTTTAAATATCTTTTATAAAATTGTGTATGCAACTAACTTATTTTAACTTGTCTTAACTCCCAGCGTAAGAGATGACACTGCTATAGTGTGATAAGACTTGTGGCGTTACAAGTTTTGACGGGCGTTATGTTTCGCCCCAAATTGAGCCACTCAACCAAGGAGAGTAAACGCGCATTCAACGATTAACCTCATGCGCGGGTTTCTCGATAGGAAATAAAATAAGATGAGCTCTCTTTTAACTGGACCTTCAGGCGAGTAAGACATATCGAACGACTTCCGAAATAGTCCAAAAACGAACATCCGACATACCCCAAAGACTTAATGCCTGTGTCAAATCTTGTTTTCTTTTTGAATTCATTTATACAAACAATTTTATTGAAAAATATTCTCCTAAAACTCAAAGTGATGTTCAGAAATGCAAAGTTTCTACCTGCTCTGATCGTTGTGCAAATGGAGGGAAATGATAAATGGGAAGCTTAGATGCCCAAAAAAATCATTTACAAATTAACCTTCAAAAATTTTCACAGTAAGCTAAATGTTTAAAAGGAAGTTTTATGTACTTTTTAAAAGAACTTTCCCTTGTTTTTATCTCCAGAAAATTCCTTAATACTTAAATTCTTTTAAAAAAAACTCATTTGTTTTCCATAAATGTCATACAAAGCTACATACAGCTTGAAAACAGCTTGAATCTTTTTTTCATACAGCTTGAATCTTTTTTTCCTTCATCAGTATTACTACTACTTGTAAAAATACCACATAGCAAAAAGAAAAACCAAATGTTAAAAGTCAAGTCTCTAAGAACCATCCGTTACGAACCAGTTCTTGCAGTCCTAATCCTAATCCTTCTAACAAAAGTAATCGACCAGCCAAAACAACTGAAGTGGTACGTCTAGTGTACACCGTGCTTTCCGCTTCCGACCTTTTGTCTGCAAGCCTTTGCCAGGCTGGCTGTACGAAACAAAAAACACGCTACAGGAACTTTCGTGTTCCGGTGGCTCACTTTAACTGTAGTGGTTCGTCCCCGTCCACCACGCATGGCTCCCGTTACACCCCGACACGAGACCGGAACGCGTTTTGCTTTAATTAGGAATTTATTTGAATATTACTCGAATGTGTCGCCGTGTTGGTTTTCGTTAATTTCTCTCCCGCTTTCTACGCCGCCCGGCGAGCCACCCTTGGCAGACCTCCTTCCCAGGCGGGCCACCTTCCCGTTTCCCGGAAGCGGCGAGTCGTGACATTCAGCACCCCATTTGGTGCTGGAAGGTGCGGCGTTAAGAAAGTTTAGGCCATTACACAAACACTAGTTTTTCGCCCACCCCCAGGGTGCTTCGGTGGTCCGAGGGGTTTACTAAGGATTCTAGCGTTGCGAGTCGGCGAAGCGAAGCGCCTGGCGCGGGCGTCTAGTCGCCGTGGGTCGAGTCGAGTGGCTGTGGAACGTGAGAAAATTGCCAAATACACGTGGCCCGAAGGGTGGTGCCACACGGTTGCTCGGCGGTAATTCATGCCACTCTCACTCTGACGGTAGTTCCCGTGGAAGGATGTATTCTTTATTCTTTTTCATCCCCCCCTCTCCCATTTTCACCCGGGTGCCCTTTTTCTTTGTCGTGTCCTTGGGTCGTCAAGCACCGGGACGCTTGGAACGGGATAAATTGAAATGAACTAATTACGGAACCAGGCGAGCGACAGCCTTTCCTTTCGTGCGGGCGCCCGGCTGCGCTGGTGCGCTGGTTATGAAAATGGCAGAGGAGGTGCAAATGAGTGTAGAAAATCAAATCAGATGAATGTTAACCACCCAACACCGGGTGGGTCGACACGGCGGAGGCCAGCCACTGGCTTTGCCCGGGCACGTAGAGTCACCGGCACCGGAGCGAAGCGTGGCGTTTCAATTGAATTGCAGATTTTTCGACGATCGCTCCGGTAAGGGCGAGCAGTTCGAGGTGACCGACGGAACACGTAACACGTTGAATGGTATTGTCTTTTGATAAATTGCGACGTGGGGTTGTGATTGAAGTCTTATCAACACATTTCGCTAATTGACTGCTTTGACAGTATCGCCGCTATTTACTGATTAGTGCACATTACCACTTAAACCAGCTACATTGATTACAAAATTACTGTTTTCATGTTGCTGAGAAGGGATAAAAAAGTGATTATAATTATTCTCATATGTTTAAAATATGACTGAGTCAATTAATTGAATGATGAATATTATCTCATCAGGGACCTAACATTGAGCGAATAATCAATATTACAATGACCTGGAATGACTAAAAGACTCATCTTAATGCAGATGTAAGATCTTCACAGATGTGGCGATTATTTATGTCAGGGGTAGTGAACTAGAGCATCTCAATGCGTTTTTAACTTGACCGTCATTAGGATATACTTGATGAAGACTGAAGATTGAAGCTTCTGATAAGTTTTTGCCAGGTTAGAATTTGCCCTTTTGCAAGGGGGGAGCGAGTAAAATCTCTTTTCTTCCCTCTTTCTTAACCTTGAATTAATATTGCCCAAAATATTTGCTTAAAATATCAGATACGCAGCGTGAAAGACACGGTGATTTCTTCAAAATGTTCTTCGATGCACTTATTTCCTTTTGATCTTTATAAGTTTAACTCAATATCAGAGTAAAGTTATCGATTCCGATACTTCCATCCTTCTCAAACCAGTGTTGAGGTGAGAGGTGGGACTTATCTTCATATCATCATATATTTGGCCATTCGATCAATTGTTTACAGAAAAAAAACGCCAGAGTGCTCACTTGCCCCTATGGCACATTTGCTCCAAACTCACGATTTAAAAACACATAGATATCATAGTCCTCTTAGTAACCAGTCTATTCCGTAAACATATGGTTCATAACGCCATTAACCTCAGAGTTTTACAAGGTTTTTTTTGCAAATATGTTCAATAATCGGTGGAAGATGTACTGTCACGGAAATAAAATATCTAGACAAACTAACAAAACATTTGTTATTTACATTAGCATTTACATTTACATAACATTTTGAAAAGCAAAGAATCATTGAACTCATGAGAATTTTCAAGGGTACAACCGAGCAGTCTTTCACATAAATTAAGATTGTTTGTAATAATGATCATAACATGTATGCTTACAATCGAAGCATATGCTAAGAAACTCCATTGAAGCGCAACCATGTATTTATTTTTCATTTATAAAATCAGAACTATCTTAAATACCCACATTAATGCAATAGTATGGCGTTGACGTACAGTTTACTTGTGCCTGTTACAGTTCTGATAGGATATATTAGGTGTGCTTGAAAAACAGTCAGGTTTTTACGATTGGTACATAATTTCGAGTGGAAAAAGTTTCGATTTTCTTTTTCAACCTTCCGTTTCGTGGTATGGATCACAGAGTGTTGTTTCTTGTAAAATAATAACCATTTATCCAGTTCTGTATGGGATAGGCAATGACCCATTAAGAGATAAAATGGATTGCCTTTATTCATTGTTTTGAAAATTGTGTTCACTTATCTCAGTAAAGCAATGATCATATTTGCTCGTTTTTGTAAGCTTACCCGAATCACTGGTATGATTATAAATATGTATTTTTTTGCATTTCAAAATTAGTTATCATCATCACATCCATCATCATGTTCTCCATAATCGAGCTTCCAACTATTCCATGTTATTTATCCAACAATGAAAGATACACCTATTTCACGCTCACTCACGCCCGTTTGTCATTTTTTCAGTTGATGTTGTTAACATGAAAAAACGAGGTAAAATAAAGTAAGTGAATTTGTATACAAACGATCGGTTTTTTTCTCCGAACAATGGTTTATGAGGAAAAATAAGCCATAAAGAAGTTTGAAAAACGATGGAAAACCATTCCAAAAATCCAATCAAAAGTATAGATACATTAATTTCAGCTCCACTTTGAATGCTTCCTCCACATTTTCTCCTCCCTTCAACGGCACTAAATCATGATGTCACTCCTAAGCGAAACGCCACAACAGAAGCATCATATTTCGGTGAGGGAAAAAAATCCATCACACAAAACATCATCATCATCAGCCAATGTCTGTCGGTTCATGCATCTGCTTAAAATGTTTCCACGCGTCTCCCTGCGCAGGATGAAACATATTCATTATCCGACGAATGTGATCGCTTTCCGCGCCCGCACTCCGCGCACCAGACTCAAGACTCGAGTCTCGACAACCTCCTTTTACATTTAATCTGTTTTGATGTTGATATGGTAAGGGCTACGCACGCTTCCTTAGCAAAACGCTCGGCACCCGAAGCGAGCCGGGAGGATCGCGTGGCGGCGGGAAGAACATAATTAGGAAATATTCCCGAACGTGAGGCCGGGGGTGCCCCGTTCAGTCCTGTGGCAATCGTAACAATGTCGCGTCTTGACAGTGGAATGGGGCACGCTTAATTTCAGAGTTTTTGACAACCCGAACACACACACACACACCCGAAGAAACTCTCTCTAGCGCGCGTTAAGATAAACAGCTTTCCGTCCGCTTTCACTCTCGAGGCTCAGGCGAGATCGTGGGGACTCATATTAGCAGTGACAACACCACTACGTGTCATTTATGGCACCGACACAGCGCGAGATGATTAACGGAATGTGCCGGATTCTGCTCGCGCGCTTGAAATGAACAAAAACCCACTCCCACAAAAGATATGACGGCGATTAGTACGCGTTTAGTTAGTACGCGTGTTTTTCAATAACTGGCGTAGGAATAGGAATGGAAAAGAATCTATATAAAAAAGCGAAAAAATAACGAAACAGTAAAACGACCTTAAAATGAAAACACTGCACACGGGTGTCCGCCTGCAATGTGCCCGCGAATGAAACCTTAATTTGATCAACGTATCGCAACACACTGGCGACACATTTCGCCCGTTCCACCCCAATGTCTCACCGTGCACCGTGGGTGCGTGTGCCCGCGTATTAAAGCACCCAGAGGGAGGCGGGCCCCGGAAAAAAGTGTCATTCTCTTTTTATTCCATTTTGTTAATCATCATACACACACACAATCGCGAAACAACAACAACAGCGCAGGGTAGCCGAGCAAAAAAAAAAACAGCCGCCACACGAAAATGTGCCAATCAAAAAGGAAAACATCACACCGCGTGCTGGGCGCCTCCATCGGCTGCGGGCCGCGGCTTGCCGGAAGCGGAAAGGATAGCTTAGCGGCACACTGGGCACACGCCGCCATTTTCACGTGACAGCACAGCGAGATCTGTCGGGCGGGCGGGCGGCCCACCGCGGCCACCGTTCGGGGAAAGGAAATTAAATGAAAACCATCCGCCAGACACACGGTTCGCACGATCCCCGGCGCTAGCAAGCCGAAAGACAAGCGAAAACTTTTTGAGCTTTTTTGTTGTTGTTTTTTTCTGCTATATGCCCCCCCCACCAATGAAAACAAAATGGCAAAGAAAAGCACGCGGGATGCTTTGAATGCCGAAGGAAATGGAAGCGCTTTGATAGCGATTTTTGTTTTCGTTTGTGTTTCGTTTTTTTTCTCACTGCCCCATTCCTGCCTCGTGCTTTCTCCGCCGGAAAATTCCTCACCGAAATTAAACAGAAAAAAGAAGCCCACGCTGTTCGGGCGCACGCTTAGGAGCGTGGCTTTACGTTTCACCATCATTCAGCAAACGGTTCCCCGGGTGCGCGGTACCCTAAAACACCCGCCCGAAACAATCTCCGGCCGATGGCGTGCCGATGGCCTATGGTGGTGGTGGTCGTGGTGGCGCGACCGAGCGATGGACGAAGAAGGAAGAAAAACGCGTGCACACGCGAAAGTAATGATGGCGGTAAATTTTAAAAGCATCATTTTCTTGCCACCATTTTCCGGGCCGCACGGGGTGCACCGACACTGTCCACACGCCCACTCGCCAATCCCAATCTGTCTGGCGACACTGACGACACTGGCTGAGCCGTTATCCGGTGGCGGGGGAACCAGGTGGGATTGTGTGGGACGAGCGTGCGGCGCGTTTTTTGATGGAGACAAAGTTTTTATCGCTAACTGCGTGCCTGTGTGCGTCGTTTTACACCCGCACGTTTTCCGTAGGACCATTCCAAATGGCGGCGGCGGCGGCGGCGGCGGCGTAGTGAGAAATTCCACCCGTCGAGGGGCGACCGAAGGACGTGATTTTTCACTCTATCTTCCCGCCTGCTCTCGACGGACACGATCCACAGCTACGACCACTTCAAACGTGTGTATCAAAGCGAGCGCGATTAGTTTGCTGCTTCCGGCACGATACAGAAGGCAATGAAGCTCGGGCAACTCGAGCCCAACCCAGCTGCAGTAAGATGCACAATGGGTGGGGCGAAAAAAATATGCCCCAAACACACTCTCACTCACGCACGCACACAAACAAACACCCCACGCGTACCGCTGCTGTCCCATTAAAAATTAATTAAACCCTGTCAGCGCCGTTGCAACATTTTTCATCACACATACACACACACACAC
The DNA here is from genome assembly GCA_000349145.1 of Anopheles dirus. Lineage (NCBI taxonomy): Eukaryota > Metazoa > Arthropoda > Insecta > Diptera > Culicidae > Anopheles > Anopheles dirus. The sequence goes on along the minus strand of KB672713.1, from coordinate 4,093,245 downwards.
AACCACGTGTTCGGTTGTTCCGGATGGGCAGAGCGTATAGCGGAGGTAGGGCTTTAATTTCGCCTGAGTGTTGGTGTTCGTTTTTTTTTGTTTGTTTGGTTACGTTTTTTCGCGGTTTTTCTTTTACGAACGCTCGCGCTCGAAGCTGGTGCCAGGAACACGAAAATACAAGCTTTCCAGTGGTGTTACATTCAAATGAGTTTTTGACGTTTTTTTTTTTTTAATGTCTGCAAAAGGTGACAATCGAAAGTTGGTTTCTCTTTAATTGAAAACGAGCCCCTTTGAGGGCAAGCAAAACGATATCAGTAAAGTTTTCGAACAACCTCAAACACGAGCCGGAACTAAAGCATAAAAACTAACCCATTCGTCGGTTTCGGTTTATTACCTGCTCGTGCGCCAGATTCCGCGTAAACCCGGAACGCCCGTTTTTCACACCTCGCATGCCACACGACGCTTTCCCGACCATTGCACTCGTTTCTACTGCATTCGCCCATCTTCACACCTTCGCCGCGGGCAGGGAGCACACCGAACACACTTGCCATCCTGGCTTTGATCCTGCCGGAGGATCGGGACGGCGGACTGCATTTTGCACATCACACAAACACACACACACACGCTTTTTTGCGCTCTATTCATGCCTTGCTAAACGGGCTCACGGCCGAGACGTGCTAGGTTGCACGGGAAACACACACAAACACACTCACTCACTTTACATACCCACCCACACACTTAGCACATGAACACACACACACACCCGCGATCGAGGCTGTAAGGATAGAGGTAAAACAAAACAAAGTAAGCACGGCGGCCGGTCACGTTCCGGGGTTTGCGCGCAATCGTTTCGCCTCCCGTTCATAAACTTCCGCCCCGCGATAAAGTTATGATGAAACGGCTGCTTTTTTTGCGCTCAACTCGTGCCACTCGTGCAAACCACAAAACTATCGTTCGCGCCACCGAAAGCATCCGTCGGTGGCGTAAACTTTCGCCACGGCCTGCCTGTAGATCAAGCGCGGCTGAGCCGGTGTGAACTAGCGCTGAGCTTCGTGGGCTGTGTAGATGGGACGAGCGGGAGAAAAAACTCCTCACCCGACTGCTGCTGGTGTGTACCGGGGAAACTGGGGGCTCCATTACGCACGATCGAACGCGACACTTTACCCGCGGACGGATGAACTTTATTCCACCGTTCACTTGAGCTCAATTATCTTTCGCACACGGTGCGAACTGTTGGCGTGGCGATAATAAATTAATGCTTTCAACATAATCCATCGCGGCCGCTTGGGATGTCCTGGCAGGGGCAGGTGCATCGTTCCATCAATCCCAACAGACGCTGGACGGTTCGGTCCGCGGCTAGAAAGTTCCGCGAATCACTCTCGGCTGCAGGTTCGATATATCGCCCCCGACAAGGGCGATAGTTTTTCGACCGACCGAAACACACACACACACACACTAGCAGGAAACGTACCAGCTGTAATCCACACCGATGCGGGACAGCACACAGTACACCGCCTAAAACGCACCGGAACCATCGATTCACGCAAGCCAACGCACCTGCTGGCGTGAGAGAGCTGGGTGCACGCACTTGACTGACAGCTTCACACCCGTCACACCCGTTTCGAATGCTGGACTGCTGGAAAACCACCCACCGGGGGGGGGGTTTCGCCCATCCGCAGCGATCTGCACCACCACCCTGTCGCCTCTCCTCAGTGCTCCACGCAGCTCACCTTACAGAGTAGCCTTTTGCACACTTATGGCACGTTTCGTTATGAAATTGCCCCGTCTCCGGGCCACGGGTTTCACGGAGCGCACACACGCGTCAACACGGCACACGCACACATCGCCACGCAGCCTCCGACGGCGGGCTGGTCCAGCTGGCCAGCCAGCGGCCGATCCGCCGCACCTGTCAACACCGGGGTCACCTAGGGCTAGGTCCCAAAACGCCACGGTGCACCGGGCAAACTTCCGGAACTGCCACAGAACTATCGGCGACCGAACTCCTTCCCAACCCAGGCCCGGCCAGCAAGGTGTCTCGAACGCGCGTACCCGACGCGTACCGTCTCGTACGTAGGCGACCGCACGGCTTTTTGGTGCTCAACGTCTGTCGAACGGAGGCGTCACACCGAAACTAGCCCTACCTTCGGCTCGCGGCCAGGACCAGCTCCAGTCACGCGGGTGAAAAGGGGGCCCGTGTGCACTCAGCGACGAGCGACTCGGAGAGCGCCGAGAGCGAGCAAACGTCACGGCTGTCACGCTCACCGGATATCCTTGCCCTTTGTCAGGGTGGCAGCGGACGGTTCTCGCCTCTCGCGGGAACGGACTGGCCGCGTGAGTGGTCGCGCCACTCACGCGCTCTCCGCCCTGTCCCGGTCCGGGGCTGCGGGATGAAAAGCGTTCGCTCGGCTTTTCTGCCGTACCCGCGTGAGTGACGGACATGCGCCGTGCCGGGACACTGGGACACGAAGCGACCTGTCAAAGGAAGCCCACAGCCCGATAGCCGCAAATGCCAGATGAACAGCGCCCTCTGGTTGTCAGAGTGCGTGTCAACTGTTTTTTTGTTTGGTTCGTCTCCTGTCGAACGTTACAGCAGGCAGGGAAGAAATTGTTTACTTTTTTGGTGTTTTTGTACACGTTTTCAGGTGATTGAAGGAACTGATCTTTCTGGTTGAAATCTAAAGCAATTATCATTTTCACCTTGCAGTGTTCACACCTTTACAATTTATCTCACTTACCGTCAAAACAATTGTAGAGAGGAAAAATCGAAAATTACAACAGCACGATCGTAGTTAGAAGTATTATCCCACTTTACTCAGTAAAATGCGATTAAAATAAGTCGATGATCAATAATGAATAAATATTGATTAGCTTTCTCTAAAATTTGGCATCTTTATAAAGATGCTTCTAGTTTACTTTAAGTTTTATAATGCTTGCTTACTTTATTTTAGACGTTGCATAGTATTGTTATAAACTTTAATTCATCTTTGAAGTGGATATTTGTTAAATGGCATTGTAGCTTATACTATCTTTTTATTATCAAAACAAAACATTTTGCCTTAAACTAGGGCTCTTAAATTACTCTTGTCAATTCACTCACAATCACTGTTTATTATTGTTTCTATGTAATGTAATTGCTTTTAGTTTGATATGTCTGTTAATCTGTTGTAATTCTGGTTTTTCGAGTGTTTGGTAAGTTGGTAATTGTATTCCTATCTCTAGCGTAATTCAGTTTAACATTTGCCATAACTTTTTGCTGTTTTTGCAGTCTGTGAATTTGTGTTCTGTTGTTTCCGTTCTACTACACGTATTGCATTGATCCGTATCTGATGTTTCCAGTTCAAATTCCTTTTGTTTTGTGTTATTTTTTTCATTTGCTAGTATGTAATACAGGCTTCTTTCATTGGAACACTATAAAATTGTGTTTATTATTATTATTTTTCTAAATTGAATTGGTTGAAATTCCTAGTTTAAATTCCTTTTGTTTTGTGTTATTTTTTTCATTTGCTAGTATGTAATACAGGCTTCTTTCATTGGAACACTATAAAATTGTGTTTATTATTATTATTTTTCTAAATTGAATTGGTTGAAATTCCTAGTTTAAATTCCTTTTGTTTTGTGTTTATTTTTTCATTTGCTTGTATGTAATGTAGGCTTCTTTCATTGGAATACTATAACATTGTGTTTTTTATCATTATTTTTTTTAAATTGAAACAATTGTAACATTTGTTGTAAATCCATTTATATTTTTAAAAAATATATTTTTTCATGAACATTGAAAAACTAGAAACAAACATGCCGCAAACTCCATGCTTAGAATTAAACTGCTGGCATTATCAAACTGTGACACAAACGCAACAGTATCAATTATTCCACCCCTAGTTCCAGTAAAACATTTCCTAACTATTTCCTATATTCCGCTCGGGCTTATCACGTGCCAGCTATTGTTCTCACGGTTACAGCACCCCGGCCGAATGGAAAACGTGCTAATTCAGTTCGTGTTTACCTTCATTATTCATCACTTCTTGTTGACTCAAACGACTTGGCAAAATGTTGAAAGCTCACCAGCCCGGCATCCAAGCCGGCCGCCCGAACCAACACAATGCCCTCAGCTTCTCGGAATGCTATCCTTTGATGGTGAACCTGACGTGCCTACCGCGCCCCAAAAGACGCTGCCGGTGCGTGCGGCCGGAGCGCCTAGGTGAAAAGTTAAAACAAAGCTTTAAACATTAACGCCAATCCCGTAATGGTACAGGTGTGACCCGTCCCGGTTTAGCGTGGAAAACTGCGCTCCCACTCCCGCTCCCTTCCCTCAGTGTATATTGGCGTCGGTGTGTGGGTGTGTGTGTCGCACTTTTCCGTCGGGCTGCGAATTTCATAAATCTTTAATGCTCCATTGCCCGACTTTACGCTCACGCAACGCAGCAACCGGAGCCGCAGGCGAATGAGAGGGGACTATTTTTAAAAAATAATGCCTCCAGCCGCCGGATTACTGGGAAGAAGCGTAGCAGATCTAAGGGTAATTGCTTCGGCTTTCGGACAGTGCACGCGGGATGTGACAGGATGGGTGTGCGGCCCGAACCCACGAAGCCGCCGTATCGCTTGCATCGGTTTCGTGGGAATTTTCTCGCAAAACCCCTGAAACACTAGCCCCATCCGCAGACTTTAATTTCGATCTGCCGCGAAGCAGAAAGGAGTCCGTTTTTTTTTCTCGGTGGCTCACAGAGCCACCGAAAAACACAGCTCATGTGGCCACGTGGTAGCCGTGGCGTGGGTTACGGTGGGAGAAACTCAATACCACCCCCGCCGGGTCGACCACCGGGCGAGTTAGTGCGGGCAGAAGCCGGGCAGGTAGAAGCCCACCAAAACGGCGCACAATATACGAGGCAAACGAGGGAAAAATGAAACACATGGCTCCCGCCGTCCTGACCGTGCGCAGTCAACGCAGGCTCCGTGCAAGCTACGCAGGCCGCGAGAGATACGAGCAATAAATGGCAATATAATTGTTCCCAAAATAAACAGACAACGCGTCCACAGTGTTGCTGCGGAACTGTGGTCACCGGCCAACAGGCAGCATCCAACACACACACACACACACACACACACACACACACTGACCGGAAGCCACCGTGATGGAGACATCATTAGCGTGTTTTAGTGTCCACCGTCGTCGTTCACTGCGCCCTCGCCGTGCTGGTGGCATCATACTTGTCCGTATCGCTGCGTGTTGGCTGGATCGATTCGATTGTTGATTTAAAAATGATGTTATTTTACACCCGTAATGCTATGGTACAGATGGGATTGTGGTACACATCATTTTTAGTTCCAATTATGTACAGACAAGAAAGGTCTATAGAATAAAGTTACCTTAACATATGCATTTAAAAACCCGATTAAATGCTTCGATTTTTCATGAGATTACCCTGCCGCCCAGTGGTCGGTCATTCATTCAGTGGTCAATGTATACTTGTTGACAACATACTGTCAAAATTTTGCGGCTCTATTACTTCATTTACATCAGCTATGGTCAAAACAGTGAAAGAACTCCATTCTTCGATTTGTTCGAACCGCCTGCTCAATCCGTACTTAACAAAATTCGTGCCATTGTGACACACTTTGTATTGGCCGGATACTATTGGGCAATTTTGTATAACATTCAGGCACTTCTGGAGGAGGTAAAATCTATCGAAAGGAAACCTGGTACTGGCCATAACAAGTTCCCGAGGAAGGTGTTACTGCGGCTCACAATCAGCGAAAAGGAGATGTCACGTCCCGTCTTCTTTTCTTCGTAACTGGCTTTGACCGGTGAAATTTATAGTACGAAGTGCCTACCACAAGTTTAAAAAATATCACGAAGAAGACGGCTTGGTGTTTTGGCCACGTCTAGCTTCGTTCCACTCCTTGAAGCGTGCGCTGGAAGAAATGGAGCAGTTGGGCATTCCGGTGGCGCTCAACCATGCTAGCCTTCCTATTCAAATAATTTCGTGGCCAAAACCGCGGATGAATTAATGAAAATGGCGACTTTGGAACTGAAGTTAATGCCAAAATTATTTTTTTCGTCACTTATGGCCAAAGTCCCGGCCAAATGCCTCCAGGTGGCTTGGAACGGAGAAGACATACTTTTGTACAATAATAAACAAAATATAGAAGAAAAAAATGGTTTGATAAAGTATCTTTGACCGTTTTTTTATACTACCCGTTTGAAAAAAGTCGCTTTTTTAATGCATACGTTAGTTACCTTTTTGGCTTGTTCATATCTTGAATGAGATCTCTGTCTCTGACCTCTCTTATCAAACAATTTCAAATTTGTAAGTAAAAGAACTATTATACACACTCACTTATGCTTTACAAAATTTGCTATCAAAGAAAATGATACGAGGTTTGAATCTGTTGGGTTCGAAGCTTGGTTCTTCTTAGCACAATATTAAGATTTGGGTTTCACGTGAACACCTTTTCTATCTCCTTCTACTTTTAATGCATAGTGTATGCTGGCACGCCTCACAGTATTTTAAACTTGATCAATTTGTTCAACTCAATTGAAATAGAGAATGTTTGAAATGTTTCCACATGTTAATATGTTACACTTGTAATCGGTTTCAACTATGGCTTTGTTGAAGCTCTAATATAACGCGGGGTCCGATTATTTCATTAAGAAGACTCCAACTTTTTGGCAGGCCTCTATGAAGCGTCGGACAAACAAGAAAAACAGTCTGAACACCAGACAGAAAACAGTCAGATCACTCCCTCAGACTACTCCCTCGACTCTTCTGTCCTGAATTGGGTGAATGTTGTCCGTGATCTTGGTGTTTTTATGGACCCAAAGCTCTCTTTTAATTCCCATATTTTTTAGATATGTGGTAAAGCTATGAGGGCTTTGGGTCTTTTACACAAAATCACTGTTGACTTCTCTGATCCTATATGTCTAAAATCCCTGTATTGCTGTCATGTCTGTTCCATCCTGGAACATTCTTGTGCCTGCTGGAGTCCTTGCTGTTCATCTTGGGTAGCCCGGATTGAGAGGGTACAAAAATGTTTTACTAGATTTGCTATCAGGCGTTTCTGGGGTCATTCACCTGCTCCCCTTTCTTCTTACCTTGTTCGTTGTCAACTTCTTGGTTTAGAGACACTTGAGAGCAGACGTTTAAAGGCTCAGGCCCTATTTGTTTCTGGGCTTCTGTTGGGCACCACTGACGCTCCGTACCTTCTTTCCCTAATTCAATTCTATGTCCCTTCTCGTTCTCTCCGTTCCCGTGTTCCTCTGTTCTTGCCAACTCGCCGTAGAGTGTATAGCCACCACGATCCGATTCTTGTCTGTTTTCGTCATTTCAATCGCTTCTCTCCTCTCTTCGATTATAATCTATCTCTTTCCTCATTCCGTTCGAGATTGGTTTCGGCTATCCTTGATTCCTCCTCCTAATTTCTTCCTGTCCCTCTTTTCCCTCCTTCTTCCCTCATATTCCTTTCCCCCCCTCAAGCTATGTCTTTTTCGGTATGTTCGGTTTTTTTTATCACTTAAGTCTTGATTGTTGTTCGTTAGTTTGTTAGCTAGATGTTAAGTAAGTTAAGTTACTGTACGAATCTGGCTAAGCCTTTGGCAGGCCAATTGTGGAAGGAAATAAATAAATAAATAAATAAAACTTTTTGGCAGGGCTCTATGAAGCGTCGGACAAACACGACAAACAGTCTGAACACCAGACAGCAAACAGTCAGATCAACACTGTTTTCTGTTGTTTGGATTCAATGTTAATGTTATTTTATGCACACTATTCAACAATAACCACCTCAACCGATCCAAATTTTACGAATGAGATCATTCGAACACACAAATAGCCGAAAATTGCCGCCTATACAGTTGCAAGATGTGCATCAGACATGCCAGACAAAACCAAACTGTCTTGTTCGATGTCTTGTTCGATGTCTTGTTGGTCTGGATTTTCTGATACTGATTTGATCTGTGTTTGTCTTATTCGATGTCTTGTTCGACGGCTTAAAGAGCCCTGCCTGCTGAATCGTTCGCTACAGTCGTCTCTCGCTTTATGAGATCTTTGCCCTCCCTAGCCAAGCAGATAATTCAACGGAGTTGGACTCAACCTACTAGTTTAGTTTTGTGTAATTAATTTTTGCAGTTAATAATTTTGTCGTTGAATAAAACAAATAATGCAAAATGGTAAAACTTAAACAACGTTTCTGCACTGAAAATCATACTGTTTTCGTGAGTAATTAAGTCTACCAAATAGGTGGGTTCATACATGTCGTTCGCAGCTTTTTGTCAATGTATTAGTGAGTGGAGCAAAGTTCGCCGAATCTGTTTCAAGCGGAAAAGGTTATCCAGTAATAGTGTGCGTGAGGTTCGTCATCAAAAGTTCAACTCGTGTGAACCCACCTAATGAGGTTGATTTATCCATTTTACGTTAAAATTTACTGCATTCGTATAAGTTTACAACTGTTCCAGCATTAAACAATGCGCGGTATTTGATATCCTTCAGCCCATCACCACAACTTCCAAATCATAAAGCATCAATATCCAAAATTACGTTTACAAAATTCCGAATGCAATATCAGGAATGCTGCATGCACCGGAACAGTTCCAGCAGCTCGTATCACTATGTTGCATGAACCAAAAAAGACATTCACGAACGGAACATGCAGTTTGCACCGCGAGATACACCACCCGAACGATTCTACGCATTGATTCTACGTTGAGCCTGAACCCGCGATGATTGACTGAACCCTCTCTCTCTCTCTCTCTCTCTCTGAACCCTCTCATTTTCATTCGACAGACAACATAATAAAACTGCCCTCAACCTACATCCAGTGAAATATTTTCATTGAAATTCAATTATCACACATTTCGTCCGTGCTGTGTGTGAAACCAGATTACAAGCTTTGTCGAATGCCCGATGTGTTTCTGCTTTATGGTTCCGGAGGCTTTTTTCGTTTTCGCCCCACGTGCATGGAATTTCTATCTGACAGTCCGCCCAGTGTCGATATTAAAGAATGTGGAATTAATTTTTAAATCCCAACAACACCCACCGGTTCACGGCAAGCCGGAGTGCGCCAGGGCACGGTGACTTTTAAAATAAGTCACTGTCAAAGCCTCATCTCGGATGAAGCGCCTTCATTAGCGGATGGCGTATTTATGCTGCTGCAATTTCAATCGCACCCGCAAAAAGCAAACCAAAAAACCAAAAAAAGGCACGCTATGCCCATGAGAGGAAAAGCAAACAAAAGTACTGCGTGCCAATTCATCTCATCGTATCGGCGCCGAACGCGTCCGGTGAGAAAAACTTGTTTGCCTCTGCTTATGTTCATCCGTTTTTCATGCGATGGTAAAATTCGCTGTCATCACCGTGCTCTCACGCCGATTCCGGAAGGATGGATTAACGATTCCCATCAGCAGGGGAGCTTTTCCCCTTCCAAGCCCACCGGCCCCCTCGGGCACCTCGGGCCTATCGGTGTCTTATTTGCAGAAAAGCCCTTCACCCCACTGCCCTGCCCGACACATCCCATACTGCTGCCTGCGCTCAAGTGCATGTGATTCGTGTGATTAATGATGATTTATGATGGTAGTAATTATTGTATTTGTGATTAAGTGTTAATTATTTTTCATAAGCCTTTCGCGCAGCGTTCGGTTCGCTAGAAAATTTCGTTTTTCGTTGCTGCAGCAGGGGGCCCGCCGTTTTTTTTTCGTCCCTGCTCTCAACCACAATGACTTATGCTTTCCGTTAGTCATTTGAAAGCACTAATGACTCGCACGGGTGGATGAATCTTCCTTTCTGGGTCCCGCTGGAAGTTCGAGCGTGTGAAACAGTCGATTTGGGTGTACGAACCGATTTTTCGCCGGGGATATGCAAACAATAAAAACATCTATCTACATTGCTCGCAAAATGTGATCATTCGAGTTGAATCGTTCAATACAGGTTGCGCGGCGAAGTATGAAAAGCAGCCAAGCTGACGGCAAGCTTAAAGTGGGTTGTTTTTTAAACAGGCTTTCAATCGATGTCAATAAAAGTAAGTAGTCAGTGGGTTGCCGGTCTGCGGTAGTGTGGTTTTTATGAATCCGACATTATCATGAAATAATAACTATTCCGTCAAGAATTGCAGCATTTCGTTCATCAATGGCTGAACATATTTATTGTTTGTAATTTAGTAATTACTTTTCGGCCACTTTGAGAATTACTGATAGATGGAGTATTCTTTCCTACATGATCATTACTTTGAAAATAGTGTCAAAATACATTTCAAATATTTTTAATTTCTCTTCACTCCAATCATTCAATAATGCAATTTAAATCTAAATAAAATTAAAAAATATTAATAAATTAGATTTATCTAGATCAAGTGCATATGTATTCCGCACATCTATATTGAAAATTTTGTTAATTATCCAAGATAAATAAACAACTAGGTATGAATGATTAAAAAGTCATATATATCATTCATGCAACAACTTTCAGAAAAGCATATTGTTTCAATTTAGTTCTATTAATAAACTTCATCTTCAATAATGTTCCATACTAATTTTGAAACTACTTTTCGACATTTTCTGTCGTTGCGTACCTCCGCTTCACAAGGTTTTTTGCTACAAAAGTTTCTTTTACACAGAAATATGGAACATTAATAGTTGAACGAGCAACCATAATGTATGTCAGTATTAGATACAACGACTCGTCACTTGTCTAGTATTAACTAGACTTATGTACGAATCGATGGCAGCCGACATCATAGTGTTCCAGATATAACCATTGAACCTAACTGGACAGGAAAAACAGATTCCACACGTGACTCTCCCTCTACACTCTTATTGCACCATTTCTAAACCAGACACAGGTAGTTTAGCAGTGACGACGGCCCTCACGCGACAGAGCCAATACCAAAATCCCAACTGATTCATCAACTGAATCAGCCTTGTAATAACGAGTGACTATGGGATTGATTCGGCTATATTCGAAACATATGTTCATAAGGAATGGCATAAGGAATAGGCCAAAGTAAACTTTAAAATATTGCTAGACGCTACCAATTATTTGATAACAGCAATAAAAATTCTTGTTTTTGTGACATTTCTGAGCGAATAAAATGTATAACAACTCTCTGTCACACCGTACGAAGTCCATATAATCCTTCCCACTGTTACAACCTCCACGTCATCATCATCATCTCCATCTCCGCGAAGTGATCCCCACCACGAAGCGTCTTCCTCAATCAAATTCAGTGAAAATTTAGCTATTTTGCTGGTGACTGATAATAAAGAAAAACGCGTAAAATACGAACACGCGACCGGTGATGGACCAAATGATGAGAAGAAGGTTGCAAGCTTATCATCGTGGCAGCAACATGATCAACACCAGCCACCACCACCACCTCTAGAAGAACCACAAAATCAAACATCGACCCAATCACCACCAGGTGTCTGGAGCCGACAAACAACCCCGGCTCGCCCACCACCACGTAACGAATCGAGCGTTGCCTCCGAACGAAACGAACACAAACATAAGAAAATGGCAAAAAGCACCCTGATAGCAACCTAATATGGGACAACTCCGGAACGAGCAGAGCCAATCGTCCGTGATACGCGGTAGCGGAGAAAGCAAAGCCAACAACCACTAGCTCACACACACACACACACACTGAGAAATCGAACCGAACAGCCCGTAGAAAGTGGAGCAAAAATAACAAAATGCCCGGAAAACATTTCCAAGAAAGCGATAAGGATCTCCAATTTTCGTTTTTGAAGGAAGTGCTTTGCGTTTTTTTTCTTTCGTGTATTTTTTTTTCGTGCTTTACACTCTTTACCACTCTCACTTCCTCTAACTTTCGGTTCTACCAGAGCTTGTTTACGCATTTGCCTAACGGTGCGGTCTTGGCGTAACACTGGTTTCGGTGCATGTTGCCGACTTACTCGATGTACTTAAAAGTTCTGTAGACTCGTTACTTCCCACATCGCTCTTTTTCACGGTTTCAATGCCGCTCACATAAGGCTGAAACGGACTTCTTACGACCTAGTCCCTATGCACGTCACTGATACTCTGATACGTAGAAACTACTCCCCAATGTAGTGCATTTCGTAGCTCGCTATTCTTTTGGAATTGAGTTTTAAGCATTCACAAACGATCATATTCGTGTAAGATGTAGGCTGAACTGAGTGTGAACCTCTGGCCGAAACTTTAATCAATACTCATCCAATCCCCCCGGGGTCGCGACTAAACATGGGTCGATCGAGAGCATAACAGAATACAACCAAAACCACTTGCATGCGACCTGGCCTCGGGGTTGTATTTTGTTCTAAAATGTTTCGGTTGACGATTGTAACGTGCATGGACTGTGAAAGCCAATTTTTCGCCAATATATTTTGACAATGTTTGTCAGGTGGGTCAAACCATTTTTATATGACTGGTGGACGTACAGAGAGAACTTATAAGGATTTCTAAATCAATTACAGCAGCGTTGTTTCTAACGATGTGGATGATATAATTCGAGAACAAACGTAGGATGGGAATTCGTTTTCCTAGTGTAGGTAAGCTTCCTAGGTAAACGAAGGACAAGGAATATAGTCCAGGAACGACGGAATCGATGTTTTGCTGCAGGATTCTCCACGCATCGGAGACTCTTGAACAGCTTGTGAACCCATAGCTACGGTCAATTTGAGATTTGAACTAACAAGCAGTAGTGTGTAGAAACATGCGCTTTTAACCTGGACCATACGACCGGCCTTAATAGCATACGATTATATGTTATCATACCTTTCGTGAAATTGTAGTAAAATCATGAAGAGTAGCATGCAATACCACACCAACAAAACCTCGTTTAGATCTCAGGTTATAATACTACTGAATCTTGTACTGAATCGCATCTAGACTGTTGCTCTGTACGCAAGACTCCTATAAAGGTAGTAGTGACAACGAAAAGTAGTAACATATTCTATACAAAAACTAGTACCTACTTCATTCCAAAAGTTTTGTGATTTATAAAATCCACTACAATCAATTTGAAATATGCTATTTCGGTTAAGAACATTTATTCATGATTAATCTTTCTGTAGCAAATATCCTTAACACGAATATCAGTAGGAAACGCATTTCAGACCATATTGCCAAATTACTCTGCACTGCTCAGTATTGAATCTGTGTCACTCTACATTTATGAACCACTTCAAATGCAAACCACCCTTAGATACCACCGGATCCCGCGTAAAACTCCCCGAGCAAAAGCACTTCTAGCGTATTACGACTGACAAGGAAACGAGAGCTTTATTAATTAACTGTTGTCATGGTCGCCATTCGGAAAGCTTTGTCAGGCCAACGAGTCACAGTCTCTGGATGAAACATTTATCGTAAAATGCAAATCTCAAACGCATCACAACCTAAAAGCACAACAAACAACTACGTACGGGTTCTTCTTTTTTTTCTCAATTCGATGCCAGCGTTTCAACAAGGAAGACAATTTTACAACGTAGGGCAAAAATAAAACCCTCCCAGCACCGTGCCCGAATGCCGCTTCCCAAACCACAGATCCGCAGTCGGCCACCACCACGACCCAATGAGGAACGAAAAATATGAAGTGAAAGGCAAAAGTTCTTAATTATTTCTCCCGCTCTTCATCATTACGCTTAATCGAAGCAAAGGCTTACCTTCGGAAAAAAAGCGACTTCCCGTAGACGAATGGCACCGGAGGAAACGGAGAAAGCAGTGAACAAAAAACTACGCCCCAAGCAACGAACCTTCGCGGTGAGCCGGTTGCTCTCGGGCCGGGACAAAAGGCGAAAGGCAAACATGCGAAAGAGACAGGGAAAGGTTTTCCTTACGCCCCGGCCCACCCGGCGTATTCTATGATGAGATGCGTATTCCCTGATGGTGGAATCTTGACCGAATCGGACCGGGGTCCGCATCGAATCGGGTTGCGTGTGGCTGCCAGCTAGAGATAAGGACGAGGGACAAGTTTGCTGGAATTAATTACCGTCACTTATATCTTCATTTTTTCTCGCTTTCGACACTCATTCGGTGGGACGGAGGGGTTGTATTCTTCGTTGTTTTTTTTGCTCTCTTGCGCCGTTTCTACTGTCCACACTTTTTGTGCTCTGCATACACCCGTGCCGGCCCTTCCGATGGACGGCGACGTAGGTACTTGTAACTGTTTCACGCTTCGTGAGCAACAACCGTTTTAAGAACATTGTCATGGATTTGGTTCCTGCCGTTAAGGATACAACGATCCTCCTGTAAGTGAGTATCATCTGTGGTCCTTTTTCTGTTTTCCTACACTTTTCCTCTGGAACATGCTTGATGAAAATGAAGAAGAAAAAAAGCTCATCTTGCACAGCAAACCATCCGTGGAATAAGGGAAGACACGACACGGCCCAGCCCCTCCCGGCCGGGGGAGGGTGGCGTTTTAATTGAGCTTCACGTTGAAACGGAATCATTTACCGTAGAAGTGGGGATCCGAGTAATCAAAAACCGAATCACAGCGTGACGCATCTCTCCATCTCCAGCTGTGCTTCACACCTTCAGGCACACTGTTGTTGCGCATGATTTACGACGCCGCTGGGATTACGCACGATTTCCGTTCCGTGCAAGCTGGTCACAAACGGGCATAAGTTTTGGGAAACGCCGGAAAGGATTTGTAAAGTTTCTCGCGAAAAGAATTAGTTTCGTACACGCGTTCGGGCCCGGCATGTTGCTTCATTATTTTTGCGCAATGAATAATTCGATCCGGAGGGCCGCCGGGCAGTGGCCGCGGGAATCAACTATGTCGGGGGAATTTATTTAAAATTACCACGACCCAAAACTGGACGACAAGCTGGGTCTGGATTTCCGGGTCCAGTGCTACAGATGGTACAGGATGTAACGTCGGACAGCTGGTGAGCATCGCCTGATACTTGATGCCGGCTATCATATCTAGCAACGTGAGATTGTTTGGAAAAGTTTTGTGGAATGATGCGGCCGCAAGCAAAATAATTAAGCTACAGATAGCATAAGCCATAAAGTTTTGGTATAAACAAAATCACTTATAAGTTAGGAGCAATTTAAATTATTATACTCTGTTAAACGCATGTTCGTGGAACGTGCTCTATGATACGTTTTGCATATGTGAAGGAAAAATACCTACAAACACTCAATGTCCGGAGCCAACCAGTCTAAGAGGAAAGTCTCTGTAGTTCAATGAACTCAAAAAAGACGATGAAATATTGTTTATTATTCAAAAGTATATTGTAAACTGTTGTTATTTTATCTTGCACAATGCTTGCACTTATGGCCTGGCTGTATTGGCTTGTAGCAAAAGTGTCGTTATCCAATCTTTTTTTCAGACCGTTCTTTCAAAAGATTAAACGCCATTTATCCGTGTCAGTCTTGGCCTACGCTTCGCAGCTTCAATGTCTTCATGAAGCGGACGGTGTTCGCAATTATCCACCTGGATACTTCAAGAGCCTAGTGCATACCGTGCGCTTTCTAACCTTTAGACGTATCAAACGTCAAGCAGTAGAATGCCAACACCTCACAGATCGTGCTATGGAGCTCAATGGAGGCTTTATCATCCAGATCGCACGTTGTCTGAGCAACTCTTTTAACTTATTATCCCTGGCGGTGAGGTGATGTAACTGATCGAAGAAGCTCAACTTATCATCAAAAAGACCTCCAAGATCTTTGACACAGTTTTTACGTTTGAGGCTAACGCCGTTTAGGTTGAAATCGTTAATAAGAAGGTAACTTGATGACAACGCACCTCTTGATGATTAACTTCAGGCCAGGCCATCCAAGGCGCACCAAACTTTATCTTTTCTCATAACGTCCTGAAGCTGTAATTGATCGGCAAGTAAGATAGATAATTTACATCGGCAGCATTAAAGAGGTTGCCACCCGAAGAAAAACACGCATTAACTCGTTCAGGTTAATCAGAAAAAACTGGATGGCTTCCTTAACGTATTTACCTTCTCCGGAAGGTATTCCGAAAGCTGCATCGAAATATGCGCTGGACCCTATTTTCACGTGGTATATACGACCGTTAAGGTAGTATCACTAAAAGGTCATCAATCGTTATAGAAAACAGAGTTCTTGTAGTTTAACTATTAAGAATGGTGCTTGGATGTCCATATATACAGCATCACCCTGAAGATATCATCTCAACGGTGGTCTATAAAGGCAATGCCAACTGAGTCGACCTTCGTATCAGTTACTTAGTTGTTATTAAATAGAAATAAGATCAAATAATACAATAAATAATAAACTTTCCTACACTATTTAAGAAGAATGACTTGTAACCTATTTACATTTGTGCACTATGAACCCGAAATAAAGAAGCTGTAGAAATTGGTTTGATTGATTAGTGTTTTTTTTTATCACGGCTAGGCCGTTTTAACTCTTTGCGGGGAAGTGTGATGGGTGTGTAAGTGTTATTTGTAGTTATGGTGTAATTTAAAGTATGGAAACAAAAATCCTCAGTATTCAGATTTTGTCATTTCTTTCGGTTATATTGAAATGTCTGCAGGTTTGAATAAAAATGTGTATTATCCTCAAGCAATCCACGTCTGATGCAGCTAAAAGGACACGGACTGGGATGAATGGTGTTCTTTTTTGGGATTTTACTGATGAGGGATCCGCGCGTTTTCGAATGTTTGACATGACCACAATCAAGAGATCATCAAGTGGCATTTTATATCAAAAACTAATTGAAACAAATTTCCCAACATTTTGATTTCTACGATTATATTATAATTTATCATATTATTTAATGCCCTCGACGAAACGCCGTGATTTTTAATATTTTCACAACCATTTAAATTATCCTCATACCAACCTCACATCAAATATTTATTACAACTTCGCTGAAGATTTGCAGCCTATAAAAAATTAAACTCCCTTCCCCTTGGTGATAAAACCATCTCATCCATCGTTTACCGAGTGATGACCAACCATTAAAATCCATCTCTCCTTTACTACGACTGCAAGCGACTTCCGTCAACTTAATTATTCTTGCAAGCATGCGAAAGCTCTCAAGCGGCACCAGCTACCCATGGCTCTTTAGGCTTTGGTTGTGTAAAATGAAAAAAATGCATAACGAACAGTCCACTAATACTACGTGCCTCGGGGTGTTGTGAGTGACCCGCTATATCTGGTCGTCCCTTGCAGTCATTGCGTCGGCTTAGCCAAACGTTTACAACCTTGCGTTGCGAAGCTGGAGCGGTACCTAATTTAAAGACGAATTAAACACAAATGGAGAGTCTTCAACTCATTGCTGGATATTTGGCTGCTTAGGACGTTTCCCCAAGCGCCCTCTTGACAAATGTGTGTCATATTTTCTTGCATCTCTTGCCTGCTCGCAGGAGACACGGTGCTAATTTCCACTTTTTTCTTATGAATCTAATGCTTCGCTTGTTAAGAGCTCCGCCGATCTTGCGCCTCCTGCAAGCGTGTTACACAATTTGTGCTCATTTCGAAGCGAAAACGTTCACTCCACAACCACAGTCAACTCTGTCGAGGCGGAATAATAACTCAGCGGTGGCTCATCGGCTTCGTCGGCCAACGGAAAGATCTCGCACCACAAGATGCTGTTACATCGTTATACCTTCAGCGGCTCGAAAATGGAGCGCGTAATTTGGGAGTTGCGCTGGGCAAAAACGATAACGATAATCTTGCTGGTGCGTCCAACCGAGGACGCGTCCGGGTGCCTGGGTGCCTCGTGGCTCGATGCTGGACCCATAACCCGACCGGCGTGACCAATTAGAGGGGATTTTCTTATGTCATCGGATTCACCGTCCAATCCACACCGGCGGCCATGGTGGCACCGTACGAACCCGGGCTCCGTAATCCCTCAATCCCGGTGCGCGAACGCTCCCGGGAAGCTGCTAAACGAATAACACACGCAACAGGAAACATGCTCGGTTGCAGCTTCCATCATCTTGCGCGAACCATCCATGCAACCCTGCTTTGCCAAGACCCCTCGAAAGCCATCGAGCGAGATCAACCTGCAGCTCAGCCCGATGAAAAGCTAATGCTTCCGCTCGGTTTGCGAAAGGAAATAAATGTGCTCCGGGTGGCCGCAGGGATTGAAATCCCAACGTCTCACTATGGGGTCCCGCGGAACAAAACTTTTGTTCGATTTTTTTAAATATTCACAGAGTTGTCGTAAAGTAACAAGGAAACGTATAGTATCAACAACAAAAAAGTTTCAAGCTATGTCATCCTCCTTTACTTAAGAGATACTTTGTAAGATCATGTATTAATGTTTCAAATGGAAGGTTGGTTTAAACCTAATCGAAATTGATCATCATTAGAATTTGAAGTATATTACTTTATGAAATATGAAATATGGGAAATATCCATCACAGAATTGATTTTTCAGTCATGGTTTTTTACTCGTAATCGGAACTACAAAAGTATAAAAATGCACCTTTAAAATAGGTGTGCGGTGATGTCTGTATCTTTCAAAGCCCGTTTACATGAAGCGCAACTCGGAAACTGACAGCAAGCGCGAAGGCTGTAAGTTCTCGATTCAGTTGTCAAATCGTTTTTGGGTTTGGAAGGCGAAACTCAAGCGCAACTCCGGCGCAACTCGATATAAACAAACATTTTGAGTGGGATTATCAACAAATGTAGATGTTTGTAGCAAGGATATTGTACTTAGATCAGTGTAGTGTATTCATTTGGTGAATTTAGAGATAAAAGTGAATAAAAATGAGGATCTGCTCCATCTCAACTACCTTACAAATTGTCGTGTCAACACGAAGCGATGCTAACTTGACGTTATTTTAGAGTTACGCCTGGAGTCGCGCTTGAAGTTGCGCTTCATGTAAACGGGCTTTCATATTATAATTGTATGTAATGATAAAAATACATAAACTTCATCTATGAAACTTTGCAGATCTATCTGCGGTTCCATACAACTAACCAGAGTACATACCAAGAAGGAGGGGTAAAGTTAGGCATATTTTTATATCTCTTAATAAACATGATCGAGCTTTTTACCTCCTTGACGTCATTGTGCGTCGGTAAACTTATCATGTGACGGGTCTCTCTTCGCAACACGCAGGCTTGTGGATAAAAACCCTACCAGAGCAAGGCGCTAACCTTAGCAGTCAGTGTCACCGCAAAATGTTGTGTACACTCGAAATTTTACGCTGATGCCAGGGCCAGGAGCGCCGGGATACCGCTCGGAGCCGGATATTGAATGTCAGCAGAAGCTAAAACGCTAATGCACCTCAAAATGCAACCGTGGCTAACGATGGACAATCGGATTCGCTGATGGTCGGGTGCTAGCCCAGGGTTGCGAGCGCTGGGGATTAAGGTCGTCCCATGGTCCACCGGACGCACGATGGTGGCACCGGCCGTAGCCATCGATCTCGCACGTCAACGCGTTCGTTCGCTGACGTGGTTTGCTGTATTCAAGCTTTAATTTGCATTTTTGCATCACAACCGTTGGCTTTGCGAATCGCAAATTTAAAGACAGTGTCAGAGAGAATACAGATAAGGAATTAGAGACGGATGGATGAACGTTGTGTATCCTTTTTTGCTGAATAAGGATCTTTACAAGTCACGACTTAAGCAAAGTGAACAGCAATGAAAACACAAAACGTATTACTAAACCAAATGATAGTTGGGAGAAAATTGTATATTTATGCAGATCGTCAGATCAAGACTGTATAATCGATTCGCTGCCGCTATGAGACAAATGCTCGTGCTTTATTTTTCACTTTGTACCTAATCCGAAACACTCTACTATGAAACTGCTGGAAGTATTTTTTTTGTCGCAAGTGTATTTTACTACAATATCTGTTTTTAAATGTGAGTTTTAAGACCTTTTTTCATTGCCGACTTACTCGGGATTTGTGTGTCGCACATCTCCATTCCGGAAATTATCGCACGATGTCCACTCCACCTTTCTGCATCAATGCATTATCATTTCCGTAGATGTTATCGAGCTTTTTCATTGCACGAAAACTTAATCGTGTTTTTTTTTTGTCCGCCCGCCCTGACGTAGTAACTGCATGTCTTGTGGTCTTTCGCTAAGTACTGGCGGGCAACGTGCCACAGCTTCCGTGCAAGGTAGAGCACCGTCCGACACGTGAGAGCAGTTTTAGAAAAATTCATTATCATAATCTTCTTAGGATCAAAACTTTTCCAATATCCGGTGCAAGGAAAATCCGATTATCACGTTTGCGTCCATTCCGAGGTGCAGCCACGGCACGGCAGGACAGTTGCCCGGAACAGTATGAATAGAGCGAAAATCATAATAAAAACTTTGACGGTGAAAGTTTATCTTCGATGAGAAATCAATTTGAGCCAAGCTGTATGAATTATCGGCAAGATCGGGCGAACGACGTGCACGCTCCATTTCCTCTCGGTTCGGTCGACTCGAGGAACAGGGTAAGCGCAAATGGTAATGGTCGCCATCGATCTCGGTGCAATGGCGGAGTTGCACTCCAGGGCGAAAGAAAGACTTTTTTCGCCCCTTACACTGCTTGATATGTACAAGCGGCACAGTTGTTTGCCTTCTGTCGTAACTTTTGCTTATCGGCAGTTTTATGTGTAGCGTGATGTTTGTCAAGAGCAAAATAACAGTAATTAATAAAATGCCGATTTGAGTAGCTAATAAAATATATGGGTATATGATTCCTGAAAGGAAAAAAAAGATATTTTGAATGTTTTTACTATATATGTATGATCGCGCAACTATTAACTATTAATCACATAACGTTGTCTTTTTTAACAATTAACCAGGTCTATTTTGCTTCTGGAGCTTAAAACAAGAGACGCGTCCGTCTGCCACGATGGCAGTTACAGAAGAGGCTTTTTAAAACTTGATGGTTCCCGCGCGTCGGGATGCCACACTAACACTAACGCAAACCTGACCGGTGAAAAAATCCTGGCTTACACACAGCTCGATCAACCAGTCGTCAACGAATTGGATTCTCAAGTATACACAATGTATTTGGCACAAAAAAACTGCTGACAATGCCTATAATGCAATGCTATAATTGGAAAAGCATAAAAATCACTCTTATACAAGAAGTTAACCATGGTGAAAACATTAAAGCTTTGACAGCTTTTGTTGGAATCCAAAAAATACTAGTGGCAGGCATTTAAAAGCGTCATAGCACCAACGTGTTTTTCAAAGAAAACATGCTTATGAGTAAGAATTTGTGCAAATTCCATTCCCTATGTAAATGTCTCCAAATCACAAGCCTTTTCTTGGCCGCAATCTTCACTTAATAATCATTGGCGGAATTTACAATGACTATTTATTTTGACTAAAATTTATATGAAATCATAGATATCATGATTTCCCATTGATCAACATTCTGACTGTAATGAGACAAAACGGCATACAAACAATTATGAGAAATGTCGATAAAATCCAAACTGTTAACTGTCGTAGTTCAAATAGAAGTCGTATTCATAAAATTGAACATTCGGAAATCATTCATATACTCAATGCAAAACCAGAACTGAAGTAAAACAATATATTAGTTTCCAGTATTAAATACCGATCGGAACGACCTGTTAACGCTAAAGCAGTGTCAATGATTCGTGACGTAGCACCCTTCATGCTAGTTATGCTAAAAAAATAAAAAAATGTTTTGTCTTTTCTATGAAAGTTATTTTCAATATGTAATCAAAATAACATTTCATCCAGCATTTTGGAGTTTAAGTTTTTTAAGTAATTTATTCACAAAAAAGATTATAATGTCAAATTCATATATCAATCATATATCATCATATCATCATATAACAATTTTGAAACGTTTACCATACGGAGATTTTTTTTTATTGTTCACTGTGGTACAACTCAGCCGCGTGAGTCACATGCGAGGCCAGATTCGAGCATTTCAGGCGCAATCGCAATCGAGAAACTGACGCGATTGCCCAGGCGCGTTGAGTTTGTTCGAAATAACGAGCAATTAATTTTCAACTAATCTATTTAGGCAAAGATTGCCGTCGCCTTAATCGAAATCAACATCAGCCGCAGCGTAGATTGAGTGTGCCGGATGCTTTCCGGTCGTGGCCGCCGTGCAGGAGACACCAGCGTACGATCCCCCGAAAAGCCTCTCATAGACGCTGCCAGCAGGCATGTCCTGAGATGACGCTTAATTTCATCGTACTATACAAGTGGATCGTTTGTTGCCCTCGGGGCAGCTCTGCGATGGAGGTGGAATCTCCTTAACTCAATACCCATCTCGGTTGCGATGATAGCTCCGGCCTGGCTGCTAGCACTGGACCATCCCCTGTGTGGTGGAAAATCACCTGCTGCGGAAAATATAGAGAGCGACGACAGCAGAGAGCAAGAGAGAGGGCATGCTGTGGCCCGCGGGAGAAACGCTTCGTCAAGCCGTCCCGCACAGAGATCTAGAGTCCTAGCATCCACGAATTGGGGGAATCGATATGTAAGCGCATCTATTTATCACGGGTTTTGGACGTAAGGCGTAGAGTCGGTTTACCTGTAGCCGAAACGAGACAGTGTTGTCTGTGGAGGGTTTGAACCAAAATAGCAAAAAAAGTGTATCTCCGCTGTTTTAAGTACGCATGATTGCGAATATCGCATGATACAAAAGATACAACCATAGAAAATGAAAGCAATCGTTGCTGCAATTTCACTTGCACTTGAATTCAAATTTGGTGGAGGAGTCCTACAGAAAACGGTGCTTGAGATGGGGGATTTTATTCCTGTCAAATTCAATTTTCAACTACTTCCGAAATTAAATGAAATTAACTTATCTTGCTTTACTGGCACACTTGAAAAAGGGATGTCGCAATATTCCTTACAAGGTCGCTATTCTGATTTTCAATAAAAAAAACGAATATTAATGCTTTTATAGCTAATTGGTATTAAATCTCCTGAAGTCTTCAATTTTCTTTGAATATTATTGACATAAATTGTCAAATTTGAATTCACCAGAATCAGTATCATATTTTTACGTAAGTTCTTTGGTCAAGCACGCTGAATGGTCGCGGAACAGGTACAACGGAAGATTTTGTTCGATCGCCTCTCTGGACACCAAAAATTCGTTCAGTGAAGCATACTGAGATACAATTACCCGAGCATTATCACGTTCCAGAGACCCAGCGTGCGAATGCTATATCACCGGCGGCTTAATTTGATATACGGTACTTCACTGCGGACTGAACGTAGAGTGGTAACAACAGGAGTCTCGCAAGGATCAGTCATATAACCTACCTAGAGCAATCTGATGTATGGCGGGGTACTTTGAGTTCGCGGAAGAACTAGTGCACATTATTGAAGGTTCTATTATGCTTTCTGTTCAAATCACTTTTTACCAAACTGACGAGGTCATCGATCTTGTCATACCTAGTCGTTTTCATCAACCCAGCAGAAGTAAAGCTTTCTTCAATGAAATCCTCTCATCCTGAATGGTTATCTCAAATCATTTATATACTTTTTTGGCTTATCAAGATTTTTTACATATAGTCTGAAGTACTCTTCCAAATGAAAGCCTGTACAGGTGTCTAAAGAAACTCCTTGGGAAGCTAAAGAAACTCCTTGGGAAAACTCCATTAAACTAAAGATAAATCCTTGGGATTACAAATTCCCGACTAAAGTATACATCCATCAAACGAAAAGTGACTGTATCTCATGGAAAAAGACTCTAAAGCAAGTTGATGTGAATAGAAATTCTTGTTTCTTTCTTATTGTCTCGCTTGTTATTTTTATTTATAATTTAAACTATAAACACATATTATGAACGTGTCGTTATAATGACTAAATTAATTAATAATATTTTCATTTATTAGTACTGCTACTTGACTTGTCGCTTTTGTGTCTGACACAACGTTGACGTCGAGTCTATACCGCTGTCGAGCCTATACATATACTTATTCAATAACAACTTATACTTATTGTTGGAGATTTGGATCTATTTAGATTTTAAAATAGTCATCTAGATCAGTTACAAAGATCAGGACAAAGGTGAAACGCACACACGGAATTTGATTAAATGATCTCGCATACAGACAGATGAATACAGAATTTTATGTAATGAACTCGGCACCAAACAGACAGATGAATATACAACAGCAAGCTGGAAGCCAAACGTTAAGGTTCATAATCACGATATTATCACAGCCAGTGAAAATTCTTACACTCATTCATTCGTGTGTACATCTACCTTACTAATTACCGAACTTATACCTCTGCCAACACTAGAAATAGAACACTATTTTTGAGCGAATATCTTATTTCACGCTTTTGACAACAATATCGTTGCAAATGCAAATGTGCGATAAAATTATTATAATTTTGACACCGGCTCTGGGTGGCTGTCGCACAACTCAATCGGATTGATCTGTCTTCTTCGTTCCTATCTGCGGTCGAACTTTCTCTCTCGTCTCCATATCAGGATGACACATTGTTCCGTGATGATGACATCTATCTTGCTCTTGTCTCACTCTCTCGTGTATCGTCGACTGTACAGCGTGGTCAGCTTGATTAGTTCACACAATACGGTCTCATACCGTACGGTCCCGATACGCAATCGCATTCCTTCGATCGTAGCGTTGTGGCGCACGGAGGGAGGGAGCGTTCAATCGAATTAAATGTTAAATTCAGTTAGACGCTTGACTCTTGCTGACCCTAGCCGGCAGACGCTCAATTGACTGCCCGAACTGCTATCGAGACCCATAATTTAGACGAATGCGGGCGAAGAACGAGAACGTGAATGGGAACTTCAATTGGTTCTAAGCTGACCCTTAGAATCTGTGATCTGGTTGGGTGTTTTTAGAACTATTAACATCATCGATGCAGGGCCGAACATTGATTCCTATTTAAAAACATGGCAGTTTTAACATGAAATAATTAGATAATTTTGTCAACGGTTTTCTTAAATTATTATATTACTGTGTTTTATTTATGACAAGTGTGTATAACGAACTAAATTAATTCATCTCCTCCTACGCGCAGCAGATGTGAAGATACTTTTCCCAAATATTAACAATAAGTTATATAAAGTAAGTAAATTCATTAACAATATATGATAACCTTTCTCACCCAACTTCAACCCATCTTACGATCCGACGCCTTATTGATTCTCGTCGTGAACCTGTCGTGGACAATCGGTAGCAATGAATATCACTTAAAGCAGACATCGAAGGCAGCGTTCATATATTGCCCTGGAGACAGGGTTTTGACTGTCGGTAAAATGTCCTCTCTCAGTGCATTCATCGTCTGTCCGTTTGATCTATTGTGATGGCGTTGCGAAGATACTCGTAAACCTGCACAATGGCGTAACAATAGTCATAGATAGTCTGCTGAAGATTTCCCTACTACAAAGACAATGCAAAGGTCTAGGCCATTCTACAGGGAATCATGCAGCTCATGCGATGCAGTATCGTGAGAGAACTCACAACATTATTGATTTTTCGATGCATGAACAGTTCAGTATTCAGACGTAAGCATAGTGGACGCTAGTGTTAATGATATCGACCTAAACTTTTATAAATGTTCTGAAAGAGTTCTTCTCGCCTGCATGACTGGAAAACAAGGCTCAGTCTAGAAAACCACTTTAAAAGTCGCCATTACCCTATTGATTTCCGTATGATGTGATCAGTAAAATGTTCTTTCTTCGTCTGAAAACAGGCCTTTAATGCTCTCTCACCGTGCCTGCTAGTGGGAGAAAGGATAAAAAAGAATTAAAATTCAATTTTCACCAGAGCAACTCTCTCGTCCCACGAGACATGCACGTACCAGTCATTAGGCAAAGCTCGTGCGTGCGAAACGTAATTAGTGCCTGAAGGTGTAGATACTTTTTCTCTCTATCGATTTTCTTCACTAGAAAGAGGACGTTTTTATTTTTTTTTAAGGTATTGCCAAGCATCCTACACAGACAACACCCGTAAGGATACCACTTTTGCGCGACATCAAACGGGTCCCAGTTTCGAGTTTGTAATTAAATTCTTGTTTCAATTTCACCACACCTAATGAAGGGCGTCGCTGCCGGTAAGCGTGTTGCCTGTTGCAGTCAATAAAATTGGAATGCGAACAAACAAGCTCAAAAGTTATTTCGAAAAATAAGCGATTGGAACTTGCATGAATCGTGCGTTGTTTTAATGATGTCAAATGCGATATGGTTCTATTACTGCAAAGTGATTTGTTGCTGACTGAACCACAAATAGAGCGTCAAGTTGAAGCGTTTCAAGTTGAAGCGTTGAGGTGTTTCACAATAGCCGAAACAATCGAACAACAATACTATATGTACATCGGGATAACGTGTAGAACGTTCTAAACGTCAGTATCGGTTGTTATCTGGTGACATAATATTAATTTAGCATTCCGATTCGAATTGATAATTCCAATTGTTGTTCTAGAGAGCGCACTGAGGTCTTAAATTCATATTGAGATAATTTCAACACATAACAAGCAAGATTAAGGATACATAATGAATACTTGTATCTTAAACATACACCACCAGATCAAGTATCTTAGAGTAGACTGTGTGTTTGCACAAATGAACATTTTTTTGTTCTCTTTGTTCTATCTGAATGACATCTATGGTCATTCTTTGTTCTATCTGGCATATAAAACGACGTTGACAGTTCAATTCTATACTGAGTTGTCAGATTGGCAACATCCGCGTTTCTTCGAAAACAAATATCTCATACATGGCGCATCCGAAGAGCATACTGTGCACTAGTATTTGAGTTTAGTGATAAAGCATGTATAAATTATATGTAAAGACAAAAAAATGGAAAATAGCATAATATACTAAATCTTTAATCAAACCTGGGTAACCAACGACTAAAGTTGTAAAAAATGTTCCCATTAATATGTGTGTTGTACTTAATATTTAATGTTATTGATTTTCTGGTTTCTACTTGCTCGAATCCCTTTCCAGTTTATAACTCTGTATGTTGAAGCGAATTCAACGGCCACGTCGGGAGAAGGAAGACTTTTGTAACCCTACACCAAATCATGAATAGTTCAACATGTCAATATGAAGTTCATATGAAAAATTAAATTTAACTATCTATCGTGTATTGGTACAAAATATCACTATAGTCATGAGATAAAAGTAAATGAAATCGTAAGAAGTAAATATTGAATAGTAAAAACGCACTAATAAACGAACGTTTATTTACGTTGTGTGAACTTCTCGATAAAGCTGGAAGTAAATATGCAACACAATAGAAAGCTTCATTAAAGAGTTATTAATACATGAACCTTTTATCCGCATAGATGTGTTTATTTACAATTATCATATTATAAATGAAAGTTAGTGTTTGAAATACGTTTCAAATCATTACTGCTAACATTATGCATAGCTTAACTGCATAAAATAAAGGGGGATGCGAGGTCCTCACCAAAACGAAATGTACTCCACAACGAAATGTAACCACAAAGCTATCAAAGGATTTACTTGATCACACAATCTGACGTCGAACGTGCACATTACTTCCCCTTACTACCATGCTCACCTCACAAGGAAGCATTATTCCTCTGCCACTACATTTATGCAAATTTATGGCTCGTTCCGCAAGAATACCTGCGCCCGCCAAACAGCCGGCCAAATGGTTCACGTTGAAAATGCCGTCAAAAATCAAACACTGCACTTTCGCCCATCAAGCGTCAGCGTGGCGATAGCGTGCTTGCCCATCATCCAGAGCGACCGACCGAGTCCTGCAAACGGTCAGTACGGTGGCGCCCTCAAAACAATGAAGGTGTCATATTATGTTGTAAAGGGAAGTTTCGTTGATTAATTCGTCTTTTGCGTGCGGCCGACCAGCCGACCAGCTCATACACACACCACACGGAAGTGTGAAAACGGAACAGAGCGGGGTTGAATGGCGGCAAGCAAAAAGGATCCCATTCGCAACGTTCTGCGCAACTACAGCCGGTAGCGTGCGTTGGATTCAACGGGAGACTCGTTCCGCCCCTCGTTCGCACATACTTCCGACGCAAACTTCCGTCCCCCGTCGTACGGTGGTTAGGGTGTACGGAGCCGGATGGCCACGGAGCCGGAAGCGACCGTGTAATGATCGGCCCGGATGGGTGCAGAACGGCCGCCGATGGGGTGGAGCAATAATAAAATCGTATACGGTGATTAAATAACAGTCAAAGTTGCTTAGAAAATTATCAACTTCCGCAGTTAGCATACGCCGCGGGCCTTTTTTCCGGAGCGAAACGCACACCCTCACGCAGGGACGTGTGTCTGATGGCGTGGCAATCGGATCACAACTTTCAACGGTTCCGACGCACGGAGGGCAAAGTTTCACCCGGAGTCAACGACTGCAGCCCGGAAAGATTTCCGGAAGCTATGCTAGGCGAACGCAACCGATGCTGGCTGCGTGAAGAAGAGCCTCTATTTGAGTTCTTCGAGAGGAACTCCTCCGCTTCTAGGGAAGACCGCTCCACACCAGACCCGCAAAGGAACGCAATCGGAACGGAAAAAGTGTTTACGCCGGGACGCGGTTCCCTGTGCGAGTGTGTGTGTGTGTGTGTGTGTGTATGTGCCCGTCCCATGTTCATTAGTTCGCCGGGAGCGCGAGAGAAGGTGTACATTAAACCGTCACGGATTTATGATTTAATTACATTTTTCGCGTAAACCAGCAGGGTGTTGATTTTGCGCGAAGGAAGCGAACTTTCTTGACGTTGTGGCCTGCTGACGGAAGCGTAACCCGCGCCCGCGCATATATTTTCGCCCCTTCGATCGGCGGAGGGATTTATGTGTGGGTTTTTTTTTCATCACGCTCTTCCTCACGGAACCGGGACCGTAAATTAAATTGCAAAAATTTCTGACGCTGTTTTGCTTCGCTCCAGTACATGTGGTTTATTCAAATGAACGGTAAAACGGCGATTTTCGTTTTTGTTGATGAATATTCAAATCGATTACTACGTTTGAAACGTGGTTGATTTTTGCAATTACGCAGAATATTCAATTACTTCATTACGAGCTTGGTGCCGCCGAGGCAGCGGCTGGATGGCGCAGAAAGGATAAGAATAGCACGCAGTCATGCATGCACACCAGGGGGGGGGGGGGGAAGCCGTTTTGGCTTGGATTGACAAAGTGATTGTCGCGCTGGGTCGAAATATCGCGAGGTAATATTCAACTTTTTTTTATACATTTTTATACTTTTTGCATACTTATTTCCTCATCTAATGCTATAAATAAGAACTAATTAATTAAGATTATTAGATCAGTAGATTATTAGTTCATTTATTATAATTAGTATTGAAATCAATTGACTATAAATTGAGCACAGTTAAACGATACTTCAATGAACAAAAAAGTGCAGTTTAAAATTGAAGTGTTTCAAACACCGTATTTCTCATTTTCCAGTTATTGTTCCTTAGTAATGTGAAACATTTCAAACAAAACTGAAAACAATTTTGTAGTAGCTGGAAAACATGATAACAGATGTTTTAATGTTCATTTCATCTAAGAATAAACTCCACTGCATTTTATAGTAATAATAATAGGAACTTCATCATAAACTATAACTAGCTATGAAACAAAACTCTAAATAAGTATCAAACAAAACGTACTCAACCTCGTTAAAGCTGTAGGCCACTTAGAACTTTACACTCCCTCTTTTATTTTTCAAATACTTGTTATAGTTCGCATGATTCCTTAATTTTTCAGTCCTGCATAGTTAATTCCTTAATTCCTAATTCCTTTTTGTTTTGTTCTAAAAGCTGCAGGGCATAGAATCAATCGTAAATCACTCGAAGCATTCACTAACAGCAGATTTCTATTCCTCATTCTGTGAGTTATGTGAGGACTTGTAAAAGTTTAAAGTTGAATCAATTAATTATTTAAAAACTATCTAAGTACGGAAACGTACATGCAATGTATAAAGAAAGCGAAACAGACGAAAGAATAAGTGTTATTTTCATGCACCGCTCGCAAGCTGTTCCACTATCATGAAAATGCAAAATTTAAAGCCCACCCTGTGTATGATGCACTTAAAAACCACGCAAAACAGTGTCTGTTTCTTGCTGTACCGTACTGCCCACTGCTTCAATCTGCTAATTCACAATAAAACAAATCCGAAACGTTCCTGCTGCTAGTGCAGAAAGTTCTGGCAATGGAAAGTATCCGCACTGGTGCCAGAAGGAAACGTGCGCGCGAGAGAGCTATTCGGGTCGGTTTCAATCGCATTCACTGACCAACATTTGTTTGAGTAAGTTTCGCCTTTACTCCTCGGGAGCAGGATCGTTACACGGGCGAGGGCCAACGGATGCGCCCGGAACGGATGGGAGATTTTCGGGCGTGAATTGCATCGCAACGAGCTGCTAAATTCCTACACTTCTCGCACGACCTTCGGCACTCCCATTTCGGTGTCCCACAAAGGTTGTACTTTGTACCTCGAGCTCATGGGAACCGGGCAAGTACACGGTTGCACACGGTGCGGGACGCGTGGGGTAGCTCGTAAAACGGGTCGATGCAGCGAGAAAAACACCCATTGTCGGTGTCGTTAAGGTCAACGGCGGGGAAAACGACCGCGCAAACACACGCCCGGCCAGCTGCTTTCGTGGACGTGGCAATGGGATTTCGGTCTGCGGCCCTCCCGAGAGACCTCCCGAAATGGGCGTCCCGTCCATGTAAAGCCAAAATATGACTCTATCAAAAAATACGTCCAATCACTGCAGCTCAATATTGAGCGTGTTCGGGGGCTGTGTAAGTTTTCTTGCTTTTTTTTTTGTTGTTGATTCCGCCTCCAAATCCGGCATCGGAGATATGGTCTATGCTCTCGCAGAATCCGGGACGATGTTGTGTTTGTCTTAACGATATCGGTGAAACCTCTGTTTTGTTTCTTGCTTGTCTTCAGCTGCTCAGTCGTATACAGGTCGTATGCAAATTAATGATCGGAATGAACTTTAATGACTCCGACATTAGAGAGGAGGTCCAGCTAATAAATACCGAGGAAACGTTACTGCCAATGCTAAATCTCATTCGGAACTTGAGCGTATAACTTACCTTTTTACGATAGCACAATGGCAACACGACAATCCGGATTGGAAACTAGTTACGATAGTAATACTGTTACACCGGGTTGGTCTCGGTCTTGTTTAGAACCACTGGAGGTCGAATTTCATCACAGAATAGCATCCCCTAAAAACAACAGGTACGAAGCATATTAAATTGCACGTTGAAATGATCATGGCACAATTATTGGATTCGAATATTTGAACGTTTCGAAAAAAAACGTCGTTGCGATTACAAAAAAAAAAAGATCAATCAATCTAGTGTTGGCTTATAATCATCATATCATTTCTTTATATGAAAAAGTATGTGTTTGATCCCATTGCAAATTACTTCGCAGACATTTGGGTAACCAGAATTCAGTTCAAATATTGCATAAACATGCAAGGTGAGAGAATAGTTTTGACTTGATATTGCATCATATTAGCATATTTCGGAGCATACTTGAAAACATTAAAGCAATTTTCATTTGCATTCATATAAGAAAAAAGGGAAGATAACTAAAATAAATTCCAATCAGCTCAATAAACCTGTGCCTCCTGGCAACAATGTACTCGAGCATATATTTTTCTTATACCAGAAACAAAATATGAGAGCAATTGAAATAACCAAATCATCGAGAAATGTCTCATTCTTTTTAGTTAGATCATATATTCACCGATCCTTAAGCAAATAAGTAAAATCGTCAAACGTTATTGATTACAGATGATGTCAAAGAAATGTAGTTGCTTCTTTCAGATTCACCAACAAAAACATAATGAAATCGATTAGCAAAATCGTTACTTTCTTACGAAATGTAGTTACTTTTGCTCTTCAAGAATTGGCAGGATATTCAAAATCGGTGCTAAATATCTGGTATTACGATCAAAAGACGTTAACCGTAGCAACCTTGAGTTTGTGCAAGTATATGTTTTTGACTCATCAAAGCCACAGACGTTACTAACGCTCCTCGGCTTCAATGAAACACTCTTGAATCTTTCCCACCCAGTTAAACATCTCCACCTCGCATCACTTACCAGTTGACGTGGCGTTACAGTAGCGCAGAAATTTCAAACGCATCCCGTGTAGTGATTTTCATGCACCCCTTCTGGAGGAACTAAAATAACAACAGAAATAAAAGAACGAATTCAAACCATCCCAGCATCGTCTAGACAGTCTAAGCCCGCCTAGAGCTAGAAGCAAACCTGATAGCATTCGTGGATGCTGCGAACGAAAAAAAAGGTACACGCTCAGCGCTTAATCCGTTATCAATACTCTACCGTGGGGAGTGAAAACTTTGGGAAGCTGAAAATCAAATCCTGTTCAAAGTGGATCAAACTTACTACAGAGAAGGCAAAAAAAACCTCACTCACACTGAGCTACGGCATAATCTTGTCAACCTTATCACCCTCGCCGGGCTGCTCGGGATACGGTGGAACCATGGAAGCGAACGCACGGAATGAATACCGAAGCGCCTTATCAGTTCGCGCTCAGCGTCCGCGTGCCCAGCACTCGCACCGCAGCGGCCGATTCCGCGTGCCGGCCACGCCTGGGTCCTGCGTTTTGGGAAGAGATTAGGAATAAATTTTCGGATTCCGAGCTGTCGGCTGCCGTGCGCGATTCAATTTGCTCCTTTCAATGCCCGGACCCGGATGGATTGATTTCGACGTACCGCGTGCTGGTGACACGAAGCGGAAACGACGCGTCCACTTCCCGCGAAACGAAGCGGACTGGGCCGAACGGCGCCCGGATCTGTCTTACCATTCCAC
The DNA here is from genome assembly GCA_000349145.1 of Anopheles dirus. Classification (NCBI taxonomy): domain Eukaryota; kingdom Metazoa; phylum Arthropoda; class Insecta; order Diptera; family Culicidae; genus Anopheles; species Anopheles dirus. The sequence continues at coordinate 4,060,587 of KB672713.1, read as the reverse complement.
GTTCACGGTTTCACTAAACTCCCTCCCTCCTGCTCCAGATGCGGGAATTTCTCGAACGACACACTTCTGGTTCGCACGATCGATTGCGATCGACTTTTGAACGACGTCCAGAAAGGCCGCACTGATTGGTCCCGGTGGAAGTTGTGCTGCACAATTTGCGCCTCGGTTGACAGAGCGGAACTCTTCGATAAGCACTTGGGCAGCAGGGGTTAAAATCTCTCCTGCGGCACTAGTACTTAGTAAAGAATTCTTATCAATTTCGGCATTTTCACATTCATTGCGCGTTTGGGTCGCTCGTCTTGCATCGGCGATGCCATTTGCGTGAACGACGGTGCTATCAGTGTTCCGGAGGATCGGCTGCTCGCTTTTTTTTCTTTGCGTGTATTCTCTCGACTTTCCGCTTCTCCCACCTAACGACGTTAGCACGATGCACTAACGATGATGACGATGAAGACGATTGCAATTTCACAATACCATCGGACTGGGGTTCATTTATCTCGGTTCAATCATCAGCAGACGCGTTAGGTCATACTTCAAACCAGAGCCGCCGCTCAACCGGAACGTCCAATGATGATGACGGAGCTCTCACCGAGACGTTGCGTACTATCCGCTGTTATATCCTTATGTCGTCAACTAAAAACATCACCAAGTCACACTCACTAAACAACACATAGGTCCACTGGCTCTCCGGCTTCAATTCTTTATCTGTTTGCCTTTTTATTCCAATATATTTGACCAACACTCGCTTCTTTGTGATGGCACAATCTGACACAAGTTTCCAAATTTCTTAATGCTTTCCGGGTGCTCTGGTGGGTTTCATCGCCCGTCGACGATCTGACCCGATCTGAACCTGCATCGCAAGAGCGCTAGCGCCAGCATCATCCTAACCACCACTACCATGACAGCGTCAGGCTGATAACGCACCAGTTCCAGTCACTGATGCTGACTTTCACCGTCCAACTCTCTCTTTCTCTCTTCGTATCGCTTCTGCTTAGCTTCGCTAGCTAGCTGGAACACTCGATCGTTCAACACACATTATCGCCGATCGCTTGCGTACGTATTGCCACGAAAAGTGCCACGAGTTTGCTGGATTGTCACTGCTCAGATAGATCGACTGCTGGCACCACTGTACAGACTTTTTCCAGCACAACACGAGCAACAGAACAAACAAACAAAAAAAAAAACACGGCGACGAGCATCGCACGCGAAACAACCCCGATGGTACCGCAACACAGCACAAACTTCGCGGAGCACTGTTCGCTAGGGACGGTTAAGTGATACTGTTTGGAAGATTTCATCTCAATTGGACTTTTATAGAGGGACCCACGCAGAGGATCGCCGCACTGCCACCGGGAACTATCCAAATTGCCCCCGGACCGAAATGCGGATGCGGATGACATATGCGAGATGCTGGCGGATGGATGGATGGCTGGACGATGATGGCGACGACGACGACGACGGCAACGTCGACAATAGCTGATGATGATGAACGACGGACCATGCTGCGTCTTGACCAGGGGTGGATCGTGGTATGGGTTTCGTTGCGCATTGTTTTTAATTCATTTACGGACCAACACTGCCGCATCGATTGAACGGGAGCCGGCTGAGTTGCGGGTTAGGCCGGACGATCACGCTGTAAACGCCTCTTATCATCGGGTGCGGTAGAATCGGCCAACGCCACGCCAGTACTGCCTGCATTTCGTCGAAACGGTTTAGTCGTAAAAAAAAGTTGCTTGTTTACGACCGCTCGGACAAGCGTCGGAACGAACATTCTACAGCAATTGCTGACCGCGGTCAGTGATTTTGATTTCTGACAACGAGCACTATAAGGCAGTGGAATTGATATTTTTTCTCGTTCAATATCAGGAAATACTATCCGACTGGTCTTTAAACAATTCCTTATGAGTGAGATCTTAGACGTTTTAGATAGTACTTAGAAATGAATCTAAAGAAGTGAGTAGGTAAAACATACCTTACAGATAAAGAACAGATAAAACCGATAAAAATTCAGTTGATATCTTCCGTCGACGATTAGTTATTTAATTTTTATTATTTTTATTTATTTATTCTTACAAATATGTACATATCTGATAGCTATAATAGTCCTGATGATTTGCTATAATTCGACTAAAAGTTCGTGAGTTAAATGTTAAGTGAAAAGAAAATTAATAAAGTAACTCTTTGTTCATTCGCGTGTTCGGATAATTCGTCGGTTTAATAATGTTACCAGTCTTTTTAGTGGTTTTCGCAAGAGAGTGATACGACGCTGTGCGCACCACTATTTATTAATTATCCGGAGTGGATCAGCTCCCGGACTCGGAACGATCCTGTCGGCAAAACATGACGTTTACAATTGTGTTGTTTATGTTTTGCACGAACACTCTTATTTTCAGGCAGAAATGGTTTCACTGAACAGGAGTTAGCTTGTAACATTTGTTTAACGACCATATTTTTTCTACAGTGTGTTTTAGACCCTTTATAAACGTAATAGTATCGTATCTTGATGCCGGATCGAGAAATTAACCTAATGCCTGAGGAAGAAATGAAAAATTACAGTGATCTTTAATTATTTTTTTTTTAATAAGCTGTGGTAAAACCGCAAATCATGGTGTTAAAAAAAAACACTTGAAAAATAACACACTTCAAGTACAATTTTGGTTGTGGATTCTTTTGGAAAAACAAAAGCATGACAATTCAGCGCATTCGGAATCCTTGTGCAATCTCGAAACGTTAAAAATCCGTTTGACGTCAGCTTTCTCATTATTATGTTATCTTAATTATTCATTTGTCCTAGATAATTAATAATTAATTATTCAAATAAAGATGTTTTTCCACTAATTTAATACTGAAGATTTCTATCACAGATGTGTTCTTCGTGTTATTTATAGCATATAACATTGAAACCAACAGGCATCTCAAAGTGCTATCATTTTATTATTTGAAAAGCATGACCCTAACTATCTACCACATCTATAAATCAGTTGCACACCAACAAATGGTGCATTGTGAAACAGTTTCACACAATACATTTGAGTCGGGTGTGAAAAACATATCTATTTACAAGCAACTCACTATTATTCTGTCAAAAATGTCACCTCTACGTACACGCTAGGATGTAATTGTAGCTAAACTCCTATCCAGCAAACTACTCTCAATACAATGCAATATATTTCACACACACACGCATATACTCACACACACTCCTAAAAGCTATGTGCTAAATCGCGACGAGCGCTAAACGGAATGAAAGCAAATTGAATGATTGTAGTAAACGACCTGATGAATAACGCAGATATTTTCATTTGAACGAAATTGTCCTGTAATTGATGGTGGCTTACTGGCTGCGGGGAATATCACTACTACTACCGCTACCACTACTACCACTGCTACTAATTCCACCGCTGTTGCCATTCATCTGCACAATCTGGCAGGAGTGTGAACGGATTGGCCGGATGGTAAATTGTCGCATTGAGCGATTGAGTGTTGCACTTGAATGCTGGAATTGACGGTGAAAGCGGTTGGCTCTCACCGGCCACTCGCCGCCCGAACCCGATTCGTTAATCCGCCTTATTTATTAAATCCATTCCGATAATCTCAATGTCAATTAGAATAAATCAACGCAGTGCATACGATTGCAAAGAGCGAAATAGCTTTCAGAGTTGAGACGAGCTATTTTATACTGTATAACGAATTCATAGTGGATACATCACATCATATGCTTTCCACCTTCTTCAAACAATGAACTGAGCATTATTTAATTTTGCTTTTTATCCGTCCTTTCAAAGCATTGACCGTTGACACATTTCCAGTAGTGAGTAGAATTAATAATCAATTTGCTCCTTCACACTGCCCTGATCGGTACGTGATGATTAATTCACCCATAAACGCGTACACTTTGCTAATAAACCAAATTAATCTTTGGTTGTCATTCGTGTGGAAGCGATTTACCCAATTTCTCATAATTCACTCCATCGCATTGGAACCCATGCTTGAAACAACTCGAACATAAATCTAAATACGCTTCTGAAACAGGCCCACAAGATGGCTACCGAAAGCACAGGAAATAAGTCAATCGGATCAATTCGGCCTGATTCACCCCTGCCGCTGTCCGAAAATCCGGCTTCCGGTCCATTGATCTCGAAAACGTCATGTCGCGTTGGCGTGTGTGCCAGCGTGCGTGCGCAGTAATTAAATCAAAGCTCAAGTAGCTTGTGATAAACCGTGATAAAGCGCCCACTCGCAAAACCCACCACCGTCCGTTGTCGCCGCGTAATGACCGGCACGGTGTACGCCCGAGCTAGGCTATTAGCGTTTCCAAGGCGACCGAGGCAGCAGCCGCTCCCGTTCGGGTTCGATTTACTGCGGCCCATCGTGGCCTGCTGGTTGTCGGTTTCGAGAGGACGCCGGGGTCGACATTTGGCTTCTTTGACACATCACGCACACGCACACACACACCCTCAGTCATGTGTAACGGCATGATTCGTGTCACACAGTGCGTCGCATGCACAATGAATGTAATTATTCAATTAAGCTTAATAAAATCATTCCATGAACGAGTGAATAAACGAGAACGAAACGACCGACACGCGGTCAAGTGGACAACAACCGCATGCGGGATGCTTCCCGTCCCCGGTCGACTTATGCTGCGGCGCATCCCGACGGTCATGGTTTTCGTGCGGACCTGCGGATGACGCGCGGTCAACAAGTGGTGCAGAACGACGATGGAATTTTCAGCCGCATGCGGTACTTTCCCCGGCACCTATGTACGCACAGCCCTGTCACACTGCCAGAGCGAGAGAGTTCTCAATGCATCTCCTGTCATGAGATAGAATTCTGCTCCTCGAATCAGGACCCGGTGTGAGTCACACATGATGCACACGGGCTTGACGTTAATCGCAGGGAACGCTTTGCAGAATTTTACAGTCAATGTAATCTATGCAAATTCCGACATAAAAATGCAAAACCAGGTACACATTTAATTGAATTTTTTATGCGTGAGAGATACTGTTTTTACTTTGATACTGTTTTAACTGTTTGTTCTGTTCATTTGTGACCGTTTATTTGATTGTGATATTAAATATTTTGAACGACGTTCATGCTACAGTTTTAATGAATTTTGATTTATTTTCCATTTGATAGTTTACAATTCCAGCAATAGATTAATTGCCAACTTCACCTTTTGAAACAAATTAACTAGAAACAGCTACGTTGAACCAACAATGAGCGCGATCAAAAATAAAAACAAAGTAGGAAACTAAGCAAACAAATGCAAAATGTATGAGCCTATACTTGTGGAAAAAACATGAAACAAAAGAAACATAAAATTTATTCGATCATTTCCTCATCCTGACAATACGGCCACTAAGGCCGTCACACTAAAAAAAAAAAAATCCTCATCCTCTAGTTGAGAACATTTGAAAAGAGTAACCTTACCAAAAATCATTCATCAAGCTGCTTAACCGATCCCTATCGAACATAGATCCAGACAATTTAATTGTGCACAAACAAAATACAGTTTTAACGAATAAACTAATTAAATAAATAACACTGTTGCAAACGCAACACTTAACCAGCCAACGCAGAGCCTTCGGTTTTTTAGTACTTTTATTTTTACATGTGATAGATACGAGGCACTAAAAACTGGTCCGTTGGCTCGGCTGGTCAAGTTGGAAAAGGAAGCCTCGTACGCGGTCCTGTATCGAAGCCCCTTCTTACAATCTGACACAACACGAGCCAACGAACAACGACGCCCTCTGTCGACAATTATACGTCGAAGCCACCGCCTGCAATGCGATCTTGGAAGATCGCGCGGCCACTTTCTCGTATAAAGTCACAAACACTGAAACGTAACTAAAAACTGCTTCGTAGCATGGTCCTAAGAGAATCTATACTAACACTGAAGTCGACAGTACTGCTTAGCGAGCTATATGTTTTTGTCATTTTAGAGATAGAATCACTGGATCCGAATTCAATCGATCTAAAATCGTTCCTCAGTACAGATCGTGGTCTAAGAATCCTATTAGGTGCCAGACAATTTATCTCTTCTGATAATTTAAGATGATAATTTAAAACTAATTTAAGCTGTAGTAAAATGCTGAGTTGAACGATTAATACCACCATTATTTGTTTTTTTTTTGCTAGGCCCTTGCATGAATTTATTCTGTAGTACCTACTGAACTGTGTATATAATAAGAAATACTTTAGTAACCTGCAACTTATAACACGATTACAAAAAAAAACCTGTTTAGATAGGATCAGAACCCAGCAGGCAGTAAAGCAATGCCACGAATGCCATGAACCGAATCCAGGTTACGGTTGACCAAATTGTTGCACTTCCCCTGTTTTGACAGCAATGCAACCATAGCAATCAAATCAGAACTATGAGATTCGTGTTCGAATAAAAAATGTGAGCTGATGGTCAGCAGTTATACTAAACAAATAAAAAATAACATATCCATAAAGGACCTGTAAAGGATTCAACAGCTAAGGTGTTTTCGGGATGTGAAATTAAATTCGTCTCCAAAAACCGAGTACTGAAGTACTTTCCAAAGTAACTCATCGAAACTTTTTTTTTCACAGGAACTCATTTCCACTCGGCATGCCCCGCGAGTGATAGATAATTCCATCTTCTGGGCGTTTCCATACTCCCTCTTCACTCGGTCTAGCCCTCTCAAATATGTAACCGTTTTCCCCTCCAAAGGTGTCCGAAGTTCCTTCCGTCTTACAGATAGATGGCGTTACCCATTTCTTTCCATTTTACATGACATGCATGTTGCATATCCAGTAGACGCTATCAGGCATTGCTAATATCGAACAATTTCCATTAGCGATTAGTAATATGATTTTATCTATAATTTCATGTGTCAGTTAGCACTCTCAACTGTCGCGTACTTTGTTCAGCTGACCATGAGTAACAGTACCCTCAGCTAGATCATTCAGTACAAATTAATACAATACTATCAATATCAATATGCACACGAAGCAGCATGTATGCAGCATGTATGTCAATATCAATATTTGATTCCATTATTTGTACGACTTTTTTATGTATGCTCAGAGTCCTTTGCAGAGTCCAGATGCTTTTTTCGAGAAACGTGCATCTAATGCATACAGTGTAATAACCACCTCTTTGCCAGTCAGTCAAAAATGTAAAGTTTATTGAAAAGCAACGAGCACTACGCACACCCCGACACAGTAGCTTCCCGCATTGTAGCGAAGCGCGCAGACAAAAATGTCCCCCTCCCCACACGTAGGACAGCAACAGTTAGGAGCGCGAGCCGAGCTCGAAGCTGCGACCAGCAGGAATTAGCAATTCATTAATATTTCCTGACCACCGTCATTTGCGAAGGAGGCGACGACGGGCTCAAAGATCACCGCGGCGTCGGATGCTGTCTGCTCCGGGATCGGAAGACTTAAATTGATGTCGTTTATCATCGCCACCGGGCGGTCGGTCGGTCCGTCGGTCGTCCGCGTTTGGGATCGTTTATTCATTTCCGACCCAATTTCGGGTACCGTGCCCGCGCCGGTACATTGTCGGTACCGAGGAGCGCGTACCGCGTACGCTACGTGCATTTAAAGCTAGCTTCCGTCGCAAACACTTGCAACACTGCGAGCTCGCGTCTTTAGGTTCACCGCGCTTTGGTGAGGAACTGCTCGAGCCGTGCGGTCGGAGTAGGACGGAGTGCTTGCAGCTTGCAGTCAAGACCACTGGTGACCCCGTGTGTTCGTTCCCGTGGCGAAAGGGTGTTTTCTAAGCTGGCGTGACTAGCACTCATTAATTCATTCACGCCCGCGTCAGACGGCTTCCGGTGGTTTCCCGGTGGAAAAGTCCATGGTCCGAGTTTCGTGTCGTTTTTTTTCGCCTTCTTTTCGTTCGACCGGTGGAAATAGCCACGAGTGTCTCTGCGTTCGTGATGCGTACCGTCTTGCGGGCCGAATCGTTTAACCGAACCCCCTCGCATCGCCCGGGGAAGCTCGTGCAGGAAGCGTCAGATTTGATTGCTCGTGTCATGTTTAATGAATGCGGGTCATAAATTATCCAACGAAACACGGAGCACTGATTTTTCCCTTCCGATAGCCCGCGCGTCCGACTGGGACGAGCGCATACAATAGCGCGAACTAAACGCGGGTTGAAAGTGATAAGTTGCGCACTGTAGCACTCGTTGAAGGGCGGTTTCGCCGGTGGCGAATCCCGATTTGTTTTCTTCGTCCTAGCTTGGTTTTGCAAAACGAAGTGGTGACTGGTGACAGAAGCTTGGCTTTTTTTCAAAATTATTTTATATTTGTCGCAATTTCTTACAATTGTACAGGAATTGTGGAATTTGCTATTTGCTATTTGAAATTTGAAAATTGTTTATGTCACGCAAAGCGCAATAAACACTCTGTACAAGTAAAACGTTTGCGCTTAGAAGACTATGTGTTACATACAAGAGACGTGTTCAATCCCGAGATCAGTTGGTTTAGTCTTGATCGATGCAACGGCTGCAAACGGTACATGCGACCCTTTCATTACACCGTACACGCATTGCACGTGCCCCTACACATACTGCGTAAATTAGCAACGGAATAAAAACATCACGTTCATGCCCAATGCAGCTCTGCCGGCTCGAAACGACACTATGTTACCTACATACGAAACTTCGTACAAGGCGCACGAACGCTCCGAACCAGGTGCACACATATGCTCCACAATCTGCGCCATTACGGCGAGACCGTTTCAAAGACGCCAAAACGGATACGGTACGGATACAACTTCAATACTGCTCGCTTTAAAACGTGCCTGTTTCTAATGACATCAATTTGGAAACGATACCCAATACACCTACAGCGCTACGGTGCCGTTTAAAAAAAAGAAATTTTATTTCAAGCACCAATACTCGTCTGAGATCGGGCATATGCTTGAAACGCCTTTGATGTGATAATAATTCGAAAATGTGTACGACACGTGGGGATATCCGTCGAGTGACAGAATCCACAGTGCTGAGATAGTCATTTCGGGCATAATTAAAATTCACCCTAATACTCAATAGCTCAGTAGCATTTCTTTCATGATTTGTTTCTTTTTTCCAGAAAATAAACCAGGACGCGTGCATCAATCAGTCTGAGTATGACATTGCAATTGGTGTTGGGTAGCAGAGATTCAGATGCATGAATCTGAATGAATCTTCAAACCAAATGAATGTATCTGAATCTTACAAGGAAACAAAGATTCATGAATCTCCAGAATCTCTAACGATTCATGAATCCTATGAATCTCTATAGATTCATGAATCTTTTTGGAGATTCATGAGATTCATGAATCTCTAGAGATTCATAGGATTCATTAATCCCTAGAGATTCATGAATCTTCAGAGATTAATGAGATTCATGATTTTTTATAGATTCACTAGATTAATGAATCTTCTAGAGATTCATAAGATTCATGAATCTTTATAGATTCATGAATCTCCAAAGTTTCATGAATCAATCTGAATGAATCCTAAATGTTGGGAAACGTCAATATTCGGCGACCATCACGCGCGGATCGGATGCGTTCCGTTCCGATCGATCGCACGAAGGAGGGCATAAATACAGCCGCAGCACCGGGCTCCGGCCCCTTTTTAAGACTAATACAAGGAGTGAAATAAAGGACAGTTTTTTGGTTCGCTCTCCAAAAGCTTGCCTAAAGAATTTACTCGCTCCATTTTTTAACACTAAATGAAAGATTCATGAATCTGAATCTCGTCGAAAGGTTCATAAGACACAATACTAATTGCAATCATTTTCCGACTAAAACAGGCCTTATCGTACTTTATTTTGGGCTGTGATCCTTTTGGACACATCTACAAACAAAAGGTTCTGTGGTTCTTTCGCATCTTGGATTCTGATAGAGCATATAATTGCAATATACTAACCGCCACAAAGCTATCGAAACCGGTTCCTGCTGGATGAGGAACGACCATTTTAGTAACGAACAGCTTGGGAAGATTGCTATTTTGTAACGGAATCAAGCGCCGTGAGGTTCACTCCCCGCAAGCCGGCCACTGGTTGCATGATAAATTGCATTTAATACGATCCCCCAAAAATCGGGGATCGCTCGACGCGCAGACACTGGTGCACTAATAACACTTTCCTTCTGTCCCAGGCTGCAGCCAGCAGAAGTCCGTCCGTCCGTGTTAGAGCAGCGGTTCCAACATTCCAGCACCGAGCGTACCGACAGCGGACGAGTCACATGCTGTACTTACATTCCCGCTCGCAGCGTCTGACGCGTTGCCCAGCGGTGGAATAAATTCAACCGAATGAATATGGCGACTGATTAGAAATATCCGGTCCACACCATTCCTCCCCCGGGGGCTCGACGATGGTCCCGTATGTGTCGCGTTTTAAGTGGTACGAGCAGTCGGATGCCGGACCGGAACGAACAGGAACGCGGAGCGTCGGTCGATGAAGCGCTGGCAAACGAGACTACGACGGACGAGTGTTTCGGCTACCTCGGGACGAGTCAGTACCAGCTGCAGCAGCAGCCGGAGCTCTTCGCAGCGCGTATCGCGTCGCAAGTCCGTGGCAATTATCATACCATAAATCCGTGTAAGGCTGCAGCGACCGACCGGTCCGCCGGGTTCGTCCGCCGGGGGAGGATGGCCACGAAGTAATGACTGTTCACCGTCACAAATTACATTTCGTATGGCGCGATCGGATCGTACACCTTCGCCCGGGCTCCGAGAGCGCGTGTTATCATCGGGCGCCTGTGAAGCAGCGTTCAAAAATGTCAATACGCCCCGTGTGTGATGGGTGGTTTCAGCGCTGGTTTTGGTTTTTCGGAAAAACCCGTGCGACATTGGACGCTGCAGTATTAAAGGCTGATAATGCGATAGCTGGCCGGTGCCGGTGGTCGCATGTAATCGTAAATCGGTCATGCAGCGACCGTGTCGAACAAGACTACAATTCACCCGTTATGAAACGGGCCCTTGTGGATCGCAAGACTTCATTCCACGTGCACTCCGTGCGGATGGGGTGAGAGAGTGCTGTAATATTTATATCGCAACATGCACCAATCTCGCTGCAATACGGTTGTGCGGGAAAGCGATGCGTGGCACAGTTCACACCGACAAATTCAATGAGAAGAAGCGATGAAATAGTGTTTTCATTTCGGAATAGTTTTAAAAACTGTGTTTAATTAAAAAACAAACTTTCAACAATCTACCATGCAGAATACAAGTCATATTATCATGTTAAGGATATTTTTGAGAGAATTACTTCGCATCTGAAAACAACGCGCACTTAGTTATATTTATTATATTTTTTTGTAAAACAATTGACCAATTCTTTATTTCATATACTTACATCCTACTTAATTACTAGCAACAGTATGTGTATAATTTCGGTGGCGTTGTAGTTCAAATGTGATTTTTAACCGAGTTAAAACGATTGGGTTAGATGAACGCGCCCTTTTCAAACACACATAGAGGAAGAAAAATATGAATATATTAACGTATCGGAACCAGATCGTCATAAAATATAATATAAGTATAAACAGTCATAAAAATGACAATGCGTGAATCCAACCATCTGTGCTCATTTCAGAAAAAAAGCACTTAGACTAACAAAAGGCACACAAATAAGATAATAAAACTGCCAAACATGAGCCAATATTAAAACACGTGGACCCAGATACGCAAGGGGTGTTTTAAATATGAAACGCAAACAGCAAACTTGATATTTAGTTTGATAATACACTTATAAATCCAATCCATTTTCAATGGACCATCCACAGACGTAACAAGATCCAAGTATCTAATAAATACTCGCGAGATCTGTATCCTCTTCATCCTATAGATGTTATTGAGTGCCAGTCTCAACAGCTCCTTAAAAGAGGGACAGAGAAGATTCATTACAACTAATATCCTCCTCATCATCTCGCACAACGGCTCTACTCTATGACACTCATAGGTTTTGTGTTTCAGTGTTTCTGCCTTTCCGCAAAAAATGCAGTTTGTACTATTGACAATACTCCATTGATGCATTTTTACTCTGTACGGAATCTTGTTGTTAACTCATGCGTAGTATGTACTCCGTTCGTAGGAGCTCAGGCTGTTATTGCTAACATTATATAAATGGCTTTATTTTTTTCATCATTGGACAATTCATAATATTCTATATTCAATAGTTTCAACAAAACTCCCATATTAAATCAAAATTTATTGGTTTTAGTTGTCATATCTTCCAACAAATTGGATAAAAGAACAATTCTTTCTTTTTTTAAATTTTTAAAATCGTGTAAAATCGACCTAATTTATGCTTCTATTTAGGCTTCTTTTTCAAAATTGACTTAAGAATTACCATTCTAAAAACTGATCATACACATTTGTCAATTATTTCACGTGTTGTAAAATAAGGGTATAAAAACAACAAAATTTTGGAGAAAATAATTACGAGCTTCGAAATGTTCATACATGATTTTTTGAACAATAATTTACCGTCACAAGTTACATTGAATGTTTTCAGATTGGTGTCCTGATTAGACAGTCGCAATAGGTAATAATAACAAACAAAAAAACTATATCAATCAGCAGTCAACGTTCATACACCATCACAGCATACTTTAATTGATGAAAATTTGCTTTTCATACAGACTGTACGTAAAGCAAAAACGATTCACAACAGTATAAACCTTATAATTGTAAACATGTTTAACTGCTTCTCTCTTCTTTTCTTAATTTTACAAAATTCTACGTTTAATACAGTTATGGTAAACACATTTGAAGCGAGAAAGATGTTTTCAAAAAATAAAAATACATCAAATATCGGCTCTACTCGGGTTCCACCGTAAGCTATTTTTCCCATTCTTTTTATCAACAGAATACACACACGCATTCACTGTTCACTTTCATGTGTCCGTATGTTTGTGTTTGTGTGTTTTTTTTCCCTCCACTCCATACGTCCATTGAAAATTTAACTGTTATATTCAATCACGAGCACGGCTCTCATCTCATCCCAACCGTAACCACAGCCCCGTCGTCGTCCTCCACTGGATGGTTTTACAGCGGCCATAAATGCATGTTCGTGAAACATCAAATAAACGAAACCCTTGCGAGCCATGGGTTAATAGGGTTTAACAGTAATTTAATACGTGAGCAAAATGGTCAACACACAGACACGGATTTGTACGGCGTAACGAGGAAGCAAAAGCGTCAGCGACCCAAACGTGTGACTGTGTGCGCACTGTGGCAGAGTGTCTGTGGGGTGGAAGGATAAACTCGGGGTTGTAGCAGCAAAAACAACAAAAAATCACACCGCCAAGGAGACGAGAAACAAAGTCTTGCTTTAGGAAGAAAAAAAAGTCGCCCAGTAAAAGGTGCTCGCCCGTTGCCGTCGAGTGTGACGATGTACGTGTTGCCCCGGCGCAGTACGAGGTGTGTCAAAGCAGTAGGACCTTTTATGCTTCCCGCCGGTGTCGCCAGGTTCACCAGGTTCCCTCGAGGACTGGCGATTGTCAGACACCTGGAAGCTGACATTGCTGTCTGGTAGAATTACACAGAATGTCACGATTCCTCTCAAAGCGAACGCCATGCGCCCGGATCGGTGCCTAAGTGAATCAAACGACGGTGAGGACGGACAACGCAGAGAGAGAGAGAGAGAGAGAGAGAGAGCAAAAAAGTACGTTTAATCTTCGCTCAGATGGATCGGAGCGGGTGGCAATGTTAACAGGAAATATAACAGATTTAAATCTGCACTATTTCACGCCCGTGCGCGGACAGGAACACAACTTTAGGAACATGTTTGTTTGGTTTTCGATTTAGATTTTGAGTTATTTTCAAGAACTTTTTGTGGAGAGAAGAGTTCAATATAGAAAGCAAAGAGTTATACAAAACTCAGAGCTAGTTTCGTACAGTAACGTTCTTAAGAACGCTCGGATACTTATTGAAATACTGAATCTCCAGAAAGAAGCATCACGTGGTTACACTAAAATGGCTATACCGCCCAAGCACCAAACCCCACGGGACGGTGCCGATGCCGAGGACGTTCGCGTTCGTAATTTATGGCCTGCCGATCTGCCGTGCCACATCGGGGCACATAATTGGCAAAACTCCCTAATCTATTCCTATGATTTATATTTTAAAACTTTACCCTCCAGGGCTCGATGCTTCCGATATCCTCGAACGATTCACCGCCGTTTGGCATCATCGGCTGCGCTGTGCTGAGCCCACGGCGCTTCGGTTTCATGCATTGAAATGTCCCAGAAGGCTCGTGAACTCCTGCGTTCCGGAAGAACAGACAGCGTCATAATTTTCACCGTCTGTGCAATTAATACCGTCGGCCCGGGACGCAAACATTTCAATAAGAAAAAAAATCGAGCGCTTGCGATTGTTGATTTTCCTGCCACAAAGGCATCCTGAACCTTGGTGTTGATGGTGTACGGTTAGTCTGCTGGCAGTATCCGGAGCGCGTTGTAAACCGTCCGTGCTCAAGGAGTTGCTGTTAGTCATTATTTACGTTTGTAATTATAATCGACTTTCACATACACCATGCTCCGGGACGTAGGATTGGGATTTTGGGATCGTCCTGAGAAGAAGAATTTTAGATCAAATTTCATAATTTTACATTAAATACATAGTAAGACATCCTACCTTGTGACTGACTATCCAGACCTAGATCAAGGCCTAGATCTTCTTCAGATCACCACCACAATAATGTCACTGGTGGCGAAAAAAACGTAAGCAAGAATGAAACAACAAGATAAAACTTGCATAGCTAACCTATAAAACACTTTAAGTAGAAGGCTCGGCAAAATATAGATAAAGTGTTATTCATTTCTAAATTTGTATCTAGTGAGCGAAGAATGATCAATCTGGAATTAGAAAGCAAAGTATTATTGTGTTTAGAATGTATGATTCCATGCTTCAAATTAAACAATATCCCATGTGGAAAATTTACATAGTAAGAAGCATGTTTTGAGGACAACAGCTATATTACAATACAAAGATAAGATTTTACATGAAAACCCTCTGACGCAGATAAGTTGCACTGTTCAACATGTTGTCAACTTCGGGCATATTATCGACAAGTTCAAATAGTTATTGAACAGTTCGACAGTAGGCGTTGACAAGTTCAGCAGAGTTATTGAGCTGTCAGTTTTGTAAATAAACAAGTTCGGAGCGTAAACATTTGCTAGCTTTGGTTGTGTTTTTATTACGACAGATTTTACATAAAATCGTTGGGTTTATCATGAATTAAGCGATTTGTCACAAAATCTATCGAAATAAAAACATTAAAGCTAGCGGCTGTCTACGCTTCGCTCTAGTTTGCTTACAATATTGACAGCTCAATAGCTCTGCTGAACTGGTCAACGCCTACTGAACTATTCAATAACTATCTGAACTTGTCGAACAAAACGACAGGTCGTTGAACATGTCGATAGAACCCTCGAAAACCCTGTTATTGATTCATGTATCAAGTATTTGTCAGTTTAAGTACATTTTAGTAAAGATCGTCGAGGTCTTTACGTCAAATCGAGGTAGGTTGTCTTTTACAGCAACGGCTAAAAAGAAAAGAACATTTTCAAAATTACACAATGAATTTTGATTATTTAAGACGCCACCGAGCGTGATAAGAAGTATTTAAAACTATGTTTTATTCTAAAAAAATGTAATTAATTTTTTTTTCTTCATATTTTCACAACATTATTAAAGATCAAACGTCATAAAAACAAAACACCACAACAAAACCAAAGCAAGAGAAGAATTCCACTTTGTATGATGGTATCCCGCACATGGGATCCTCTACATCGAACCGTGCTCGAACGTGTCAATGACATCATACACCCAACGTCTATGGATTATAGTTGGTCTGCAAAACAAAGGAAAAGCTCATCACATCGGAAAAGCGCACAACGTCACCGGAAACCGGACCCTCGGCGCAATTCTCGGTCTTTGCTGCGGTCTTTAATAATCCGGTAACGACCTTTAACGGGTCTGCCGCATCCCCGGCGCGCCTTTTCCGGAGATTGCGTGCGGTGTCATAAATAGTCATTTATCGCTGCTAATCAGATGATTTAGGCAACACGCCATTTTCACGCCAGCCGGCTCGCTTAACGTTGTAATGGCACCTCGACACACACATGTGCCGAAACAGTATCGAGATTTTAGCAAGTAGAATGCCTACCGCTTCAGTGAACAGTTGATGAAAATTCAAGTGAATCGATTTTCTGCGCCAATATTCGTAATGTGATCAAGGCAATCAAACTATTTCCGCTTTTTTACTAAAAGTCGAACCTTTAGCACTGCCTTCGACAGAAGTGCTTGTTTCTATCGTAAAATTGTTAGGGGTTATGGAAAAAAAACTCTTAATATCATGCAACACTCTCAATTGTGGCCAATTAGCAGCATGGAACTATGCTAATGGTTTCACTACAGCATAATTGCCTCTACGACACTGAGTCGCGTGTGTCGTGCGGTGAGAAAATTGATTTACTATTGCTTGTGCCGTACTCTCCCTTCGGACGCTGAATGCGCGCGTGTGCATGTGTTGGTGTCGAACCTAATTGAGAGGAATAAATCACTGATTTGTGATTGTATGGCTATTTGCGTGACCGGGCATTTAACCGTGCCGTGCGTGCGAGCGAACGTGCGTGCGTGAGGCTCAAGAAAGTAGCAACCGAAGAAAAAAAAACTATACATGAGATAACGTGTTGTTGCGTGGTGTGGCCCGATCGATTCGCGCCAGCTGGCATGTGGCTGGAATTATTTATTAACCGCACCCGGATAATTAATAAATGAGTGCGAAGTGCGCTCACGACGATGCGAGCGAAGAATTACAACGTCGGTTCAATCGATGATTTCAACAGCCCGCTGACAGTGGGTCCTCCGTCTCAGCGACTTCCGGACAAGGCCGCCCGGAATGCAGCGGAACTGGCTACGATAATGGCCCCACAATCACTCTCGTGTCCCGTCACGATGATGACGGTGATGTGTGTGATGTTAGCACTCTCAGCTCGTCGTCGACTGTTGCCACTTACGCTTGCAGCTCTTGCAGCCCACCCACTAAACGTTGCATCCGACGCTGCTGCTGCTGCAGCTCTCAGTGTACTGGCAACCTCCACCCTGGAATGCAGCCCGCTGATGAAGTGCGCACCGGCAGGCACGACACTTGAATATTTTTATCCAATTATTAAGCTCAAGAGCACGTGACGTGTCGAGTGGGGCGTGGGAGTACACGTACTCGTACGGCGCTCAGACGGCAGGTGTCGCCGCACATGCAGTCGAAGGGAATAATGAAGGGCGTACGAAGGACTCGCACTTGGGTAGTTTTCGTAGCCAAACATGAGCGGTTCGCAACATTTTCACAGCCTTGGTTGCAGCGCGTTTTCTCCTCAGCGGAAACCGATGATGACTCGCTGATTACGTAGCATTGTTTCATCCGTATGTGTCCATATGCAATATTTTACTGTCCTTGAGTATACTCTGGGCATATGTGTTTTTTTTATCAATTTTGCAGAGTTTGTGCAAGAATTAACAATGTGTTCGTTGACATCGAGACTGTGAACAGCTGAGTTGTATATTTTTTCAAAGATTATGTTCCAAATTATCATTTTAAGGAAGACAGAAATATAACATTTATGAAAGTCAATTTATTTCATGGGTATTATGTCCGCATTACGCATTATCATGACTTGCTATACTTTCGCTAAACAACTCACAATCTATCTCTGTAATGCACGCCAAGAATATCAATCGATCGATATTTTCGTATGAGTTGATAAAGCTTCTTCATCGATTTTATTACCACAATACGAAGCACAGATCGGAACACGTGTTTTCAAGAAACGTCTATTCCGTAAAGTACTAAAAATCGCAACTGTTCACGCCAATAAAACTATCCATGCCAGATTTGTAGCTTGATGCATAAAAGAATTCATATCTAACAGGTGGGCTCCAGTCCAGTCCACTCGGATGACTGTCTATTAGACTTTGGAGTGTACTGGTGTACCAAGTCCATGGTAACATACTCCGTGGTATATACTAACATGGTAACACTGCTCAGCATCATCAACTCATTGTTGGTTTTGGTCAAATGTGAGCTCACGCATGCACAGAGTTTTCGCATATCCAAATACTCGTGAACGATATGTCCATCACATTCCTTAGACATCTTTAGGGTGTCAGCTATCTCGATCACATTATGGTTGCTTTTAATAATTTTTTTGATTTTTTTACTGTTTTCGTCTGTAATCACCTCTTTTGGGCGTCCACTGTGTTCACCGTCTTCAGTGCTCATTACTCCTCGTTTAAATTTAGCATACCAATATTTAATGGTTGATTTTGGTGGAGCAGTGTCCAAAAACTCTTCATCGAGCCAATTTTTGGCTCCAACTGTAATTTTCCCCTTCCAAAAGCAATACTTTATCATCATGCTAAATTCCTTCTTTTCCATGATTACTCAAAACAAAACAGTTGCGTCACACAAAATGCTCTAGCTCACTAGGTTATTGTCCGAGTGCTGTCAAATTTTGATAGAACTCGTTTCAAGATTGGTACAAACTAAAAATTATATTTATTAAAATCTACTAGCGCCATCTATGTATCAGGCCAAACAATTATCGGCCGACCTGTTATGTGGGAGAAAATGCAACAATGTGAATAATATTCGGTAAATAACAGCTAGCTATAAGGTAATTAAAAATAATAACATAGAAATGAAATCAATACACAACAGTTATCTAATTTAAGCTATAACTTTAAAAATTACCAATTTTCTCAATAACAGCACGAAAAAAACATAAAAGAGTTTAAAACAGTGTCCGAAAATAGCAGAAACACAACATTCCTACAACCTAATTCAACGCATTCAATTAAGCTTTAATAGTTTTGTCATACTTTCAAGGTAAAATGAATCAATCATATTCCATCTATTTTGCCCAACATTTCATAGAGCTTATTTATTTTGTCTACATTTAAAGGCCGATTATTATCGTGTGTTACTGTATTATTCACTCATTTTAACTGTGCTTTTGATTGAACTCCAAAAAATTGTAATAAACAGAGTTGACTAACGCTGATTGCTTAAAATTGTTGTAAGTAAAAACAATGTTGTAAGTACAGTCAGTCTTTACTACATGTGATGATAATTGCGATCAAATTGTAATAATGTATCTTCTTCTCCACCAAGTCCTCCATTCACTCAGAATGCGAAAAAAGTATTGCTTTACAAGTCAATCCATTGAAACGCTAACGTTTTGGTCGACTTTTATTAACATTAAACTTGTTAGCGCAAGTGTGCGTGAACGCGTTCATCGCTGTTTTGTATGGCATCATTACACCATATTACTCAACAGCGTGATAAAATAACAGACGGTTACATTTCACACAAAACCACATTCTTCAACACATACGCCGCACAATGAATGACGCAATTTCATTCGGCAAGCAAAACGGGAAACAAAAAAATTAAGCAAATGGCCGCGCAGCAGGTGAAAAATATCCGAATCGCACATCACAATCGAGCGTGGGGCAAATTTTCCGCAGAAGAAAAGATTTGTTTGCGCTTCCGCTTACAAAGCGGCAAAGTTGTGCTTTGTTTTCCTCGTTACACACACACCCACACATACGCATGCACAACCACACGGAGCCGGGGAGAAAACAAACAAACGCTTTCGCCGTCGAGTGCGTTGTTTTTATTTCATTAGACGCGATTTATTCATCATATGCGAGCGGATAACAATGTTTCCGATGCTCCATGTCTGCCTTCCGCGGCGAACCGGCCCATCCCAGTCCGCTGGCGCGCAATGATCCATCGCGACGCTAGCCGGGCACCGTGCGCGGCTGACGAAACACGGCTCGTTGTGAGATTCTGCGGAAGATGGGTTCCCCGTTCGCGGCATCATTTTCCTCGTTTCGCGCGCCGCCAGCGCCATCGCCGGACCGGTGAGGACAAATTCAAGAGGATTTCCACATAACCAGGCAGTCAATTTTATTCATGATATGTAAATTGGGCTTCGTTGGCGCAATGGAGCGCCCGGCAGGAGCGAGAACCGAAACCAACGATCGCGCGCGAACAACAACAACAAGAAACCGGAGAAGAAAGAAGCAGCAGAAGAGCGCCGGAGTTGGGCAAGTGCCGCGTGCATCGGCGTGGCTCGCGGGTAAACATTTATTCAATTTGTTCCATTAAACTTCATTTGAGGCGAAAAAGGCGTCATCGCTCGCATGTCGGGAAGCGTGGGACCGACGGGAGCACGGGAGAGTGGGTGGCAGGACCGGTGTGGGACGCGGGTTCAAACGCTAAATCAATGATGATATTTTGATCGCAAAGATTTCCTAGCCAGCTTCCTCGCACACCCGAGACACCTTTCGTTAGCGGTGAGCTGTAATCAGGGTTGTGACGGTAAACGCACAATCAAAAGCATGCTTGTTTCCTATCCGGTTCATCCGGGATGGTTCTCTTTTTGGTTCATGTGAGTGAAAACCAACGAGCAATGAGACTCTATTTCTGCATTTCAACTGCACATCGGACAGACCACATTCATAGTGCGTTGGACTCGTCTCGAGGTGTACTATCGAATGAGCTGTATATCACTATCGAAATGGGGGACATTTTGTAACTAAAATAATCCATATCGGTCACTTTTGACCCGAGACTT
Source organism: Anopheles dirus (assembly GCA_000349145.1). NCBI lineage: Eukaryota > Metazoa > Arthropoda > Insecta > Diptera > Culicidae > Anopheles > Anopheles dirus. The sequence continues at coordinate 4,039,973 of KB672713.1, read as the reverse complement.
GGGCGATTTTTCTCGGTCAGACCTCAGTTTAATATTTGAATTTTAAGTAATTAATGAACTACAATAATTGCTAAAATTGAAAAAGAATAGCTTAGGTAAAATAGAAAGGGAATGAACTCGCGGAACGGATAGATTCAAAATAAATATCTGTATTATAATGAATAAGCACATTAAGTATGAGTAGCAAACTGAAAGCCAAACGTTAAGGTCACAAATACGATATCACAGCCAGTGAAATTCCTACAATCTCCTTAACTCTACTCATGTGAAAGAAATACTATCATATTTTCAGTATATACAATGTCAGTAAAACATGTTAGGTATTTTACTTGATCTATAATTCACTTTCTGATAAACTACTGACTTATGACATTTGTGTATAAAGCATAACACTCAATCGGGTCTTTGTTTTAGGAAACTTTCCACTTTCGATCGAGTTCTTTTGTATGATGTGATAAGTCCTCGTGTTGTTGTGCCAAAGTGATCAAAGAAGCCACCAGAAAATATAAGTTGAAAACGACCGTACTTTCTAGCAAAATTGTGAATCCTCCACCTAAAATATTCTTAAGAAATTCATGTAGACCTACTGTCCGATGAATGTTATTTAAATAAATAAATAAATAAATAAACATTTCGATTGTCAAACATTGAGCTATGTTTAGGTACATTCTATAAATGGCAATTAAATGACAATAGCATTGAAAATGTGAAGCTATTAAGGCTTATGCAGTCACTATTTTAGGTTTGCTTTATACTATACTATTTTAGGTGTTTTTATATAAAAAAACAATACTATATCAGCAAATGCGATTCTTTTCAATCAGTTGTCTTTCGAATCTTCAAAACATGTCTGTTTATCGATAAAATGTCGACCTATTTTGAAATTTGATTCGATAATAATTGTTTTGAATAGAATTCAATGCAATTACATTCTAACAAATGTAAAGGGAAACTGAGTTGAGATATAAAATGTTATTACATAGAAGTGTTCCATTCGTTTTTACCATCATTATTCGAAACAGATACGTAGAATAGGACATAAATATCTAAATTAACAAGTTAAAAATATTAAATATGAAAACAAACTTACAGAACCAAAGTCGTCATGTCACAAATCACGAAATTTTAATGTTTTCCCTCAATATGAGTTATTCAAGTTATCTTCTCTAATTTGTCAAAAAAAAACAGCTTACTTATATTAAAAGTTTCTATAAACATTATTCAATCCATACCATTTGATTCGTATAGCAAGCACATTGTAGAACAGGGCGTTTTGAAATGAAATGCACCAACGCTCGTCTATTATTCTACCGTATAGGCATTTTTATTGTATTCGCCATCGTCTACCTTATCGTTATAGTCAAGAGCTGTACATGCAAACCCTGAATGCCATTCGTTTACTCGAAAACTCATAGCCTATGAATAATCAAGCACAATTAGCATCGAGCATCGAGTCGCACCACTCGGCGGCTTTGTCGGATTCAATTTCCTTTCGATGCAGTATGCACCGCCGCCATTGCGCATCGTTGCAGCGCACTTTGGCTTTCTCCTTTCAGATTCTTAGAAGAAAGCGGTGCAGAAAACAACCCCCTCGATCCTACACACGGGCGTCTTCATGGTGGCCACAAATTGATTTGAATATCTAGCAAGGCGTGAAACAGTTGACCAAACATTGTACCCTTGTGGCCACAAGCTAGCAATCCGACCGGCACCCGACCGTGGCCAGCTGGCCAATTTGAGGAAATTGTTCGGAACGTGAACGCACTCACCGTGCACAATGGTGTGCCACGGCCAGCGTAATGGAGTGGCACTTGGAATGCGGGAGGAAACAAAAATCCGGAAGCGGCAAGGAAAAACTTACCGCTGCACCCCGCGCGACACAGCGGGTTGTGCCTGTGCGGGAAGCGCGAAGACAAGCTACGGACGGTTTGCAAGTGATCGCGAGCAGGCGACTCGGATGCATGTTTTAATTTCACAATTTTCCGCCCCGAAGGCTGCCAACGCGGCTCCGATGGCGGTGTATTGTTTTACTCGGTTCGCATATTCTGATTCCACTGCCTTTCCACAGACCCACACACACACACACACACACACTTACACATACTCGTGCTTTTCATACCGATCAGGAGGGCGGCAACGTCGACCGCAAGATATGGTGGCACATTTTCCTCCGAATCCTTTCAGCCCATGATCCTTGGCTCGGTTTGCAGTGCTGTTGCATTTTCTGCCACAGCTTCACTCTTAAGATGCTGGTCTAACAATGGCACTAACCCTGACGGCTGCCAGCGACAGCGAAAGTGGCTCACCGACCGAGCTAACGCGAAGCCTATTTCGCTTCCGCCAAGTGCTCGGTCGTGCGTCGTTTTTTTTTGTGCAAGCGCTGGTTCGCGCTAGTGCAGGGAACAGTCGGACGAAATTGCATCGCATTACGGCGGGCAACGCGAATTTGCTGCTGTAATGGGAAAGGGCATGATGCATCAACATGGCCATTACGCCTGGCACACCATTGAACAACGGTATCGCATCGGACGGCTGTTGCGAATTTGCATAATTTTAAAATAAAATGAGCCACTACGCAACGCAACGTAGCCTGCTCACGATAGGGTTTGCTTCTTCTATTTTGTAACAAAATAGGTTTGAGTTTCGAGTTTGTTTTTCCAACGATAGAGATTGTTTGTAAAACATTATTGTTATTTTATGAAATACATTGTTATATTCAGTATGAGAATATTTAAATTGCTATATGAGAAACCCTCTCTTTAGCTGCATGTAAATATTGCATAAGATTGTTATGTTTGATAGAAACATTGAGAAGATCCCGTTCTTCAAACAAAAATATAATTCGAATCTGAAAACTGTTCAACTATGCTTTCTTCATGTAGTAATGTTTGTCGCTTTGTAAAGCAAGTAGAAATGAATTGGCCAGGCCTATTTTTGCAACCTGCTTAAACTTTTGCAAGATTTACCTATTTCCAGCTGTTTCTTTAGTTCATAAATTACCTCTATTATTCAAACTAATGGCACCTGAAAGTGCATGTTAGTTGATTTTGAGGTTGCTTTAACGATGGCCATGATTAAGTGGAAATAAAAAATGTAGTTTTTTTTATCCTTTTACTAAATTCAATTTGCCAAACTCTCCCATGCGTGACATCTTGGCTGGAAGAGACCTCCAATATATGAAGGTCATCTATAACTTCGCTATCAGTAACGGGTTTGAAGAGGTTTAGCAAGTTTATTGCCCAGTTGTTCACTGGTTGGGGTCAGGACACCGAATGACTCCCCGATTGATAGTGACGCTCTTATATACTACTGCATTGGTCATGCACATCTCGCGCTGTCACCGAAAACTTCTAATCGATCCTAACCTGTTTTAACATGTTCCACTACAGGTTTATAGTTTGATTCCTTTTCCTTCCTTCTCTTTATTCATGTTTTGTCATGTTGCAAGTTTATGTGTTGATTGTTTTATGTTATGTAGGTAGTTAAGTCAACCGAAAGTTGAATGAATGAAGTCAGAAGTCTTTTGTCAAGAAGCGGATGCGGGCAAAGACCAGGCCAGACGAAGGCCGAAGGCAAGAAGACCAGAAGACGATACCTTTGAAGTATCCCACAGTGAAGTGGCACAGATAGTACTCGCCTGATCGCTCTCCTAGAACCGTAACGCTTGTGGTTTTTATAGGTCAAATCCTCTATACTAATTCAAACAACAACAACGCTCGTGGCGTTGACGGATCGGAGAGACGTAGACGTCTCAGCGCCCCTAATAGGACCAAGGCATAACCCATGAATTAAGGAGCGCACCGAAAGATGGTGCCCGAAAGATGCTAAACCACCTACGACCGCCTAACTAATGGTTAGGATAGAGCTGCAAATACCACCAACAACCGAGCCAGCCCGGGATAAGGCGAGTCAGTGAGAGGAAATGCCCTGACTTAAGAATTGTACTAAACCAACGACAACAAAAATTGTCAATACGGTTACTTTCGTAAAATATAAATTAATAAATAAACTAAATTCAATACCAAATCAATTCAAAACAACGTGATGGTGTGAGTCGTTCTGGGTCAACTCATGGCCACAGCTAACAATCAAATCAAAATTGACTAAATCTAATCAATAATGATGGTGAAAATATGCTTATTATGCCGTGATATGGCGAACTCAAGAGCATCGAAGATGAAGATCCCAAATAATTTTACATATATTTTTAAATAATTTCATTCCATTTTTGCCGCTAACTTTTGATATTCTAGTCTACTAATCCTTAATAAAAAAAAGTTTAATATTGCTTTTGTTCACATTTTACAACACACAAATTAAAATATCGCGTATTACACGCCCTGTGTGGGGAATTCTATTCCGAGGCATTAGCATTCGAATTGGATGTGAAATATTACAGTAAAACTATTTTCTATTCTTATTGATCAGAAGATAACAACGTAACCGTTCGGAACACCGTTTCTTAGAAGAATAACCGAAGGGCGGAAAAGTGTTTGATTGGTTCAAATTCAAATTCATTCGAATCATCCATAATTATCTTTTCTATTTCTCTGTTTCAGTTTTCCATTTAGAGCATAACTCTCGATATGTTATTTTTCATATTACAAAATTTCTTCTTTAAAATAACATTTCATGATCATTTGGACTCGAATCAGACTTTGCTGCTGAATTAGCGAAACCGTAAAACGATTTATATATTAGCATATGCTGATTTAGCATAACCGCATAACATTTTAAATAATGATGAAAATATGTAAAAAGAAACATTGTAAAAACCCCTCTAAGCCATACAGTACAATATGTCAAGCAAATCAGCCCCGTGTCCAACCGAACAAACCGCTAGCAATGAACAATTTACTCTGGCGCGCGACCACTACATCATAGTGCGACAAAAAAACATCCTGAAGATACGAACAAAAAAAACCGCTATACAAACTACCAAACCTTTCCGCTAAACGTGTGCGGTTTGCTCAGGTAAAGCGAAGTAGGGCGGAATAACCAACGAAACCAAACGAACGCCAGAATAAAAGTTCCGAAAAAAAAACCTAAACAAATTTTGTTCATCTCACCACTGTACGCGCCACCATTATAAATTACGCGCTTTGTTTCACGCCGGTCGTGGGCTGCGTACGGTACATGGGATTGTCACCTGCGTCCGATTTTTTTTTCTGGTTTTTGCACGTGTTCGCCACCCTGGCTCTCTATGTATGGCCCACCCACCCGCTTAATGTGTGCGAAAGTATTCATGATTGCTCAATAAGACCACCTCAGGCTCTATTACCCATGAGCTCGAGAGAGATAGGAGGAGGGAAGGATGGAAGGTGTTTCGGAAAATGGATTGCAGCTTCACCCAAGCTAAACACCCATCCTGCAACCGCGCGGCGTGAGTAGATTTCACAAATGGAAGCGAATTTCCATCATCCGTGTGCGGGAAGTGCGCTAACGTCCATTACCGGTGGGTGGGTGCATGGGAGCCCGTGCTTGAAAAACATATTTGCGGTACGGAAGGAAAATGCTCCACATCCCCTTTGGCGGAGCGGAATTGGGGGCGCGTACACCACACACACACTGACAGTGGTAAGTGTCGCGATGATTGTCGGTGGTAAATTTAATATAAATTGAATTTTATGTCCCAACAAGGGCAACTACCAGCACCCCGGGGCGGGTGGAGAGCTTCGAGCTCCACCACCGGCGTCCTGTTTTGTTTGGGAAACAACTGTCACCACCGTTCCAAGCAGACACACACACACCAACCAACCAAGCCGAACGGGCGAAGGGATATTGATGGGCCGAAAATCAGAGCTGGCACTTTCGCGCATTCAGCTCACCCAGCCGAAGTGCATCCGGGGTCCCCCCCCCCCCTGCTGGGTCACATCGAATGGAATGCACACTCGCACGGAACGGAAAAGCTCGCCCGGGTGGGGTGGGAAAGCGCGAAACACAACAAAGGCATTCGGTGCCGGAAGCAACGCCAGCGCCCGGGAATGCCAGCGGCGCTGCACCGACGTGCGTAATGCATTCCGGCGTCGACCGTCACCGGGGCAGGATCGGCTTACCATCCCGCACGGCATGTGGCTTCCCTCGCCCTCGCTCGTGGCTACATTCTAGGTGGAACGGTATCGCGACAGAGCGAACCAAAGCGTGAACATTATAATAAGGTTAACAACACAACCAATTAGCGTTGAATTTTATTTACGGCATGTGTTTTATTTGACCGCCTCGCTCGCCCGGATCAGCCCGGTGCTGCAGGTGGGATTTTATGTTTTTTTATTCTTTGCTTCTTCTTTTTTTGTTTTTGCTGCCACTCACCGCGGTGTGCGTTGTTCGTTTCTTGCGCCAGGCCGTTGGTGCAAAACGCGCGTACTTCATCCGCTGGCTGTGATTTTATGGTGAAAAACACAATTCCACACCACAGAGAGAGAGAGAGAGAGAGAGAGAGAGAGAGAGAGAGAGAGAGAGAGAGACCCATTCGAATGCAACTACGGGTACGGGCAACACTACACGTGTGAGCTGAAACGCGAAAACACCAGCATGTGATGCCAACCATTGAACCAAGCCTCCGGTGTACGATCGGGACACCAAAACAAAAAAAAAACCGGGAACCCACCGAGCGGGTGCGGGTGCTGCGGCAAACACACAAAACCGGCTGACCACAGTACCGAGCTCGTGTTAGCCGAGAAAACGAGCCACCGAGTACGAATGCCCCCATTGCCAGTTTACTCGCATCCTGTTTCCAGGAACCTGTAACAAAACCTCAATTTAGAGCGTGCAAATGGTAGCCCGGTTGCATCATCAAACAAACCTGGTAGCCTGGCAGTGTGTTAGAGAACCGTGGGTGTGATTATTCTCGATTCCGGTGAGGTGAACTCTATAAAATGTTCAACAAGGTGTTAGAATTGCAGTAGACTAAATATTCGTTTTTTTTAGGAAAACTTGAAACTATTTTTTGCAATTTTTGAAATCGAATACATATTTGAATATTTATTACATTTACGCTATTGAAAGGCCTGTTTATCACATAATTTTTTTAAAACATCGTCACTAACTACCCAACTGCATGGAAAGCTTTTTAGGGTATAGAAACAGAGACAAACATGTCGGAGACAATAAAAAATAAACATGTCGGAAACAATAAATATCACATTTTTTATGTATTGGAAAATTTGTGCCCTATTTTTAGGAACACACTGCGTCAAGTTTTTAGTAAAAACTCATTTGTAGCACTCTGTCTATTTTCGTTATTATCAGGAGTATAATAACTCCGGACGCATCCTGACGATCAGGAGTATTTATAAGTTCATGCGGTTTTTAAAGCGAAATTTAGAGATTTATTTCAATAAATACTGTTTCAATATTTCAGTATTTTTCATCGTTTATTATGACTGTTTCCCATCTTTGTGGCAAATTACGGATACCTTTGCAAAAAAAAATATGACTTTTTGGACGCTATCCATTTTTCTATCCATTTTATTACTTCTTTATAATTTGAGAAATGCTCTCAGCTAGGTTATGTGCCATCGATCGGAACAGATGGTAATCAGACGGTGCAATGTCAGGGCTATACGGCGGGTGGGGTAGAACAAGCCATTTAAGTGTTTCCAAATATGTTTTCACCAGTGCTGCCACATGTGGTCGGGCATTATCACGCAGCAAAATGATTTTGTCGTGTATTTTTTGTCTTTCGGCGTATTGCGGTTGTATTTCTTTTGCTGCTTGGCTCAAACGCATCAGTTGTCGTCTGTAGACATCTCTTGTAAACGTTTGGTTCTGTTGTAGCAGCTCGTAATACACCACACCCAGCTGATCTCACCAAAAGCACAACATGACCTTCGCGCCATGAATATTCGGCCTCTGAAGCAAAATTATCGTTTTTTAAAACGTGACAACCACTTTTGACACGTTTTTTTCCAACAGAGCATGGCCTCCGTACACTTTCACTAATATTCTATGACTTAAAAAAGCTTCCCCGTCATCTGGAAATCTTCGTGGATGTTTCCAGTATACAAAAAATCGGACAAGAGTGAAATAACCAACTATCGAAGCATCTCCATGCTCTGCGCAATCAGCAAACTTTTTGAACTGTTGATCAGTAAGCAACGGTTCTTCACGGGTTCCTTCAAATCACTCTTGATTAACACGGCTTTATCCCGAATCGTTCAATAGAGACAAATCTTGTCTGTTTTATGTATAATTGTCATTC
>KB672713.1:3987512-4025612 GCA_000349145.1 Anopheles dirus | reverse complement strand
ATAATGTCTTCATGTAAAGTCAAAATTAATTGCAAACAATTTTGGTGAACCCTCTTTTTTACGCGACGCAATATGCTCTGTGTATAAGCGTATGTACAGTACGTGCATGCAAAGTACGCGTCAAACCGACAGTGCGTGCCAATAGTGGTGTAGAAAAATGCAATTATTTTTCGGGGTCGCGCATGGTCGCAGCTGGATTTGGTTTCAAAATTTAGAGGAAAAGTTGGCCTTCATTTTGGTATATATCACACGAAGGAGAAGTAGTGCGATCATAGTTTTTCGTCATGTCAAAACTAAAATTATCGTTTATTTAGCAGATGTATTACTACATTTTCATTTAGTTTTTAATTAAATTTTGCGTAAAATATTTTTTGAATAATTTTGCTATAAAGAACAACAAATTTCCTATCCAAAACTATAAAAATCATCAGTATCGAACTACTCGTTGCGTAGATACAAGCATTTAAATTTGACCAAAAAAAAATTTTTTTCGCGATACTTTTTAACAATTTCTGACTTTGAATACTTATATCTCGGAACTGATTAACATTAGAGCCATGCTTTTTTGGCTTTCCTAATGTATAAGTATCTATTTTAAGAATATTCACTCGTTAAGTCGGTATCTCAAAAATGACTTTTCGATTTACGCGCACGCCCCGTGCCCACTGTGCAATGGCAAGTCGATCAAAAATATTGAATGCCTTCGATTCGGTAAATCCAAGTTGGCGTTGACGGGTCTTAAACAACTTTGAAATACTTCGGACACTATCGACCGAAGGAAATAGTAAAGAGCTTTGGAGTTTATTGTGTCACAAAAACCTTGCGATAAACAGCATGCGAGTTCGAGGAACTGATTTCTTTTGAAAATACCATTCTCAATTTGCGTGAAATAATTCCTAATATCACCACTGTTTCGGGTCTACCGACTACAACACCTTTAATATCATATCGATCCTCTCAGGTGCATCTGAGGCTCAATATAGTCTGGAGAGTCACGAACAAAATCAAACAATTAGTACACTATCGCAAACATTCTAAATCTTCTTAATGATGAGCCAAAGCGATATTGTTAATGAACAGAACAACACGCAGCGCTTTCAGATTGCTTCCTTGAGGGAAGCCTGAAGCACTAACAGAAACATGCGAGTTAGTGCCAATTTTCACACTATAATAGCTTTTCGACAGGTACGAGGATATACACTAGATGAATTCAGACTACAGTTTAAGCTTACACATCTAAATGATAAACATGTCTTGTGGGATCAAAACCCGCTTTGGTGTCAGTGTCAAAAGCGTCGACCTGAGTGCCAACATCCAAAAGACGTCAAGCAGTTTATCAACAATCGAGCGGACTTCATACAAACCTTCATTTCGACCATAACATTTCCTTCGCCTGTTTCCGTCCTCTTGTTTTGTCCACATCTTCCTAACGTTGCGTACATTTTCCCCTTATCCTGTCCTATCGTTGTGCGTCTCGTGCTCTTAGCTTTAAGATGACTTTGTAAAGCCCTCGTGCGAGCAATTTTAATAAATGTAAAAAAAATAAACAAATTTAAAAATTAAACAAAACGTAGTGATCAACGTGGTGATATCTAGTTTGTTGCCGGATATGAAATCCTTGCTAGGGGGAGGTGAGTTCGAGATGGGATTGTGGAAGAAATTCGGCCATGTAAAGACTTGGCGCTTCTACCACTAAACGAATCTGTCATGATAAAGTTCTGAACTTGTCTAATAAATGTCATTTGAGACTATAAACAAAAATGGATGTAATGATAAGGTACAATAATAAACAATAATACTTAGATGGTTTTATTAACGAAACTAAATGAAGAATATATTTAATATTTTATTGCCTTTCCTCAAGTCCTTGATCCTTCGCTTTATAAACAATCCCCATACATCGAAGCCCATTGTTTCGGATGCCATCCGTAAGCTCTAAAAACGTACCGGCACCAGCACGGGCCTCTTGTCGGCTCTATTTCCAACTCCAGTGACAGCACGAAGCGAAGGATTATAGTCCACATTTTGACATGGTTGGCTTTCTGACCGGAGCCTGTCGGCAGCATGATCGTCACCGTTGCCCTAAGCGCGTCAAATACCAACACTGCACCACTGTCTGCATGTCCCGTCACAAAATTAGGGCACGTTTCCTCGTCACCATCTTCCATTTCGCGACCACCTCAGCCCCACTTTCCCGAGCGGCACACAGATAACCTTGCCCCAGTGTGTGCGAAACGCAGACGCTCAATCGCTCTCCGGCTGTTTAGCACAAAAGGCGTGTGGGCTTAAACTGGGCGATTTAAAGGAATTATTTCAACCAACCCCGGCACCGCAGCACTGTTCGGCTCCATCAACCAAACACAGTAGTGAAGAGCGCAAACTGCCAGCCAAGGTCTGTTCCCGAGAGGATCCAGATTAGTGCACATGAGTACGCACCGAGGTTACGCAGGCCACCGAGTACGAAACAAACGAAAACGAGAAAAAAAAACCCCAACACATCAACAAACCTCCATCAAAGCGAATCGAATCAAGCCTCTCCCGGAGTCCCGTGCGGGCCGCGCTGATGGTGGTACATAAATTCATCTTTATCGAGGCCTTTGTGCCACACCGCCATTGATTGGCAAGGCCACTGCCAACACCAACGCACTGCCGTTCGAAAAACGGTCGCTACCTGCAAACGCATAAATATTTAGCGCAGCAAATCCATAAATAATTTATGGCGTCTGAGAGCAATTTTCATTCATGCTCTCCGGCGTCCTGACGCATGCTCGACTCGGTGTCCGGGCGGGCGCCGTTGTTTGCTCGCCAGGCCTCACGGCGGGAAAGCTGCCGGCTAATCGTCCGAGCTCAGTCCGGGGGCCTGAACAAGACAAATCACACTGGGGCCAGGTTAGCACGTAGCCTCGATAAATGGTCGATAGGGCCTGGGACGGTTTTACGAACTTCGCTCGACCGCATCGACAGCATGATCGCTGCGGTAGTTGGAGCAAAATGAACTTCAATCAACGAGCAATATGCTAAGAGGCCAAATGTTTCATTAATGCGAAGGTTCTCTTATGTAATATGAAGTCATGTGACGTTCATATTCTTGCGTTGAGCTTAATTACAAACATTCTGCTTCTCATTCTTCTTGGCGCAATAAACTTAACTGGGTGTGGGTGACTGTCAATCCTGGCTTCCTTTAACATGCAGGGTTTTTCGTCCATTCTTGAACAGTTCCCTCAGTTAACTGAAATCGCACCCACTCAATGTTGAAATCCTCCCACCCATTCGTTAAATGGCATTTACCACACAGGGCTTCCAAACTGTGTTTAACATGTCAGGTCGAAAACTACCAATGGCGCAATTGTGTCGATTTATTCGAAGCCAATCTTTGAACTACACATTATAACCACTTCAAGAATGGTTGGAAGGATTTCAACATTGAGTGGGCGCGATTTCATCCAACTGTGGGAACTGTTCAAGAATGGATGAAAAATCATGTAATTATACTAGTAGCAGGGTTTTCTGTTCAGTGTACGGAAGGATAGTTTAAAGTCAAACTCACAACCTGTAGTGTGTTAGGTCCTACGCTGCATACCTGGCCCATATGATCAACCGGTTGCATAATGACATACCGGATAGTTTCTGATAGAAACGATATTTGTTATTAGGCTTATTAATCAAGTAACGGTTGTCATTTCAAAATAATGTTTAACGTACAGTATAAGATGGTGAAGTGAAGTCTTCAGTGCGGTTTTTTTACTCTTCGAACATGGAATGCTACACTTATTTTAATTACCATAAAACTTGAATGAGTTTCAAAATAAAAATAAATCTAAAGTCTTACTTTAAAAAGTAGGAAATGTGTTGTTGTTTTGAGCAAAGTGCGCTTATGTTCCAGATGATCCGATCCGAGGGATTATCCACCAAAATTAATTATGAAATGTGATCCAGAATGATCCAGAAGATCAGGCTGATCTGAATGATATGAAGATCCACATCGAATTTCACAACATGTACAAATTGTTACACTTTATTTTCCAAGGCATATCAGCTTGTTTTTTTAACAAACAATAATCTTATCCTATCCCTAATACTTTTAATTAAAGCATACCATTCAACCAATAAATTTATCCAACCTTTTCTAATAGATCAAGTACCATTCAATGAAACATTTATAAGCTTTAAAAATTTCAATACTCTCCATCCTTTACGCTCGTTTCGGATAATCTGAGCTCCTCGCCGTGCCGAACTAATTCAGGCAAGTTTTTTTCATTTGCCGGATACTACCTACAGCCTCACCAATACACGCAAAATAAACTTACTAAAAAGCTCTTATCACAAATGACCAATAAATCACAGGAGCAAGGCAACGCCAACAACGCAATATTACGTTGGTGACACCAATTGGCCAGCACGAAAGTTTCGAGTCGAGAAAATCGAAAGCACAAACCGGGGATTCCATTGACGACAGGGCCGTGCTAACTGTTACCTCCGAACGCAGCCCGCCTTGCCCGGTCGAGCTGCTGGCTTTACACACTTCATCAGGGCAAGGTATTTTTAGTTTTGCTAAGGACCATCGCAAACGATCCGCCGGTCTGCTGTAGCATAGATCTACCGTATAAACCTACACCGGCCAGTAGCCTGAAGGTGTCGTTTTGTGCTCGGGTCATCTCTTCTACACTCTATAAACGCACCACAAAGCTTCAGCAGAGAGCAAGCACCTCGTTGTTTTTTTTGTTGCAACTCCATCGACTTACAGTCCGGCAAATGGAAAAGTGCCAAAGGATAACACAAAAATATCCTTCGTCCGATGACTTTGGTCCTCCTGGCAGGGTTTAGCAGCCCGGTGTTTCGCAAACCCCTCATGCGCACTATTTTTCATTCCAGGCCAGTGGGCATTAGAGCTCGGAGCAAACACATTTGCTCCATGTCGTATGCGGTTGCTTGCAGCAGCCGAGGGTATAGGAACAGTAGCACGAGATAAGCTCTACATCATTGCAAAACAGGCAGGTACGGGAGTATACGTTCCCTTGCCTCTCGATCGACTGTTTGCAATACAAAATAAACACCAAATCCATTCCCAACCGTGCGTCTTCACAGCAGCAGGCAACAAAGGCAACCCGAAAACTGTTCTCGGGGGTACCTTTCCCGGATTCCTCGCTAAAAATATCATATCGGAAAGGCAAACCCCCCACACCACGGGTATCACGAACTGACCATCGCATTCATCTTAATCCTTCGGAAATTAAAACTTACTGCACGGTGCAAAATATCTTCGATAGGTGCCCATGGCTGGAAAGCGTACGTAATGCGGTGTTACAATTCGGTGCGAGAGGCATTCAAATGGCCCTAGGCAAATAAAATTTTGGGAAAATGGCCTGGCTGGCGTCGGAAGAGGGTGTGATATTGGTAGCTCTTGAGTAGTGCATTAGTGCTAGTAGATGATAAGCCGAAAATGATTTACGAAGGAAGAGTTTAGTTTATTATCCCGTCCGGGTGGATAGAGGTTTTCAATTACTTCACAATTAGGTTTCCTGACACGAAGTAAAATAGGCCAAAAGTGTGCTGCTTGTACGAATAAAGATGACTTGCGAGAAATCGGCTAATAAGGACAGTGCAAGTGCGACATTGATCGTTTCCGATAAGCATTTTGACCGCAAAGTACTTTTATAGTAAATATAAACATGCTATAAATTATCCTGTAAAGAGGACACCGTGAAAAGGTTTATCTAATAGGTTTGTATAGGTTTGTTGTGGCACTTCGTTGCGTGGCCGAATATAGTTTATTGAAATAATTGAACACAAAAAACCGTTATAATATATATCAAGATCACGCTATGGAAGGTTGCATATATTATACCTAATTCCAAGAAGGGCAATCGATGTGCTGTTAGTAACCATAGAGGAATATCGATTCAATGTGCATGCGCTAAAGTCTTAGAGTCTCTGGACCATTCGGTCGTACAACCTTGTGTTTCTTCTTAAATATCCCAGCATCAACATGGCTTCATGTCCAAACGTTCAACCTCGTCTAACCTTATGTGCTTTGTGTCTTTTTTATTTGAACATCTTGTTGCTGGAAGGCAAGTTGACTCTATTTACATTGACTTCCGGACCGTCTTTGATAGCATACCACATAAACTATTAATTGCGAAACTCAAGAAACTTGGTTTTGAAGATCCTCTGCTAAGTTGGTTTTCGTCCTTATGTAATCGTCACTATCGTGTCAGAATTGGAGGAAGTGTCCAAAGCCCACTATTATTTATTTTATTTGTCAATGACTGTACTAATGTTTCACCTGACAATGGACACTTGCATTACGAAGACGATATCAAACTATTTCTCCCTATATCCTCGACCAATGATAAATGTATGCTTCAATGTTACCTTGACTCTTTCTCTTCGTGGTGTTTGTCGAACGGTCTTAAACTTGGCACGCATAAATGTTACTCTATATCGTTTGGGCTTCCCAACGCTAATCGTCTAGCTACAAATTATACACTACACAACTCCCCCTAGCAACGTGTGCCTCTAGTTAAGGATCTCGGTGTATGGCTGGATGAATCGCTATCATTCAACGAGCGCATTAATACAGTCATAGCGAAAGCGCGGAAAGTTCTGGGCCTTTTATGTCGTCTGTCTGCGGAATTCCGTGATCCTTTATGTTTAAAGGCCTTATACTGGTGTTGGATTAGATCCACGATCGAATATGCTTGTGAGATTTGGGCACCAGCCGGTATTACCGCCATGAAAATGAATATTCAGCATATAGAAAAAATTTAAGCGTATAGCTATTGGCATGATGTTTCGCAATCTCAATGCTTCTATACCTCACTACTCTGTCCGTTGCCGGGGGTATTCTTGAACAAGAGACACGATTTTCACACGAGCTAGAAATGTTCATTGCTAAGTTACTTGCCAACAACATCGATGCACCATCCCTACTTTCCTCTATAAACCTATATGTCCCCCTGTCGTCGTCTTCGTTCCCATCCCCCTCTAAACGTACTGGCTCGTGCCACTGTCTACGGCCAAAATGATCCGTTTCTGCGCGCTATGAAAGCCTTTAACAAGTATGCGAATCGTTTTGACTTTAATATATCAGCTTCTACATTCCGGTCCCGACTGAACAATGACTCATTTTAATCCTCTCCTTGCGTTCGTGATGTACTATTAAGTTTAGCATTCAACTCACCACATCGCCCGCCCCCTCCCCACCGTTAGATTATAAGTTATTCTTGTTAAGCCCATGGACGGTCATAAATATAAATAAACTTCTACAACCCACCCAACAATATTAGAGAATCATAGAGAATCATTTCTACATCCGCACATGCGTGACAAGAACTGTCTATTCCGGTGCTGAGAGCGATGTAGCAAAGCGCATTACCATTAAAGATGACAATTTTTCATGCTACTTCAGCCACGTAAAAAAAAAAGTAGAAACGATGATGACATTCATGTAAGAGTTATGTTCTATTTTGTTAATAACATGAAAAATGTGCACAATAACTCATTAGGTACAATGTTAAGATAGGTAACTAATATTAATAGAATACATTCGAGCCTGATCAAGCCAGATATTTACCTAATCATAGTTCTCAAGTGAGATTCACAGAGGCAGACAATATGGAATAAACACACCTTCTCTTACCTACCGTCATACCTAGCTTGATGCAACTTTCTAGAACGATTTATACCACCAACACCGATTAGTCACTCCTCGCTAAGAAGTGCGAAGACCGACGCCACCAGCAATGCACCATCCAGCCTGAAATAACCACCTTACTTCATCGAACATTATTATACACATTAGCTCCTAATCGAAGAGGAGGAATCTAAATTTTGGTTGCATTGCACTCCCTTACAATTGAAGGCTAAGCTTCAATTAACATTTTGAACCGTCCAACCCAAGATAGATCGCGCACTTCGAAGCGCAATAACATCGTTTCGGTGCTGTGTTTACCACACTTCAAAGCAATCGAAACAGAATTTAGAGCTCGGTTCGGAGCCTTTATAGCGTTGCACTCAAATTAAACACCGTCCCTTGCAGCGTGAGCTACTTACCGCCAAATAAATCCCACTAATGCGTTTTCCAAGATAACACAACCGGAACAAATGTATCCACAAGCGGGCACAAATCTAGCTCCGAACGACCTCCATAAACGTACTTCCGACAGGGTGATCCACTTCAACCACAATCCAATTTACCACCATCAAACGGCCCGTATTTTTCCGCGGAAAAATGTCCCTCGAAACCATTGTTTGCTTCGTTCATTTCTTCCTTCAATGTCACCATTTTCGAATGCCTTGTCCATTTTTTACGTTGGTTGTGCCTTCGGAGCTTGTCTTTGATTCCAGCATGCTATTTCAACGGCTCTGCTGGACGTGTCTCCGCCCGGTGGCGTCTATGGAAAACTCCAAGAGCTCGTTTTAGTTCCTTTTACCCTGATAAACCCACCCTAAGACGTATCCCGTTGGACACGAGTCCAAGAGAGCGCGAATAAAATCAAAGGCAAACAAAATTTCATCTTTTTCCGGCAGAGTGCAGAGCTCGAAATAAAATCTCAGACCAGGCCAATGATGAAAGAAGCAATCGTTTCGCTATTGTGCTATTTATGTCGCCTTGAACGCAACGAAACAGGAACTCAAATAATAATCGTGACAACAGTTACAAAAAAAACCTCTCCAGCAAAGGACAGACACGCGGAAGGCTGACGTTCAGCGACGATCAACTGTATAATCGTCTTGCAGTTCGACGAGCGGACGAGAAGAAAAAAAAACACTACGGCAACCCAACCCAGAGGGAAGGAAAACTCGTAAAAAAATAAATAAGTATCGTGCAATGCTGTTTTCCACCCTCTCTGTAGCGGGTTCCAACGAACACCAAAGCACCAAACCATCGCTGATCGCTGAACCCCGCCACTGTCAGTGGACACGGCGCGAAAAAAGGGGAACTCCTTACGGCGATGACATCGTGGATTACATTGTGTGTTCATCACGCCCTCGGCTGCCAACAAATACAATCGGCGATCCGACTTCAACCGACCCTACTTCAAACAGCAGCTCTGTCAACATTTGTCGTCTTCGTCGCCGTCGTCTTATTGCGCTTCTTGCCTTCCATGTGCTTCCGCCAGCTATCAAGATCCTTCCGCGGCACGAACGATCTACGATGCTTCGCGCTTCTATTTCTATCTTTATTGCGCTGTTTAATGTTTCTGTTATTGTTATAGATATGACCTGATTATGACGGCTGCTGAATGCCTGGATGGCAAAGGCCCAACCCGCCCGCATCGCCAATGTCAGGGAAACTTTGCTCGTGAAAAAAAAACCACACCACGAGGCAAGAAAGCTTCTCTGGAGGAAGACAGGAGCGCACTAAGTGGATGAAGGATTACACTTCCACGAAGCAAGCAATTGTCAACTTCCACTCTGCTAGAAGCTTTCTCGCTTAAGATTATTATGCAGCGACGATAAAGTACTAAACTGTAAAAAAAAACATAGCTAGAGTTATTTTAACTAGCTAGTATATTCTCCGCGACGACGAATTAAAATGTGATCAACCCACACCGGCTGTAGTTTATCTAGCGATTAAAGAAACAAATAGACAAAAACATTTATTTTTGACAAGAACTTGACGAAGAAAATCTCTCAACCATTTACGAATGTTGAATTGAATCATCGAATCGTATCACCATTGAATCTTATTCGTAAAATAAATATGTGAAAAATATGGTCAAATGAACAAGTAATGCAACTTGCAAATTTAAAGCTGTTATTCTGTATAGTTGTACATTGCAGTGTTCAATGTCTCAAATGGCAAAACAAAACTAGTAATGCCCTTTCTGCTTAAATAAATTAAATAACTCATAACCACATATACAAAAGACTTTGATCAGAGTTTTAAATGAATTGCTGCAACCCATTCAACTCTATAACAACTAGGAATAGTGTTTTGCTGATAGAAATAGACCATTCATAACTTGGCCATTTCAGAATCGTGCAATACTGATAAAGCTGTGGCATCACGTCATTGGGTTATTTCTTATATTTCAATGATGTCTCAAGTCAATTGACGATCTTACCTCTATGAAGTCAGGGTACGAAGTAAGGTTGAAATAAAAACGAGAGATTGTAATTTAGGATTTGAGAGCAATTTAAGATTAATACATCAGACACAGCATCGCTGTTTCCAATCATGCAAATGATTTATTTGCATAAACAAAAATCTGAATGATACATTGCTGCTTATATTAAGTAGCAGAAGTTTTTCACGGTACCAAATAAATAATAAATATTTATAACAAGGCTGAATGTGTGATGAAATCAGGGTTTGCGTTATGTATTGAAGAACTTCAAACCTTTCAATTAACATATGAGAAAATAACAACATCGTCAAATTAAGTCCTAAAATAAGCCCTAAACTCAGGATACCAATATTATGTCAGATGTGGCTATATACTTCCCTGTTTGTATTTGATTATCACACCATGTTTGTACTTTTCATCCACAAACGCTGCATTCTTCGAGTCACTAAATTCTCATTTCGATTACAGCAAGTCTGGTATAAACAATTCACGAATCAATTTGTCTATAAGAGCAAGCAATAAATATCCCATTTGTATGTTTGTACATCTACCTCCTACTGTGCACAAATAAACTAACGGACGTAACACGGTGCTGCCTTCTCGTAATGTAGACATCATCTTTCAAATGCTCCATTGCACGCATTATGGCAAACCTCCTCTAGCAGCTGCTCAACAATACCGAGAAAATCCAAAGGATATTCAAACTAACAGCAACGTCTATGCCGGCAACCACTCCCGACAGCTGCACCGTGAACATAGACCTGATTTCCATTCGTGGAGCTAGAAAAACTGCCTCCATTCCAGGCGCAGGATATAACTTCTCAAGAAATACGGTTCAACGCATCGGTCGATCTAGACTGCTCTTGACTGAAGCAACTGCTGACCACTGAAGGTGCTTGATTTGCCCTCGTCTCGTTAGCCCATCGACCCAGAGCCCGGGACACCGGGCGTGCTGCCGGTTGGAAACGATGAGTCATGGGTAACGGGATGGAAAATCGGATCGGAAAACGTTGAAGGCAGCGAGCGCTGGGGAAAGAAAAACTTTCCATTATGTCCGTCCCTTTTCCTGGCATCCGGAAACGAACCTCGACGCGTCCTGGAGGGATGTGCAGTCAGATAAAATAATTTTCTTGAGAATATCTAAATCCGGTGAGTATTTTCTTAGTTCCTCCTCTCCACTCGCCCGAAAGTGGACGTAGGTTGGACGTACCGTTGCGTTGTAGACATGCTTCAATGACCATGTTCCGATGTCCACGGTTAAAGGAAAGATACATATGTAGCTCGTACCCGGTCAGTCGGTCCACCTGGCGACAGTTGTTTCATGCTTTGATGTGATAAATGTGACTTCAAGGATCCGTGTCTGTGTGAGTTCAGGACAGGATGACGGGAACGTCTACCGGGCAGCAAGTCAACGTGTGTGCTGGGCGAGATTTCTCCTACGCTTCGATTGCTTTTCATAACGCTCGAGTCCGTCCGAAGACGCTCGTTCCATGGAGTGCTCGGCATCGACTCCCGGAAGATATTTTAAGGAGCTAGCACTTTGATCGACAATGGAGTAAAAATTGATGAACATCTACGTTATTCCCTTCTCTGGATGCTATTCTCCACCCGAAAGGTGCTTTTCAAGGGTGGCAGAACCTGTTCGAGCAAATCCTCTTTCGATTATGTATGGAGGGAAAAGATGCAAGACACTGTACGTAAAGAATTTATTTACTTATTCTTCAAATAATGCTTGCAATGTGTACTGTGGCATATATGGCGTATGGCTCATAAGAAAGATTTTCTGCACAACATTCTCAACATTGCAAACACATTTCAAAATAGTGTATGGGAACCATTTGTATATGTATATGGTTTTATGTTTATAAAATATTCCCGCAGTTATCAATTATCCGAAAATATGATAATTGGCCAGTAAAATCCTCCTTTTTGGGATCATTTTTGTTTAGTTTAATTCAAGATTAAAAATAGAAATCCTATTCGCATATTGACACGTTTTCATTTGATTCATTTTATTCATTTCATTCTTTCATTCATTCTTCATTTTATTCCAAAAGAAGATAACATATAAACACATTTGAAAATATAAATATGATAATTCAGTGAGTATTCAATTTATCATGAAAACACTCTGGGATTCCGAGTTTAAGTCAATATTTAAGAATATGAATATGATAACAAGTCACGAGTCACAAAAGTGATAAGTTTATGTCTAGAATTTTCTAGAATTTCTTGGTAATGGAATAGGTGATTTCTGAAAAATCATCACAAATGATTTTCTCTCATCAACTGGAATTGACGTGACGTTTGAAAGACGTTTGACGTTTGGCTGGCTGGACGTTTTGAAAATGCAATGTTAAAATAACTTTTTTGACTTCATCTCGGTAGAATCACCTCTGAATTTGTCAAGTTACCTAGTGTCAATAATATAAAATTTTAAATAAGAAAGAAACCTGACCAAAATCATATTAATATTTTCAAAATATACTTCCACCATTGGTAAGGTTATTTTTTAACCAACTATATCCACATAATGAACACACACACCAACGAACATTTCCGCAACACAACAATGATAACGGACAACAAGACCGAGACAAATTTTCTGTCCACCGAACGACCCTTTTTCCCCGTTTTATATAAGTCTCCGGCACTAATAAGACGCCCCGCGGCATCTTTTCACGGCCCCAAACGGATGACCGGCTGCTGATGAAGATGGAACAATCTCAATCTCGATCTCAAGCACTTTTCCAAAACGAGCCGAACGGCTGGCCAGTTTTATGGGCCCGTGAATAGACACGTTTGTCCACGTGGCAACGGTTGGCCGGAGCCAGCTCAGACACAAACAAGCAAACAAAAATGTGTATGTTCATGCATGAATGGAAAAGTTTGTCTTCTCCACCGCCTGCTTCTATGTCCACGGGTCAGCAGGATCATGTGGCTTCCGGGGGATATGATGTCGCTGAATTGGATGTCGAATTTCAACAACAACAACAAAAAATCGAATAAAAAAACGCTCGGTCGAAACTTTTCACTCTGCTAGTAAATTTTAGTTTTTGCTCTCCTCGGGGCTCGGGGACAGTTCTGGTGTAACACTTGAAAAGACATCCGAATACGAACGGAAGCGAAGCATGCCCGTGCAGCAACGGTCCACGAGCGGTTATGAGATAATTTTTAAGACCCTTTAGCTTCTTGTGCCTTGAAGAAAAAAAGTCAAATGAAAGGAGCCGGTTAGTTAAGGAGCACAAATTTGCGACATATTTCGACGGAAAATGAGAGATAAATTTAAACCATCTTCCAATTCAAAGCATCGTGTTCTCATTCTCTGCACAGGCCCTTCACGTCATATGAGCTGATAGCAAAACGGAGATCCGTTTTTCAACTCATTATGCAAAAATTCACCATCAAAAGGACAAATTTAACATGTGTGCTTACCACGCGGCCGGCAAAAAGAACCCGAAAACTAGGGCTGAAGAAAAAATGTCCACACGTGTACCATAAACCTTCCGTTCGAGGATCAGCGCAAACATGTGAAGGAAATGTATTCATGCAATATGTCCACATATTGCCACTAGCGTTGCCACCCAGCGACACTGGCGAGCTTCATCTATTACCTCCGGAAACGGTGGGACAGACAAAACGGGACGATACTTTACGGCCTCTGGCAAAGCAGCCGACTTTTTGTTCAACTTTTGCGGCTCCGTGCCTCGTGCTTGAGTGGTCGTTTCATTTTGTTTTTCTCCTCTCACTACTACTCCACTACTTGCAAGATACACATACAATCCTGCTTTACTTTACACGGCGTGGAAGTAAAAGCCCTCCGAGGCTTAAATCTCCACTCATCTTTCAAGGAGTCCGCTGACCGGTAACTCATGACGATGACTTGGATTCTTTTCGTTTAACGAAACGTTTTTTTTCTCTTTCCAATCTCGAAGAATTGCGCCGAACGGTTCCGCACATGCACTGGCAAATTTACCCAAGATGTATGATAATCAATTTTTCCATTCCTAACAATCAAGTGCCCAACGGTTAAGGATGAGCTACGGTGTAGGCCCGGTGAGCACTGTTTACCCTTATCAGGGAGACCGTTTTTTTTCCTCCCATCTGAAATTCACTTTGCTCCTGGGGTAGACGCGATTCGCACTCGCAGGAGACTGGCTGCCAGCCATAAACCTTTTGCCGTCTTGTGCGGTTGCGGATAATGGATTCAATTATGTGGAAAATGTTTGCACAAACAACGTTTCACCTTTTAGCGGAACGCGCCATCTCGTTGGAGTAAAACCTAATGGACTTCACGGCTGGTTGGCGAGAGCGGCCTGCAATGTCCGTCTCAACCTTAGCCTGTCGATGCACTGAGTGCACAGTAGATGCGGTTCATGCCAAAACCTGCACTACAACAGCTTGTGAAAGAAGCTTATGATTCAAAATTCAATCATAATGTAATTTAAACTTGTTGCGCTTTTAATTTAATACACGTTTTAAAATAAATTTGTTTCTTTCGGTCATGTCTAGCTATATTACTCATCCGTCACTTTTTTTGCTTTGAGTTATACAAACAAATTATCTTCTTTAGTTTGTTTTTTTCTTCAAATTTTTTCGATATTATCAACTGAATAATGATGTACTAATAGTGATAGAATTGTACCGAGAAGCTTATGATTTGGGATTGTTATTTTTATTTTATGATATTTGTTATGATATAGTTTGGAGTGCATTTTTGAACAGTTATAATGTACAAAACACATTAAAATAACAATTTAAAACTTATGGAAAGTTACTTCGCAATTAAAAAATATATCTGTTGATAAACAACGTCATGTCGATTGACAGTTGTCGAGCAGGAGAGCGGGTTTTAAGTCGACTGCGTATTATCCGTGTGTACTCAACCGAGTGAGTGGTCAGGCAATGACCGGAGAACGAAGGCGATGACCGGAAGGTTTGAGTTACGAGAAGGGAGAACGGGTTGTAGCAAATCGACAGTGGACCAAGCAAGACGCTTAATTTTTTAATACTGAAGTACAAACAATCCGTCACAAAATCCGGATAATAAAGTGCAATTAAAAAACGCGAATTTATCGTCCACGATTACTACCCTGTTGCGTCGCAACAATATCACTGAAGAAAGATATTAACATGGCAAAAGATGCATTGTAAATCAGCTAGGAATATTCCGTTAAAACAAGAAATAGCGGAATAGCGTTTCGATTACCTACTACTACAGTATTACAGATTACTATTACAGTACGCAATCAAGTACATATCTCAACAGCAGAGAAAACTTAAAAATGTTAAACCTAAAGTGATCTAAATATCACTTAATGAAAAAACATATTAAAATGCTACAGGTTTTCCAGCATTCTGAACATACAATAATTCAAATAAATTCAAAATATGTCATAGTCAAAACCACGTGAACGCCAAGAATGTAGTAGCTTATAAAGAATAAGTTGGTTAGTTAGTTAACCGTAAACAGTTTTCTTGTCATTTACCAAATGAAAATACTGTTCTTTTTTTGGTCAGGGAATAATCCGTATTTAATTTGCTTTTATTTTAATTCTGCTTACTTTTCATAACCTTTAAAATGTGCCACGTGCGTTTCGCTCCGACTCGAGTACAAAAGAAGCGGTTCTTGTATACTAAATTCATGCTGACCACAATCGGTAGGCATAGAAGTTTTAACCAACACAATTATTTGCAATTTTTGCTAGCTTTCCATAAATCTTGATAATTTGTTGGAAATGCTTCATGCTAATGATCAAACACGCATTTGCTTCAAGTGTAAGATTGAGTTTTCAAGCAATTTGATACTTTTGGAGGAATTATGATTTAAACTTTCATTTTATTATGCATGCTTTAAGCCTGGAACTATCTGTACGTGTATAAAAAACCAATGTTTATGACATGTTTGATACAGTTTAGCCTGTGTTTTACTAATCAAACTGTCATACAAATATCGACGACGAGAAAAGCGAAACATCGTTTTTATCCTATTCCACGTCCACTGTGCAGCACCGCAACCAGCGTACCGCTGCTGTCGGTTAGTGCCAGCTGAGTGACTGTTAATTTTCCGGCCGACCGTTGATAGGCGACTAATGAAGCAAAGAAAACAAGCACCCATCCCCGGAAGGTGGTGGTGAAAATTACACATTTTTACGATCGGCACCGTATGCATCGAATGCGGGCGTATTTGGCGTATTTTGTTAAACCGCAACAGGCGTTGTTGCTGTGCATTGCTCGTGTGTGACCACGAACGGTGCGTGCTTTGTGCGGTGTTGTGGTTAAACAAAGGAATTAACTTTACCGACAAATACAACCATCCACAACACACACTGGTAGTTCGCGGAATCAGAGAATGGAGAGAAGTTGTATGTTTAAAAAAAAAACAACGCTCCCAACTTTATCCATCGCGCCAACAAGGATTCCGGACGATATTTGGTTGAATGTTGATTGCCGCTATAAACATAAGTTTGCGCAGCGTTCAAAAGTGTACAGCAGTAGAAGAAAGCGAGTATACCGAGTAAGGATATGAGATGGCTGCCAAACTGTCTGTCGACGAATGGAAATGTTTGCACCGAAATACACAACTAACTCGCGAAGAATTACAACAAAAAAAAAACAAAAAAAGCTCCTTCGTGCCAGCCAATCCGAACGCCATCCGGGAGCTGTATAAGATTTTCTTAAGAATTGCACCCATCGCAGATACGGCAGGGCTGCCTCGGTAGCTGCCTCTTTGTCATTCACTCGAAATGAATAAACACCGGATAAAACTTTCACACCGTGGCCCTTACGAAGAATAATAAAACATTTTTTTTCCGAACCCTCCCGATTTGTCTGCAAACTGACAAACCCAACTAAGAATGTTAAACTAGCAGCTATCTGATCCTGGCTCTGACGCGGAACGCTCAGTTGAGGCTGCTGATCGCTTGAATCTTTCGATAAAAAATGATGCTGCAGATAAATAACACAGCGAAAGGGACGGAAGTGCCGAGGCAGGCAGGCAACAATGTCGGGGAAAGTTTCTACCTCGAAGGGCATCTGCAGTCAGGCAATTTAACTGACAATGTCTACTACTCTCCACTGCACTAGCATACTCATACTGCAAGCGAGTGAGCGAGCGAGCAACCGAGCAAGTACAAACAAAGATGGTAAGTCATGCTTTTTTATGGGGTTTTTCTTTCAATGGACATGACGAGCATGGGAAAATGTAAACTTTTATTTCCACGACGTCAGATCACCCGAGATGGGCAGGAAATTAACACGAATAATTTACGTCAGCGCAAAACGAAAGCCGGCGCTTGTTAGTGGTTACGCTTCGGTGGTTCGCCGGTCGGCAGTTTGCAGTGGGGAAAGAAATGTTTAATGCCACCAACCGAGCAAACAGTCTGATGCCAGCACGTTGCCCGCTGCAGTTACCGTTAAGCCTTATTAAACTGCACTTAGACGAATTGGATTTTTTTTACAGCGTCAAACATTATCTCAGTTTGGCGCACTACATGCATCGCTTGTTAGCGCATCAAGGGTAGAGGAAAATACGTCGTACTATTAACTGAAAAACCGCTTCTGTCAGCGAATCAAGTTTAATGTTCTACCTTAGTCGCAGCATATGCAAAACACATACGCAACATATCTTCATAATACGATTCAGCTGAATCGTGCTGTTTCAGTTTTTATTTGCTCGAAATTGTTTAAAGCGTTGGAAATTAGGCTTGTTCATTAGAAAGTTTGCTAAAATCTTTTCTTTAGCTATCACATCATCTTTGGACCACTGGAAGGTGTGTCAAAAACGTAACTAGTTATTTGATGTGTTAGAGAGCACTTTGTTTCACCAATTATGACGCAATATTCTGAAAAAAAAAACTAAATGTAAACAATAAAGCGAACATGATTGAGGGAAAACATAATACCTCTCTAGCATCCTCTAGCAAAAAGATTGCCAAACTTCCCAGAGTAAAAAAGCAACCTCGTAAAAACATGTGTTGAAAGAGGTATGAAAAGGGAAATAGCAAAAATGTGCTGAATATTTTGAATTCAGAACAGATAGAGCATGTTGCGTCAAAGTATTCCAGGTTCTCAAGAAGTTCCAACGCATTAAGTTTTAAAAGATTACCTTAGCAGAAGCGGAATCTATAATCGTTCCAAGAATTGATTGCAAAACTGTTCTCATAAGCAAATAGTCAAAAGTTTTTCCAACATCCTTGAACAACTTTTCATACACCTTGAATGACTAATAGCTCAAAAAAGTCTCTAAAGTTGATGTTTGATTCTTACTGTTAACGTTTGCATTTAAAAAAAGCGACTTTTTTCAAACGGATAGTAAAAATAAACGGTTAAAGATACGTTATCAAACCAAATTACATTTGTGTCTATATTATGTCTATTTTTGTACAAAAATATGTCCCCTCCGTTCCGGGCCACCTGGCGACACTTGGCCGGAACTTTGGCCATAGGTGTCGAAAAAAAAAATTGGTATTATCTTCAGTTCCTAGGTTGTCATTTTCATCAATTCATCCCCGGTTTTGGCCACGAAATTATTTGAATATATTATCCTTGTCTAATGTGTCCAAAAAACCTCGATCGGACAGAGCTGGGGCACGTTAGGAGGGTTAGCATGGTTGAGCGCCACCGGAATGCATAACTGCTCCATTTCTTCCAGCGCTCGCTTCGAGAAGTGGGCCAAGCTAGACGTGGCCAAAACACCAATCGTGATATTTTTATGAAGTAATGAACTTCTGGGAGGCACTCCGTACTATAAATCACTCCGGTCAATGCCAGCGACGATGAAAAGAAGAGGGACGTGACATCTCATTTTCGCTGATTTTGAGTCGCAGGAACACCTTCCTCGGGAACTCAGTATGGCCAGTACCAGGTTTCCTTTCGATAGATTTTACCTCCTCTAGAAGTGCCTGAATCTTATAAAAATTGCCCAATAGTATCCGACCAGTACAAAATGTGTCACAATGGCCAAGATTGTTAGGCACGGATGAGGCAGGCAGGGATTGAACAAATCAGAGAATGGAGTTCTTTCACTGTGTTGACCATAGTTAATGTAAATGAAGTGATAGAGGCGCCAAATTTTGACAATATGTTGTCAACAAGTATACATTAACCACTGAATGAATGACCGACCGCTGGGTGGCAGGGTAATCTCATGAAAAATCGAAGCATTTTGTCGCTTTTTTTAATGCAAACGTTATCATGATGAATAAGTTCTTCTCTTGAAATGATCTTTAAAACGATTTAATTTTGCTTCTAATTATTAAATACAAGGATTGTACATATAACTGCTGGTTGAAAAGAACAATATTCATCATAAACAAGAAATGTTTAGTGTTAAATCGCATTTCGGTATAAGACCTCTTATGATATGCTTATATGCTGATTCTCATGACACACTACACTAACCAAGTTGCTCAATCGTTGTCTATTGCGTCCTTGTTTTGAACAAACAACCATCAAATGTCGACAGTGATTTATTTATAGCTAATTCTTCTGTCTTTCACTGCCTTTTCAATGTACACGGCATAGCTAATCGAGTACCTTTCTTGTATTCAAGCGAATTTCCGATACTTTTTACTCTGCTTGGCTGGATTTTTCGATATTATTTCATCTTTCACTTATTTCGGTAAATTATTATATTTCATGAATTAATTCATTCTACTTCAATATCCTTTTAGCATCAATTCAAACAAATTAACTCAATTTATTCGTCTTTTAGTAGTTTCTAAGCGTTTCTGTTAAGGTAAAAATATTAAATTTTGTTTAAATTATTTTCAACTGCTTAAAAACATATAATCAAAGCTAAGTTAGCACTGTTTTCAGTTGGTAACATCAGTACAATTTTAAACACTCATATCAAACCGTTTTACATAGCAATACTTTGATTATATGATTTGTATGATTTTATATGTTTGTATATATTATATGATTTTATAAAGCATACGACCGAAAATGTGTTGTGTATACTGTGACGATCAACGATTATCACCTATCGTCTTATCAAATAGTTGAAACCAATTATATTTATTATTCTCACCACTCGCTTCAGATCGGTGAAAACTACTAAGAAGTTAGTATTAGAGAGATCATTTTTTTATGCAGAGCCACCATCAGAGCCCAACACTTTGTCGACCGCTGGTACAGCGCGACGAAATTTTCCAAAAACTAAGCGTTTGCTTTGCCCTATGGGGAGTTTTTCAAGCAATACAATACCACCGAAACATCCTCCAATAGCCTCCGGGCCACGATGGGTGAAAAAACTTCTCAGCGCTCAACTTTGCACAGCGAAACCTAGTCGGGATGGATCAGTGGGAACAGTAATCCCAATAGAAACAGGCGTCTTTCCTGTAGCTGTAGCCAACAAAACGCAAGATAGAGTTGATTAGTTTGGCGTCCAACGCTGGGAAAATAAAAGTCCACACAAAATTTAACCAGCAAACCATCCTTCTCGTAACCTTCCCGGGGTTTCCTAGCTAAAGGGACATCAGCTCAATCATCAATGCATCATTTACATCCACTCAGCACGTGGTGCGAAACTTTTAATGCATGCAAAATTTGACTTATGAATTTTACAGCACATCGATCAGAATAAATTAAAATGCGTCAAAAGTGTGCCCCCAGTCAGCCGTGGGATACGATACACACGCACACACACACACACACACAAACACACACACACACACACACACACATGCATATTAAGTACAGGATGCTAACCCATAATTAAAATCACCCATTCGAGTGGCTGAGCAAGGGTTTTAGCTGAGAAGTGTGCTCGGCTGCCGGTGCTCTTTACAGTGCAGGGCCTAGAAAGAGCGGAGATACTTACGCAACGGACGTAAGGCCAGCAAAAAGAGGACCCGTCGGCACGGCAGTAACGACCGGAGCCGAATGGAAATTATTAATGTTTGCACTATCTGATGAAACCATCCACCAAAGTTTGATTAATTCGGTAATAAAGATAAATAATTTATAACTACCCCGTACGCCGATTGCGTTGGTTGCCGTTGGGTGCCAGGTGTTCGACTCCCGCGCATAGCCACACATATGTTTGTAGACAAATGCTGCGTTGTGTATAAGCACTTTGATTCGATTATCGCCAGCAACACGGTACATGGGTCGGTACTGGGGCGGATGGAGATCCGATGTCTCCACCCGGCTGCCGAGCCGGGGATGGCGATGGCGCGGGCCCGGGGATGGCATCATCGCTAGACATCGGATTGGCTGTTTTGTGGATGAAGTTATCAGGAAATTGTGATCTCGGAGCGTGGTGGTGCCTACAATCGATGAACTCTGCGCCATCGATGAAACCGCAGGCCTATGTGCGTGTACATGCCGCTGTGAGCCGTTTGCACAATGTGGGGCGCACTGGAGCGGAATGAAATTTTAATGTATTTGTCATAATGGACATTTTGAGTTGAGATTGAGATTGAGAGTGAGTTACAGGTATAATGTTACCAAGCGATGCTTTAGTGAAATTTTGAACGAATTCGTAAAAATCCATGTTCCTATGGTTTTACTGCAGCAGTTGCAGTTGATCCGAACCGAAGCGGTGTCCAACGGCACGAACAACACTGTACCAGGAAAGACATCCGACCACAATCACATGGCGCTACATTACCTGGCCACTATGGCTGCCTGTCGAAAATTCCCCTCAGACTCAGTTTATAATTAAATAGATAATAACATGAGCGAACATAATCTCATGCAAATGCGCGTGGTTTTCGGTGTTTGCCAGTCCAGACCAAGCCAGCCAGGGTGGCTTACTGCGCTCGCCATCCAACCGCCCCACGGCGGATTCGACGAAATTGGAAAGCAAAACTGGAAGCCTGACGAATGCCGGAGGGCAAATTGAATGTTTTCACTCCAAGTACACTCCAGCGCTAAAGCAACAAGCGCTCCGGCGTCCACGTCCTGTCACCTGATAAGATCATCAACAGAGATCATAGAACTCGTCCCTAGCCGCCACCAACCGCCGCACACGGACAAACAGTCCGGCGAAAACCGGCGGGCACCGATTTAACCGTCGAAGTGCCGCCGAAACGTTCGAAACCGCCCCCCCCCCCCCCTTCAAACCGCCGCTCCCCCCGCTAACTGATTGCCCGGCTAAGAGTTATATCCATGCCCACCACCTGCCAGCTCCCCGGTGAGCCAACTTCCGCGTGAGCTCGCGTGCTAAACGCTCGAAAACTAATTGGAGAATTTAATATCATTCATTAACATTCAGCCTGACTACCAGGCACGCTTATGTGCGACTGGAGGGAATTGGGTATGTTTTTGCTCCAGAGTGTACACGGTGCCGCGTGAACACTTTGTTTAATCCGTCGTGCATTGATCTCTTCGTATCTCCACCGGGGGATCGCATTCTCCACAAAACGATAGCTTTTGCAGCAAACACCAGCGCGAGATATAAAGCGAGCAGTAAAACAAACCACTTTGTTTGGTTTGACATTGATAACAGGGAAAGTTGCGCCACCAACGTGTCAAAATGTTAGTATTAGGAGTCGCTTTGTTGGTATTAGAGTTAACTAATAAACGCAATTTAGACAGCAGCATAGTTAAATAACTATAAGAGAGTGAATGAACGTTGCACTTATCCAAGCAAATGAATGCACAAATGCATTATACTTTTGTTTTTATTTGGAACGACCTCACGACCTGATCACCAACCGTTAACCAAGTCGATTGATCCATTGCTCCACCACGTCCAGTTCCACTTGATAGTTTAACTATTCCAGCATATTTATCTAATATGCTTGGCGAAATGGATTTCTTCTTAACTCAAACCCACAACAGATTTGTGTGCAGCTATTTCGTAACTACTTACATCCCCAATGGTTGACCGAACTATTTGGTATGGGTCAACCCGTGACGTCAAGCAGGTGTTTTCTATTTACTACCCGGTTCCGCCGAACTCGATAACAGATGCAAAACAAGCGAACCGGGAAACGGATGTACATAGATAATCTGGTCGCAGGAACATGCGCCAACCGAGAAGTCTTGGAATTATAAAATCGGCCCAACAAGTCATGTGTACTCTACTCATAAAGCAAGATTTACGCATACATATACACACGAGAAACAGTCGAAGCGTTCTTGCATTCCAGGAAACCTTAAGTGTGGTGTTGAAAAACAGCATTTCGAACAGTGGATGGAGCGCAAAAGGCAAGTATGGATGGAAATTTAGTGCTTTTTTAAATAAATCAACTGAAGAATGTCGGACAACAATGGAATAGTTTATCTAGCAATTCTGTGTAACTTTCGGTCGCAAGTAGTGGCATTGATGTCACCGCACCATTCTCGAGCCATTGTATTTACATGAAAAACTGCTCAGCAGTAATCAACTCCAGCTCCACCTGCCTTGGCTACGAAGATGGATTAGGATCGATTGTATGACTAATAAGGTGAGGTGTGTGAATGTACAGGTGTCAGCTAGCACCATAAGTGCCTGGTCCACCCTGAACACTCCTGGTTCCTTCTTCTCGTCAAGGTCAGTATTAAGGGTAAAGCCAGCAATGATTACTGTTCAGCATTGCACTCGTCTTTTATCCTCCTATATTTTATCCAAACTTTAATTAAATGTTCTAAATTCATAAAATAATCAAATTTTATATTTATGCATCTTATAGTTTATACTAAAACATATACTAATTCGCAAAATGTTATCAGAAATCAGATGTTATACTCTTTCTGTTGATGGTTTATTAATATTGTTATACGAACAAAAAACTCGATATAGGATAAGTCTTTCTTGATCTTGAGTCTAGCTGAGATCGGGTTAGTCCATAAAAAAGCAAATAGGGGATAAAATTCGCAAACTTCTAACATAGCTTTAGAACAAAACCACTAACAGCCTTATTAAAATGCCACTTTTATAGAGCAATTACAGCTCAATGTTATAATTTCAAATCAGAGCTACATGTTCACTGAGTATAACATACTACAGACATAACAACATATCTAATGAATAAATAAAGCGGTGAAAAATTTGCACTGGATCAAGGATTTTACTTCCCACATATCATAAATTATTGAAACACTAATGTTCAGCAACAGTTAGATATCAATAGCTATGGGGAATTGAATAAACAGTAGACCAACTCATCGGAGTATAAAAAAGATTAAAAAAAAGCAAGAAAAGAGAACAAATTAGAGGAATATGCACTCAAAAAGCGAAACCAGGCGTTAATATGATCCGTTTGAAGTAATAAATCGTGCCAACCCCTAGTTGTACTGCATAAATCAAGCAGCTTCTACACCCACAGCCCGTACCCGAAAACGCGCAGCACCAGCTTACATGGACACTCCCGCAAAAGTTTGGCCTGCACACACACACACACACGACGTACAATTTACTCCGTCCTCTGGAACGCTACTTTGCCAGCTTACCGCCAGATTCGCTGCGCAAACGTCGCTCAGCTAGCTCCCCCTGGAGGATTTGTGTTTATGGGAATGTGTGTTTGTGGCAAGTTTTCACTCGCCGGTAATGTTTTCCCTGATTATCTTTGACACTTCTTAATTTCTTTACACCGAAATAGTAACGAGTTAGCGCTGGTAGGGATTAGTGAGCAGTGAGTACAAAAAATAAACACACAAACAAACGCACGAGCAGGGCGCGCGGTGTTTCAAATTAGATCCCATGTTTCCTTAATCAACCCTTTCGCACGGGATCGGACCGCGGTTGGCTACCTATGCGGGCAAGTAACATGCCAGTGGCTGGAAGATCTGCTCCGCGGCTAGCAGCTAACCGGGGCGAGCGAACTGGATGCGAAATACTTGCACGAGTCGCGTGGGAGCAACCGTGGGCGAATGGTAAGACAAATTTTAGAGATTAACGGCAGCAGTACGTGGACTGAAAAGGGAGGGTTCCACCTCGGCGGAATTAAACTTTTGCTTAATCACACCCATATCTAACTTCATCTCGACCAGCCAGCTTGAGTCAGCACACGGGCTTGAATTTAGCTGATAGTTTACGAGAATGCAGGTGCGGTGCGAACTGTGTGCAGTGCTTCGAACGGACCCTGCTGCGAAGGACAAGTTGCGTCGCTGAGCCTAAATCCCCGAGCCGATAAATCATCCAATAAGCGTAGGCCTCGGACACCCCTCCGCACATACTCACGCACACACCGGCACCTGCAAAATGGTGTTGCTTCAAACTTTTACCCGGCTGTACTCCCTCGGCAACACTTCACACCAAATGAGTTCCATTTCCACGACCGCTGGCCGAGTACGGTCGCTCGGTCCGTTCCGACCGCAAAGCTCGGGCATCACCAATTCGCAAAGTTTTCGTCGAAAGTGTCGATAAGAAACCGTAAATCCCGGAACTGATCGGTCCACCGGTGCCAGCGCGTCGACCACGCTCAGTTCGATCGATCTTTTATTCATGAAAAAAGGATAACTATATAAAACTGAACAATCGAAGGTTGGAAATGAATAAATCTGAATACTAATGAGCGCACGGTGTCTCCCCACCCTGGCCGGTGTCACGCATCACGGGGCCAGTGGGAACAAATGAAAATGACGAGCGGTGGACAAGTGACCGGTTCACTGAAAAACCCTGAGGAAGATGGGAACGAGTCGTGTAAGATCGATGTTCCGTTGAATTATTTATAAACGGTGTTAAACTTGCGGGCATGAAATTCGGCAAACTTTTCTCCTTCTAGGACACATTTGTGTGTTGGTGGGGAAATGAGCATCCGACTCCAGCGGTTCCCAAAAATTATCCTGTTTAATGGGATCCGAAGTTTCTCTTCCAGTGTCTTGCTCTTCAAATATACTTTAGGCTTTGCTTTATAATCGGTGTGCTGTTGGAATTTGATTAGTGAGTATATTTCATCGTTCATCGATTCATAGTCATGACATCAAAATACCAACATAGTAAAATACCAACAATTAGTAATTTCCCCATATTTACGATAAAGAAATGATTGTTTTCCAAAACAACACCATACACTCACCCTTCCAAAGTACAGATAAAATGTAGATCACTTTAGCACTACAACAACTAGAGACTTTTGGCCATGTACTCGGTTTCAACATTAGAAGCAGGAGTGGAAAGATTCAGCTAAAACTGTGTGCACGAACCAGTTAAATCCATTGTGGTTACCTGGACATCACGACATTTTGAAGAGGCTTAGCGCAGTTGCTGACACGACATGGTATCTTCCAAGGGCATGAAATTTATCCAGCAGTACACAGGCAGCATCACATTGCCTGGATCACAGAGGCACACCGGAATATATCATGTCCAGTGATTCCTCTTCGTGGCCAGATCGGAAGCTCAGCTCACATCGAACACCTTGATAGGTTTAAATTTTAACCAATTGTGCTGTTTGACTGTTGTTATCCGTTTAGTTTGTAATCCAACTACAAAAATATGAGTAATAATTTGATCATACAGGAGTAGTGATCCAGGATCTACAAATAAAAAGGAACATGTCATTGCATAGGCTAGAAGAATGACCATGTAAATAAAAAGCTCTGTAGTAGCCATGGTAACCACGCAAAGTTGATACACCCGCCAACCCTTTCCAAGTTGTCACGTCTTGCTCATAACGTAAATCACCTTTACCAATCATTTCCAGCGTCATACTCTCGTTGATAAACGGGGAATGTTTGGTAAATGACTTTAGGACGCAAGACTCGCGGATTTGAATTACTGAGCATTGAGTCACTTAGCGAAATACGCAGAGAGTTCTGCACTCTAACTGTTTCATAACAGACATTGTCGAACTTTATATGCCTATTTCGAATTGTACCAGCTGTGCTGGATACATCACCAAACGTGGAACTAGCGAAAGCTTTAAACACCACCAGGATGAGCGAACGAGCGCGCAAGTAGCCCAACAGAAAACTCCGCCAACCGGTGTGAAACAAAACCTTCAACCATCCTCCGCTAAGGATATGTTTATGCAATTTTGTTTCATTATGCCGGCATGAATTATTCATGCGCGCTGCCAAGATTAAACAATGCTCGGGGAAATTTAGCCAGCTTTTCCGGCGCTCCTGCAGACAGCACGGTGAGCGAACAACGCCACAACGCCCGCCATGTCTTGTCCGAGGGTTTGGTGGGCGCTACAAAATCGCACCGATAAACGATGCGATTGTTCCTGCTTTTTTTTTTGTTGCTTGCTGAGGCTAACGCTTTACGTTCATCTCTCCTGCCCGGCACTAACACATTGAGCCTATCAAAGAGCGTACCCAGCACAAACCGGCTGCCCGAAAGAGAGTCTAGACGAAGGAAATTAAAGATAATCCAACGATGATGATGGTGATGGCGACGATTACCATCATCCTATGCCAAGGCCGTCGTCGGTGTATGCATGAGGGTGGACACACTGTACACACTGCACTATTTACCATCGAGTGTCCTCCTCTCTTTCTATCCCTCCTCCCTAGCTCTCTCTCTCTCTCTCTCTCTCTCTTTTTTACGGACTAGTGCACGGTCCTAGAACCATCCACGCCTTAATCGATGATGGTTCGAAATTGGGTTTCATTGTGCAAATTGAGCATGAGCGTCCGACATCAAGGAGCACTTACGTGAGGACGGCACCGAGATCACGGCCATCACGGAGCGCGATGAAATCTCCGCACCGGTTCAAACGATATGCAAAACAACCACTTACCCGGCAGCCGCCACCGTTTTGTTGCATCGGCTCCAACGGCGCCGGCCATTTATTTTTCTCGCTTTCCCCAGTAATGGTTAATTAAAATCAAACTTAACAGGCGGCAAAATCCGCCACCGTACCGGATCGGATACCCGAACAAACGAAGTGGCCGTAGCGGCCTGGAACGCTCCCACACCGTTTAATGCACCGTGGTACGCAGGCGAAACCCAGGGACCTGGGAAGCCCGGGTGCGCTGGTCAGTGATTTGCTCATCGAAAGAAGAAAAACACTTTCCAGCACGGACGCTCCAGCCGTTCCAGCGGGGACGGACGGTTTTCGCTACGGACCACGCCTCGGCAACGGGGCCACGTTCGGTCATTTCACCGAAGACGCTCCAGCGGGACAGTGTAACGCCCGCTAACTCCTCTGAATGCGGTAATAATTAACGATAATGGTCGTCGTTTTGCCGGGTGATGGAGATGTCGGGACTAGGATAACCGAACAGTAATGGCCGCGCACCGGATGTTCTAGCTCAATGGTCCATGCGACCGATCCCGCACACCGCGCTGGGACTTTTTCTTGGCGAGCCGGGAGCAAACCAGGGAGCAAACAGCAAAATAAAAAACGAACCCACACAGCCTGGAACCGCTTGGATACGACCGCCCTGTGGGGATGAAGAGGGATGTGAAATCAGCGCACACCATCTGGTCAATCTCGTCAATGGTGGTGCGAAGCGAATTCTACTCATTTTCCTCCATAACGATCGCTTCATTAATGCAGTGAACGAATCGAGTGGCTCATGGCAGGAGTGTCGGGGCGTGATTATCGATTATAAAAGTGATTCAACTTGGGATTCATAAACTTGGACAATTTTGTTGCAGATATTACGCATTCAATTAACAGCAGATAAATGAGTCGTGAAAGTTACAATGTGGTTTTTATTTGATTTCAATGTGAAACAAATCAATTCTTAATTCGAACATTAATATGCACAATCACTTTCAGATAAATATCAGTTTGTATATTTATTCATGTGCGTTCTCTTACCTTTTATAAATTAGATACACTGGAACAGAACGTTCCTAACTCTAACTCTGTAAAGTTCTAAGCAAAATCCTCCAGCAAACTCCATTTGTGTTTCTTTAGAAACACTCAGGTGTATCGCGAGTCGACTAACCGAAGAAAAAGTAACGCTATGTAACGCCACTGATGTGACATGTTTTAAGAACATTTGGGTCTTTGAATGATATCAGTCAGCATATAAATAAAAACAAACAAAACTTCAGGAAATAATGTTCGATTCATGAAGGATTATAGTCCTAACAATAGACTTAGTGCGCGATATGGTTCAAAATTAACAAAGTCTTTCTATGGAAGCCTTCTAATAGTTACATGTGTACATTTTTCACATTACTGACCCCTTTGATTGTACTATTAGATAAAAAAATGGAACGCACGCCATCAGTACAAAACCTTGTCAATGAACCCACAAATTTTACGGCCAGAACAATCCAATTGAATAAATAAGCCCCACAATCTCGTCGAACCCAGTACAATTCCAAACCCTTCGACTCATCCAGATAAAAAAATAATATTATTGAAAAGATCGTGTCATACATAAATTGAAACTAAAAGATTAGTGTACAATAATATGAAGACGGCGCCATTTAAAAAAAATATATGGAACGGGCTCTGACATTCTTCCATGAATAAAACTGTCTATGCCTGAAACAAATCGTGTTCATTGGCTTCATTTGAGCGCTTTTACCGAGAAGAAAAATAAATAAACTACATAAAAACAAATCAATGTTGGTGTTTGGCCAAGGTGTAAGCCTAAATGTACAAAACTATGGCCTAAGCGTTCATTGTCAAATAGAAGCATAAGTGTTAGAAGTATTTGAAGAACGCAAACGCCTTATCAATTGAATTCGATTGTCCGCTTTTAGTCTTCAAAAACTACTTATCGGTGGTTTATCAACCACTCTAACAGAAACAAACCAGGGTAGAAACAAAACTGACCTGGAAAAACGCACTGAGCAACGTTCCATTTTCGTTTCAGCTGCTGTATGCTTCTTTGCTATTGTACCAGAGTGTATTTTTGAATATTCGGTTTGTAATTTTCCATGTATCTGTCGTATTGCATCGATTTCCGTATTAATTAAAATTTACCTCGTGATTCTTCTTTCGGGAGCCTTTTCATACAACACACTAACTCAAACAAAACTCCTTTTCCACAAAACGCGTGCTCCTCACGCTGAAGCTAATCTTTCCCACCACTCGAGCGGCTAAAGCGACTAAAACGACCCGGTGGCTTTAACAACTCTACTTCTACTTGAACTTTTCAGCTAGCCCATTTGTTGCCCCGGCCCAGCCCGGCAACGGGAACCTTTTTTTAATTAAAAAAATTAACCATTCACAAGCCCCGCTCCCTAGGGAGAGCTTCTGGTCAGTCAGTTTCCCGAAGGATGAAAAATCGGCGCAAAACCAACACAAACAAACATCGAGGGGGGGAAAAAAAACTTTAATCGTTCACTTCTAGTGGACGAAAGTTTGCTTTTAGTTTGCACGCCGAGGGTCCGACGGGGTTTGTGCCTTTTTTTTTGTTTCGGTTGTTGCTTTGTTTCGGGGTACTTCCACTGGGCCATTTTACCTTCAATCAGTGAAGCGCCACCCACCCACCGTCATCCAGGCACGATATAAAAAGGGCCACTTATTTGTTCTTTCCCAAATTACAATCGCCACAATCGCTTTCGAACGCCTCCCCTTTGGGAGCCCGTTCCGGGGGCGAGCGATAAGAACCTAGGGGGGGGGAAAAAGAATGCGCAAACAACTGCGTTCCATTATGAGTTATACTCGAGCGGCCGGCTGGGAGTTGCGTTGTGTTTGCCTTCAACATCAACATCAGTAGTGTGGCACCGAAATCCGGCCTAACCAAACATCCGGCAAACCCAAACTTCTCGCGCCCCCTCCCCCATCCCACCACGCAGCCGGACACGGGGTGACGAGAAAAAAACGGACCAACTGCCGGAGAAAAAAGGATCATCTTGCGAGCGAGGAAAAGTAAGAAATTACCACTGTTCGAGGATTATTATAACTTTTTCTCGCACCTTCCGGACCCTGCTGACTCGCCGGCACCCGGGAAAAAGGGAGCCATTTTTCTCGTTCGGTTGCCCAGCCCTGCACCGGGTGAGCTTGTGTATGTTTCCCTCCACTCTTCCAACGAAAGGCAGTGGAAAAAAGGGAAACGGATTAGTCAGTGCTAAAGCACGCCGGAGCGCAGGCGAGAAAAAAAAGAATCATCACACCAAT
Source organism: Anopheles dirus (assembly GCA_000349145.1). Taxonomy (NCBI): domain Eukaryota; kingdom Metazoa; phylum Arthropoda; class Insecta; order Diptera; family Culicidae; genus Anopheles; species Anopheles dirus. Next base: position 3,994,627 of record KB672713.1, on the reverse strand, counting down.
AGCTTAAAAATGAGACCGATTTCTTCAAGAGCCAGCCCCACCCCCGTCCGGGAAAGGACGAAATTTGTCAATATTTCTTTGGCTGGTTGTTCCTGCCTACGAGGCCATTTCGTTTGACGTTGATCAACCGTGTGTTTCCGGTCGTTCCCTCTTTCTCTCTCTGTTGAACGATACGGCAAATGCGATGGGAAGTGCGAGACGAGCGCTGCGGCATCATGCTGGGGTGATTGAGAAGCTTCAGCGGACACGTCGACCGTTGGCCCCATTCTCGGGGTTAGTGGCTGTTGAACGGTCGCCGTGTCGCCGTGCTCTTCCGTGCTTTTCCATGTATGAGCCCGGCGAGTTTCTTCCCGGTTCTTAGCGCAGCCGCGCGTGTTTTCCCGTGTAATTCACACTCATTTTTATCCTTCCAATGAAAATTCGATTCCACATCAGCGCCGGTGTGGTTGGTGCCGCAGCACTCACTTCCCGTCCGAGGGCTTTTTGTTCCAGTTTGGCTCGTGGAACAAAAAAAAACAAGCGCGCACAACACACAACAGAACCAGGAAGAGCCTCGAAATGGGAGAGATCTTGAGAAAGGCAAGAGAGTGAGAGAAAGCGAAAAGAAACGCAGGCATAAAACTTCCGAAAGCGATAGGGATAGGGCAAAACTTTCCAACAGTTTTCCGACCCGTAACCCCGCCACAAGGAAAGTGAGTCGATCCTTTCGCCATTTTCCTGCCCACTCGCGGCCGATCGGCCGTGGAACGGTGCGTCAAAACGCTCCGGTTTTCCCTGGCCCCGGGATGCGGCAGGAATCGTTGCGACGAGAGTTTTCTTTTGCCCGCGCAATTTGCCAAAGTGCTCGATAATGTTGAAAAATTCAAGACACCATCGGGTTTCGGTATTCCTTTACACTTTCCACGCGCTCTCTCGCGAACCACCACCATCACCGCCCGTCTCGCTGTTCGCGAACGGTTGTTGCGCTATCGATGGATGATAAAACTTTCCAAATTGGTTGCAGCGTTTTTTATTTACCTTCTTTTTTTTCTTTCCTTTTCCTTCCAGCGATACTCAGCGCGCCCAGAAGCCCCGCGTCGGTGCGGTACATCGCGCAGTAAACTTCTTCACTTCTCCCACCGAGTTATGAAGTATTAAATTGGAAAGGGTCAAAATTGGTGACACAAATGGGACTCGCGCCTTTCGCGCCCCGACCCGGTCGTGGCTGTCGTCAGGATTTTTAGTTTCTACGCCGCTAAACGGTACGGTCACCGTTGTCGCTCGTGGCGGAGGTAGTGAAACGAGAGAAACCCCTTTCGCAATTTGAACGAGAAGGGCGCAAGATGACGAAGTTGCCGAGCGTGGACCATCCGCCGGCAACTACGCGCCACGGGCACGGGAGGCATATTGTAATGAAATTTACTAGTTCGAAATTAGTTGCCGCCCGCCTGCCGGTGTGCCGATGAAAGTGTCGAAACGTCAGGAAGGTGCAGGGCAGAAGTGACAGTTTAATTTTGTTGTGCTGTGCGCTAAGCGGCCCCTTCGTCTGGCTCAATTTCGTAATAGCGCTGCTAGCGGGAGAAAACTGATAGGTTCGGTGGATTGGGTTCATCGACTGTACGAAGATTAAAATTGTCATTGGAAATGATGATTAAATTGATTGATAAATATGTTGTTTTAAAACCTGCTTATGTAGATTAAAACTACAAAAAAGGCGCACAAACACAGTAAGTGTATCAAACTAGTTTTTTGTGAATTTTTTACCAAATCTCATAGGGTAGCCAGCGACTTCGATCTTAAATAACTTTTCGATGCGTATTCCTGTTTAGTTCAACCATTGAAGTAAAAAATGAAATAACTGTTCTATTTTCCGAATATGTTTATCGCAGCTCTCTGCTTTTCTCCGTTTTCTTGTTTTTACTGATTAAAAAGGGGTTATTTTTTATCGAAAGTCAGTGTTCGAATACATATTTCCTCTATATATAGTCCTCTTTTACCTTTTCTTAGTGCTTTGTATAATTTAAATATCTATCTGTATATCTATATCTATATATATCAGTATATCTATCTGGAATGCATAGAGGATCGAAATCTAAAATTTATTTCAACTAAATCCGAACTTTTCAGTACGATTTTCAATAAAAAAAATCATAAAAATACACTTTTGAAAAGGTAATGCTGGCATTTCGATGGTGATATAGCACTTTGCGTGGAGTTAAGAGACTTTCGCAAAATGTTATACCACCATTATTTGACCATCGTGTTGATGTTTTTCATCTTAACAATCATCTCGTGAATAAACTACTCATACGAAAAATTTGCAAAATTTTGCATAAATATTAATTTATATACTCTTTATCCTGTAGAGAACTTTTGAAGAACAAAATGGGATAAACTACCAAAAAAAAAATAATTAAAAAATCCAAAGACGACCATCTTTGAACAAATGGACACCTATTTTACGGAAAATAACAAAAAAAACGGCGAAAGATAGAAAGTCACACTAAAAAGATAAATCAACTAGATAAGTTATGCTACTTTTAGCTCGAAGGTTTCAACTCAATTTGAATACGCATTACAAAGTTATTAGCATTTCAAGTTGCTGGCTACCCGGGTAGCCCGGTTATCAGTTTACAGGGTATAGGAAATAAAGCTCACAATCAAGCAGTATAAACAATTCGAAAAAATCGGTCAACATTTTTTCTTGGAAAAACAGCCTAATTTAGACACGTATTTGCAAATTTGATATCAATAGCATCCATAGAACCCAAGATAATCGAAATCAAAAATGCTTTGGCTACACGGGTAGCCGGTTGTCAGTGAGAGTGTTAAGAGATGGCCTGGTCGTATTGGTTAAACTATCTTCATCAACTTCAAAGCACAATCATATCATGATTAACTTAATCACTTTTTATTTAGTTGGTTATGTTGCGGGAAACATCTGCATCTGCCGTAAAGTATACATAATATCTGCACTTTTCAGCTGAAACTGGACTAACTTTTGTTTGCTTATGTTGTCTAAATGTCTTTTTAATAAAAAGCAACCTGAAACAAAGCTAGTAAAGAATATTTAAAACACACTGTGAATGGCTTGTAAAATTTAAATAAATCCTTAAAAAAATTAAATAAACAACGCTGAAATATTACTTCCATATACAGAGGCAGTAAAAAACTGATGTTCATAACTTTATGTAACAGCTATAGCTTTTATGAAATATAAAATGTCCATATAGAATGAATGTAACCAATTTTTACCTCAAACCAATTTTTAATAAAATATGAAACATATTCAGAGATTGGCAAACTTCGTTATGCAGTTTACCTTTTTGTACAAATTGACAAATCTTTTATGCGATATGATATTAATCATATCATCGTTTATCTAAATAAAATCTTGAATTTATGTTCAAGCAACAGGTTACATGACCCTCCTTGGGGTGGTCGAATGGTCCTGTCCTCAAGCACAAGGTCTTACACATAACAGGTTGTGGGTTTAAATCTCAACTGGACCACCCCTCGCAGGCAGAACGAACTACAAAGGCTATGTCAATAGAAGCCAGAAGCAAAGGTGTGGTGGTTACCACAATAAAACAAAACGCGAGCCCAAATACTTCTGTGAAATCCTCGATGCAATCCTATGCCACGCGGCTCAAAGACACTATATTTCTCTGGTTTTCGCTTGTTCCTACCTTCCTCTTCGGTGTCTAAAGTGAAAAGAAAAAGCCTATACTTCTTGTTCAGGCTGGACCCTTCCTTGCTTAGTTTATATTATCCACTCCACTTCTCCTCTAAAAGGCATATTCGCTTCTACTATCGCATTTTAAGCCTTCAACCCTGTTATGCTAACTCGATGACGTTTTGCAAGCTTAGCTTGCAACAAAAGGGCTTAGACTAATAAGTTGTGGTTATTGTGCCAAGGAGGACCCAAGTTTTAGTACCCAAACTGGACTGAAGTGAATTCCGGTAAGTCTCCACTAAAAGAAGTGTGAATTAGAGCTCCCCATTCGACCGGAACATGTAACATGAAGCCAACCATTAAAGTGTAGAAAATCTAATTACAATTTGAAAATTGATCTCATTTTCTAACCGTTTTTTATTCCTTAAATGCCCACTTGAAACTAGTTAGATTAATTCGATACACGGGCTAGTTGTACCACCCTTAAGCAGTTAATAGTGTGTCACACCCTTTCCCATATGTAGTGCATGACCGTATCTACGTGATCGATTCAATATAACCGTTTGCACCACCAACGTTACGTCGATTCTTCAATACCCTGTACCTCAATAAAATGAAAGAAGGAATAGCTAAACCATCACATGAATAAAGGAAACCGCATTTACTTCAAACAACGCCTATTTGCCACAAACCTTGATATGACTTAGGTGGAAAAACTTCATGCCACCGGTTGAAATGGCCTGCGACCTGGCAATCCTGTCCGAAAACAACCGGTGACACTACATTTTTAATGGTGTAAACTTTCCTATTTATACGATATAATTTATATTCGCTGCATTACTCATTTTCGTGCTTTGAATGATTGATAGATATTATATGTTAAAAGTAACGCATGATGAAGCATCACAGTATTGACAGAGCGCTGCTCATAGACACGCACATCAATCAACCTTCCATTACGTTCCTGCTGTAACGGTTAAATTATTAATTAAAATATCATTTTATTCCCCCGGTAATCCTTGCACCGCCCCATGTTCACACATAAAACCGCGAAATGGTTCACTGCAGCCCATAATCGTTAAGCGTGACTTATGTGCGGCCCTTACAGCTTGCGCCAGACAGATTGAACCACTCGCTCCATCGCAAACCGCTTCCACCACCAAGCGCGCTAAGAAAACAATCGCCCAAAAAGCTTATTTGATGGCATGTTAAGCCGCCACCGGCACAAAGCGGTGCACTTAAAGCGAGCGAAAGTTTTTAGTTTATGGCACCGCGCGTCTCACAGCGGAGAGCGAACTAAACTAGCAGAGGCGAGAAGAAAACGCCCTTCACCCCATAACTCCACTCGATGCATCTAGGGCCGCCGTTTCGCGCCATTCGTTCAATTAATCGCCCCACTTTCGGCGTGCCGGCGTCGCCCCTTTCGAGCTTGATCCGCGAAACGGCCGGCCCCGCGACAAACAATGAACCGTTATCGCTAATTTAATTCACAAGCGTCACAGCCTCGACCGGCTCCGGCCCGGAAGCCCGGTGCCGTTTCAATTCATCGCCGGCAATATTCGCGCCCTGAAAAGCTTTTAAAACATAATCATATTTTACGCCCGGAACGCGCCGACCCGCTGCAACCGTTCGCAAGGCGCGTTCGACTATGATCGGGCTCGTTCCAGCTCCCGTCCGAGCGGTGGCTCGCAAGACGCTCTCACCTAGACGCTTCTCCCCATTCCACACCGAAGCTTTCAGCGCCCTGAAAGCCGCCACAAATAACGGCTAACGGCGGGAGAAAACTTTCGCTCACCAAGCGGGCGAGGAAATTTAATGTGGAGAATGGATTCAAACGAAACTATTTGCTCACGTAAGCTGGCCTCATCCCCTGTGCCGGCCGCGAGGTGTTTCCGCCGTACGATGCAAACGAACAGATTTGTAACCTGTGATTCAACGCTGCCATCCCGTATCGTCGTCACTTGCTGCATCTGGACGACCGTTGCAGGCCAAACTTTAACCGAAACGCGGGCGTACAGCGCATACCGTCACGGCACCATCCGGTGACCGACGCGCAGAAACTTGAACCGTCGTCGGTCCGTCTTCGCTGTTGACTTTTTTCCCCGAAACCCGGTTCGGTTCGTTCGACCACATGCTGCCGGAGCTAGCTCCCAAACCCGGAGCACCGGAGCTCTGCCGGAACCTCTCGGCCCGAATCATCCCTTTGTTCCCGCTCCCGGTCCGGTTGCCGCGTGTTAACCCGCGTGCCGGCTTGCCACAATTTTCCTCCACACAGCACCACGGTTGAATTGTTTCCATTTCCGGGTTTTCCCGCGCTCATCGGCGTTCGTCGTTCGCACTACGTTTTCCTTTCTTTTTGCTTCCTTTGCTGCTCGCTTCGAGCCGAGCGAACGACAAGATTTTTCATCTTTCGCCTTCTAGTGGTTCGGCACACCGCGCAGGAGGAGTCCCGGTTGCCCCCGGACGAGGAAGCCACAGGCTACTCGAGGCAGCGGGAAAAAGCATTCACCTACTTCGGGAACGATAGAGCGCGCCGCTTCCCCGCTTCCACACAAAAGCAATTAATTTATAGCTTTCAGAAAACAATAAATATTATTTTATGGAAACTGTTTGCACTGATGGTTTTCCCAAGCCGTCGCCGAAGAACCGAAGAACCGAAGACGGTGGCCGCGAGCCGCGCGCTGTTTTTCCTCCTGCTCCAGACTCTCCAGACAGCTTCGAGGCGCCCCAGCAAAAATCGCGTTATCCGCACGGGCTAAACCGTGCCGCGACACGCCGCGTGGCACAAGCGCACCTAAACGGTTTTGCGTCAAGCACGCTGTAACGGTGGCGCGACTGCTTAATGAAACTTTTTCGAGGAGTGTAAGGTGCATGGTTTAGCGGGAAAAGAAACTCTCTAGCGCACACACAGCAACAAGCGTCGGTTACGTGCGACCAACAGCCAACAGGTGAGTGCAGCCCGCGCGTCCGCGAACGAATCCTGGGTGGAAGCGGTCAGCGTGTGATTTATCGAAATACTAATTATTGTTTGCACCGTTCGGTGCCGTGTGCCGGTGTGTGCGGGGATGTGGTTTTTAGCGCAGCAAACGCAACGGTAATGTCACGTTTGATTTAATTCCGAGCAAGCAGGAATGCAATTGTCTTGGCTTGTGCTTCGGTGTAATTAAATTTCCATCATTGGCTGCAGTAAAAACGGCACGGCTCTGCGAGATGACGTGCGCTTTATTGCGTTATAAATGTTTCATAATACCTAATTGCTGCGATAAACAACGTGCGAAGCATTTTTAATACATTCCTAGCATTTTTATTAAATTCCTGCTAAATTCAAATGAAACTTGTAAATTTGAAATAGTTATTATTCTATGAAAAGTTCTTCTTCTTCTTATCTGGCCCGCTCACGGTTGAGCACGTCGTGCTGACATGGCCTGGTCACCAATCGATCTCCAGGTCGCTCGGTTCA
>KB672713.1:3965555-3981199 GCA_000349145.1 Anopheles dirus | reverse complement strand
GGTACGGAGAGCCTAAGTATCCTACGAGAGGCGTCGGATCCGTACCCGTACCAGTGCTGCATTTCTACAACACTGTCTACAGAACTATGAAAAGTTCCAGGGGATATAATTATTTTTATAAATAAACGAATTGTGTTTGTTTCACCTTTAACGAAAAAAATGGGAATGATTTGATTTTTTTTACTCTTTGCGACAACATTGTTAGCATATCGTCAGATTCCTGGGCCTACTCGGTTGATAAAATTGTCTATATATTCTGTGAAAACTAATATCAAGAGTTGTTCCCAACTGCTAGTGCTTTGATTTTTAAGGTATGTTCCTCAGATTTGTACTTGACTTGGATTTATGGTGAAACGTACAACTTAAGGTATCAATTACTTTAAAGTTATATGAATCGAAAGTATGAAAAAACAGGAATTACTATTGCATCATAAACTAAATGGGTTTTGTCGGAAAGTATCTTCTTTCACTTTCTTCTCCGAAACCTGCTAGTTCTGGCAGTCAAGTATCTTACAATTCCGTCTCGAAAGTTTGTAAATAAATTAGTTGCACAACGGTGAAGTGTAGTTAGCCCCCTCCTCACAGGGGGCTAATGACCACCTAATGATGGTGGTCATAAACTTAATCCTGGCACACGATACGACTTATAGATAAAAACAACTCTGTCGATTTCAGCAAATGCCCTTCAGATCGTGGACAGTATTAAAAACAAAATCCTAAAAAAAATCCAATAACAATTTATTTGATTATGTTAACAATTCGCTTAGGAATATGTTAAGTACATGCGCAAATTATATGATAAACTTCAAGCTATATAGCGTCGAAGTAAAAAAAATCATCAAAAGCAATCTTTAAGTATGGAGATCGATTCCCTTTTTTGTGATAAAAAATATCGTAAAACAGATCCACATGAGTAGCTAATCAAACTAATACTAATAAAATGCATTGCCATGTTGGTGAAACAATATTGCCACTAAAATAAGATACTGGCATTTCAGTTTTTCTTCAGTGGAGACGCCTGGTAGTTTGCTACATGGTTTTTTTTTATTCTTAGGTTATCTTTTAATAACTAAATTATGTTTCCTTATTGCAACAAAGCGAAATATTCAACTGCATTATAACAATAACTTTTTTATTCTACACAGTTCTTCATATTTATCCATTAAAGACAACTTCACACAAAAATTGAAAAACAGTCACACACAGTTCGTTTTTTGTTTCGTTAAACTGATGAGACAAAATTGAATTGTCCAAAAGATTACATTCAAATATGCTACATTACAAGAAAATCAAATCATTTAAAAACACAACCATTAGAGAAATATTCACTGTGCAAAGATTAATGTTTGTTTACTTGTTTGTTAGCACAAACATCACAAACATTTTGATACATTCTTTCATTAAATTGGGTAAATTGCACAATACAAAACATCAAGCCAATTCAATAGCAACACATTTTGTCACCACCAATACAAAGTGATCAGATCATTCACTAAGAACGTTGTACGAACAAATTCAATAATAACTTTAAAAAAAAGCTCATCCCAGCAAGCGCGCTCTTCTTCAGCGCCATGAGGTACGACCGCTTCGCCGCGTAGCCCTCACGGTGCCCAGAACGCATTACCATGCTTAAGCAGTACGGGAACCCATAAGCGCTTACCATCCACCCGATGCAAACCGATCGGAGCCTTTCCCAATCATCAGCATTCATGAGATAGAATGTGATCGCGGAAACAAGGACCTCCATCATAGCCGTTCGGCCGGCCGGAGCTACAGCCGGGTGGCGTAGCGAACATGCGGTATTATGCCACGGGTGTACCATTTTTCACCGAAAACAGAGCGAAAAAACACGCTGCGTGCAAGACGTGTGTCGTGCGGGAAAACACAAAAAACGCACACACACACACACGCGCACATGAATTGCAACAATTTCAAATATTCAGATTTCGACGGCATACGTGTCCCGCACCTCGACCCGGGGCCCTGCCATCTGCAGTCTCGCTGGGGCTCTCCACCCGCCTTCGACGCATGGCAGCGAATGGTTTGGCTGGTGGTGATGGTATCGTGTCGTACAGTTCGCGCTTTCAAAAAATGGCCGCAGGGAGCGCTCGGCAGGCTCGGGAGAGCATTTTTCACCATACGGGAATGTGTTTAGTATGTGACTGAAATAAACTGTTTATGTTGTGTTTGCTGTAAGCAGGCGCTCGTAATTTATTTCCCTCCCCTACCCCCACCCTTTCCTTCTCCTCATACTCCCCCCCCCCACCATACCCCTCGATGGACCGAAGCCGAAGCGTCGCGTGATTATTGTGTTCCGTCGTCCCTTTTTTAGCGGCTCAATTTCGTTTCGAGATTTTTTGTTTCCTATTTTTCTTTTTGCGTGGAGAGCCCGTGCGCTTCAAATGGCCAACTGCCCGCGGGCTTTCGCTGGAAAATACGAGCCATCTGAGCGCTGGAGATGACTCGCGGGATTCTTTTTTGCCGTTACTTTGCAACCACAACTCGATTCAAATTCGGGTGTTTTTTTCTTCATATTTTGCGAAATGTGGTTTAAGCACGGGCAACGCCACGTATAAAGCCAAGCCGAGGGCTTATGAGCGAAGCGTCCTTTTTCCAATATTGCATTAGGCCCGAAGATGATGCTGTTTTTTTTTGTTCCTGCCCCTTCTACGCCCCATAATCCAACCCGTTCCTTGGGGAAACCCTTGGCAAGTCGCTGGTCGCTTCGGCCCCTCGAAGTTATGCTCCGGCAAACGGGCCCTCGGGATACGGCGGTGATCGCGTGTCCCGGGAGAAGGTTTTAGTTTTTTTTTTTGCTGCTCTCTCCCGATCCAAACCCTGAACTGGGAGTCAGCCTAGAGCAACAACAAAAAACCACTCCCCCCAAGCTCGCAAAAAAACGACGTGCTGTGGGAAGCGTGAAAAAATACACATTCCATCGTTCCACCCGAAAGACCGATATTCGGATCGTTCGGCGGAACATTCCGACGGGACGGCCCGGTGCCCGGACCCATTATGCGAGTTTATTTAATTTTTCATGCTAGATTAGTTTTTTCGGATATCGTTTTACCTGTAATCAAAAGTAATTTCTTTTCCACGCTCCGGCGTGGAAAAGGGCCGCTTTTCCGGCGTTCGGGCCTCCAAAGGCGGCATCGTTTGGGAGGCGCTGGCTGATACATGAGCGTACGGCTCGTTAAACATTCATTTTGTGCTTCGCTGCATGGATTGCGCGCGCGCCCGGTCCCGCCCGGGTACGTGCGTTCCCCGTGCCGTGCAAAAAAAAAACCCCCACCATTTCGTCGGTTTCATTTGGTGTGTTAAAAATGTTTGAATATTTCTATGCTCACGTGGCGCGCGCGCGTGTGAGTGGGAATGTTTCCCTTTTGCCGACACGCCACGTGGAAACGCTATCATCATCAGCGGCAATGGCAGTCGCGAGCGATGGCAGCTCTAACTGAAACTGCACGCGAATGACATACAACATAAATATGGCAGTAATGGATAAATTGTTCCCAGCCAGTGAAGCAGTTTCACATTCTGCAACGTAATCATAAAACCGGAGTCGACGCTACCAGCTCCCACCGGTGGGCAGACAGCACAGCTTCTTCCCGTGCGCCTGAAACCGCTTCGGAACCGTCCTAGCAATCTTACGCTTCGGCGACACTATAGCGAAAGGTGGAATTTTTAATTTTAGCTTCTTACCCCCGCCTGCAATACAGGACCCGAAAGAATCCGACGAACTGAATGGGTTGCGCGCAGCCCTGCTCCGGGAAAGACAATATTTATTTGCCAGCTGCTTACGGCACGAAACGCACCGGTGCATCTTTTCGTTCGAATGCTGTACTCTCTTAGGGGTTCTGTTGCACTTATTTTCTTACTTGTTGCACGCTGCGGCGGATAAATTTCATCAAAGCCAGAGGCGTCTTTCGCTGGTGTATATTTCGCGCAGCTCACCTGAGAAGCATTAGCAAGAAATTCACAAATTAAGTCCCAATAACGATTACAGATAACTAAAATAACTACTTAATAATAATAGTAAGCAAAACTGCCATTGTAGCACAAATCCATGAATGTGTTGAAACTGTTAAAACTCAAGTAAACCCAAGCATTTCGATCATACCGTATCAGTTAATCTCTTCAGTATATCAGTTTATCTTAGTTATATCTTCTCATAAAAAACGTAAAACAACGACAGAACTCCAATGGATGGAAATTGTCTTGCATTTGTTTTTGCATTTTAATATGCTAACATAAATAATTAATATGTTTTTGTTTTATTCTTTTTATTCAGTTTAAAAAATGCTGCATAGCAAATTTAGTTTTGTAATGTTTTTTTTAAATAATAATAATAATATTACTGTGTTTTGTCTAACCTAATATACAAATTTACATTATAGGTTCACAAAATGGTTTTAAATTAAATCTAGCCTAGATTTTACCCTGCTTATGTTATTCCTCAATCGATACTTATCAGCTCTACATACCTTTTTTTTCATTTTTATTTTCTTTATCCTAGGATCCCTTTTGTAGTAATGCGCAAATTGCAGAAAATGTAGTTGTTACGGCACAAACTCCTTGCCGGTGGATTTGTAGCCTACTTTATTTCACAAATTCACATATAAAATCACAATAGGTGGTGGTAGGTGGTGATATGTCGTGATAGGCTGCTAGTAGGCTCTCTAACGGATCCGGCTCTCTCCACTGCGCTGTCAAGACTCCCTCGCTTCTAGCCTCTCCGTTTCCCAAGCAACCTTTTCTTCCCAAGCAACCTATCTTCCCAAGTAGCCTGTTCAGTCTCAAGTAACTGCCAGAACAGTACTTTTAATCCATTATTTACAACTTTATTTTTAATATTTCTATAAAAAGGTACCATTGCTACTTAATTTATGTGCATTTTGAAGATGTGCAAACTTATCAAGTTCATTGCACTTTGCGCATGTTTCGTCCTTTTCTATGTGCATTTTGAAGAGCAATTTGCTGGTTTGGGATTTTATCACGCACTATGTTTTTACATTGCTTCGTGTCTGACGAAAATTGTTTGTTGTTGATGTCTTTTCGAATCGCGTTCCATCCAAAATTTACCTTGTTTGCCACAAATATTCGCATTCTTCAATGACCCTAGGAAAGCATTACATATTTTTTTTTAAGTGAGGCCTTAGCAAATCTCTGGTGGAATGTATGCACTTTCCATTATTTTGTATGTGATGCGTGAAAAACTTTGTGGCACTCTTTCCATGTTATGCGGGTTGCCAATATGTTCAAGAAATATCGTTGGATATTTAAAAAAAAATAAAGAACTTACAAAAAAAACTTTAAGGTACGCGTGTCGTCTTTTAGTGCAAATATAGTGCTTTTGAAGTATTGTACAATGGAAACTTTTTGAATTATTGCAGTAGTATTTTAGGCATCAGTCATCAACCTCGTTTGCAATTGTCTGCTAGGATTGGTTGGAAACATCTTTAAAATTTTGTTGCTTGTAATCAAAGCAGGATTTTTTGTGTAAACACGGTGAGGCGAATAGCAGCCCATACATTAGTGCTTTGCTTGTCATATTTGCTTATAATTTCCATTGATGAATGTTGTTGGTGTTTTCATATTGGTATGATATTCTGTAATTTCACATATTTTTTTTGCGCTTGAATGTGCTGAAATTGTATTCTTTATACATAATTAGACATATATTTTGTACATCCAACAAAGACCATTCGTATCAATTCGAACAGTTATCACCTTCCACTGAACATTAATTAAAATTTATTTTAGGTTCATTATTGGTGCAATTAGGTTCTCAATTAGTATCAAAACATACAAAAAACACCGAAACATGATTATTTCTGGTTTTGTCAAAAATTGGCTGTCATGTTTTATTGCAAGAGCACCCACACCGCAAAAACCCACCCAATCTCATCAGCAAGAACGTCAACTGCTCCCCTCTTAACAAGTGACAGCCATCCGAAAATGCTGTCCCGTTTGCCGACTCCACCCCAAGCGATCCTATCTGCGATTCATCTATTCTATTTATCTGCACGTTTGAAGATTTCGCCGCCTGTTGATAATTGAATTGACTTCCCGGAATCGCAAGTGGTTGCTCGATTTTTAAATGCTATTCGTTGTGTGTTCTATTTGCGCGCCGAAGCGCGTCAGTTCCACCGCTCGTCACTGCCACCGCGATGATGTCGAAAACCCGGTCCAGTTACCACGCATTCCCTGATTGATTCGCCATTTCCAATTCCCGAGATTTCCCCGGAGTTCACTGCGGCGGAGCGCACCGAAACCTCAGCCGTAGCAACCGACCCGGTGGTGGTGGGATTTAAATGTAAGTCCAATCGATCGAGAGGCCTCCCGAATCGGTTCGGAGCTTGCCGGGGTCTCTGTGGTTATCACTAATCTTTTTGTCGAACAACAGCATCCTGCCGGTTCTGCCGGTTCCGGCTCCGCCAGTCATCAATCAAGCCGGTCGTTTTGCACGATTTCCAAAAGGCCTTTCGGCAGCGGTGGGAGAAACCACCATTACATCCATCAGCCATTAATTGAACACGGGAATCGCGGGAATTGGAGCTCTTAAAAATTCGAGGCCTATCGCGGGAAAACCCGGCTGCCCAGATACACGGGGAAAGGAAGTTAATCGTTAGCCTCATCTAATGCCCACAATGGCACAATGGCATTCGAGCCTCGTCTGCCAAAGCGGCTTGTCAATGTTCCCTTCAGACAGCCAGTTTGAAAGCGCTGCCTACGAGAGCTGTCGGGTCCGGGGATTCGTTTTTTTCCCCTCTACACTGACCTAGACCCTGCTCGTAAACTGCTCACTCTTCTGTTCAGTCCATTTAGCGGCACTTTATCACTGTCAGATGGTGTGATGAGCAATCACGGAAGGGCTCCAATGGAAGAGCGGAGATTTATTTGAAGAAAATTTAAGAAAAAGCACACACGCACACACTCCACGGCACCAACACCTTTTGCCGCTGCTAAGCAGAAGAACATTTCCACCACCAGGCAGCCGGGAGCTAGTCGAATCTATTTACTGAGGAAATCTCCCAACCAGTGGCTCAGGTGCTTCGCCCGAAACACTCCGTCCGCCGGTGCAAGCGAGGATTTCCTGCGGAAGGAAAGAACTTTCTTTCTTGTTTCACCTGAGCGGCTCATGAGCACGGTATGCGGAGGTGCTTTCAAAGGTTGCACTTTGTGCGCTTGGCACTCGTGCGATTTGTTCGTGCAATTTTCAGATGTCTGCTCCGGTACATCTAAGCTCCCCGGGCCAGCCAGCCCGATGCCGATTGGACGTACAAAGCCATCGCCAGCCATCGTTCGCTCTGCAACTGCAAACACAAGATTGACCGTGGCGGAGAAGTCAATAGAACCGAAATCTCCCCCCTCAGACAGAGTGCACCCAACGCCGCACCCAACTAGCGAAGAAGGCGGCAAAGACTGCGCTAAGCTTCCTGCTTGGCTGTGCTGTAAAAGTGTTTACGAATCGTAAATTCAGTACATTCTGCACACAAAAGCACCGGTGCTGGGTCGGGAGCCACCCGGTTTATGCAGCAGCACTGCAATGAACAGAGGCACACACGTCAGCTTAAGACACACGGCAAAAGTTTTGTTTGCCGTTTTCCGCATACGTTTCGGGCATCATTCGAATGGATTAGGCACACATCGCCGTCCCCGGAGTTTGGTTCGATCGACGGTGATTAGGGCATAAAAAACGCATTTTGCAATACCCGCCAAACAGGCACGCTTTCCGTTCAGCCACGGGAAAAGGAATACAAATGCATCTCAAAGGCATGCCGATAGCACCATCTCACCTGACGGGGAATGTATTGCTCATTCGTTACATGTAGAGCTAACGAAAACACACACCAACAAAAAAAAACTAACCGGAGCAAATGCAGATTTTGTGCATTTTATTGCACAACCGAACACGCAGCGACCGTATTTGTATGCATGTTGCCGGCTGACGAGTAGCTTTAGAATTTGTTGAAATGCTGCGTTTGAATACCATCAGCGATTACTATTCCGGAGTCATTAGTGAAACGTGCTGTTCGTGAATCCAAACCGAGCGTTCTGACGCACCACGCCTTGTGTACTTATGCGGCACACAAATGAGCTAGACTTTGTATAGGAAACACGATTACATTGAGGATTATTTTTAAAGACCGTATTTCAAATAATTTGATAGCATATGCAGCGTATGGAAATTATTGCAACTAGTTGATGATTATTATTATGAAATAATTGACATAAATAAGTACGGATTAGGCAATAGCAGATATCTTCATCCTATTCTCCTTGTGTCTGTGTAAGCAATATGTTGACAAACAAAGCAACGTCAACGTGAAAGAGTCGAACAGCACTAAGAGTCGAGCACATAGAAGAAGAACAGTCAGGCAGAAGAGTTATCCGAGTAGAAATTCGAGTACTGCGGCTCCGTTGATCCACCATCACTATTTTGCACTCACTACAAAGACGCTCTTTGCGATCAAGACGGTGGCCAAACACGTACGTAAACATACAACTCTGTGAAAGCTACCAATAAACGAGAGCATTTGCTCCCGCGGTTGGCCGTCTATCGCATTTTTAACGCTATACTTTCCCTATATGATAGAAAGCCACCCTGCAACATTGAATCATTCCCACAAGAACAAAATGGGAAGAATTGAAAAGGGTATTCCTTCAAACTTTCTTCTTGAATCTAGCACCGTCTTCGATAAAGATAGTTTCAACTTACAAAAAACTTGATAAATTATCCTCGAAATAGCTTCAAAATTTGCATACGAAAAAAACTCGATGGAGAAAGGCTTTTTTGATTCAATTTGTTGTAGCAGGTAATGGTACCACTGACAAGTTGCAGTGATTAATAGGTCTGTTTATAATTAATGTAACCATAAAACATTGAATATTAAACTTTCGTTTTCTTTCATTTTAAAATATTTTTTGTAAGCTATAACTGCAAGAGCAGGGTTAGCTTTTTAGTGGTGCTTTTTATAAGTAATTGTTGCGTCCTGCAACTTTCTTTCTTGTGCTTTACTAAAACACTTAATACGATTCTCTTAACAACTAGCCGTCCTGGCTTTATTCACGGCAGTTCTCCATCCGGATAATTATACGCGGCGCGATTGGACCAGACGATGTTACTGGAACCGCACTAAGATGCTTGTATCGCGATGCCAATTCCGCTACATCAATCTGCTGTTCAGGTAACCCAAGGTTCCGCATCGTCCGTACGGCCTTCAGATCATATACGGTGCATCCTTCGTCAACGCCTGATACTCGAACGTTGACGACGACGGAATTGTTTTCGATTCTATGTAGACCGCCCGTCCAGTTCAAGCAAAGCGGCTGCACGGTTCCTCGCTTTCCCAATTCCATCAACAGCCCGTGTTCCATCATGGTAGCGGTGGAACCCTCGTCGCGCAGGGCCAGTGTGTTAACGCTTCGTGCTCCAGAATGTATCGTGACAGGGATATACCGCAAGAGGACGTTGGCTCCCTCAGCTGTGGAGTGAGACAGGCTAGCTTCAATCATACCTACTGGACTGTTTGACTGTGAAAAAAGTTGTTGATGAAGATCAAGAATACAAGGAGTTTGATTCGATTTGTGAATATAAGATTTTTATAGCGGGTGATAAAGTATACACCACACCATTTTATTCTTTTTTGATGATGAGTTCTTGTCATGAGTCAAAACAACAAATCCACATTAATTAAAGTGTCTCATTTGTATGGTTCACACTTCAGATATTGTCTTGTGGTCCCAATCAAAACCTTGGTCTCACTGTGACAGCTGGTATGTCACGGGAAAGCAAGATGGCGCCCAGTTCACTTATCAGAAAAAGTAGGTTCTAGTAACAATTTCCACAATCTGAACGTTTAATATCATTTAGGTTATTTCGAAGTCTTCTAGCATTCCGTAAGTGCCGATCAAATGCTACCTGCGACATTTTGTTTGTTTCCTTGTGCAATTATAGTTACTACTGTTCAGAAACCTGTTCCTTATGAAAAACTATCTTAATCTGAAAATACTCTTGACAATATTTCGGTGCCAAACAATTCCCCTGAGCTTCGGAGAGAAGAGAGTGCAGCCTTTCAAAACGGAATCAAACTCAATGCAACGTCAAACCGGGTAAACATGGGTAAACGCTCGAAAACTAATTATGGTTCAAAATGAGGTTAGGCTTAGCTGAAATAGAGTGCCTACGCCAACCGCTTACACCTTTACGACATCATCAGCATTTTATGGCAACTCCACATAAAGCTGTTTCGACGTAAACCAAAACCACTCCCGGCTGCTCCTTTAACGCAAACAATCGACCGGAGACACGTTACCGATACAGCAGCGCAAACAAAAACCATCTAATCAGCCGCTGCCATGTCATCCCATCAAATAGATAATTTTCACTCAACGCGCGGCGCCGGAAGCGAAGTTTGTTTGCACGAAAGCTATCCCTGCCGCGTCTTTAAAGGCCCGCTGCTTTATGCAAACGAGAGCCGCGCGCCACCTGATGCCTGCCCCGTGAAGCGGGTACGTGGGTACGTGCAAGATTGGCCGACCTCGCGGGCAGACGGGCTCGTTGAGATTCAGGTAAACCCGTGCACGCACCGTTTGTTGTTGTTTATCGCCGAAAAACACGTCAGCACTAAACGCGCGCTCCCCGGCCGCAAACCACCCCCACCGGGAGCCGCTTCCCCCTGCTGGGCTGCATATCGATTAGGTCGGCTAGATCGGGCCAATGGTTGGGATGATGTGATTGGTTCACCGGAAACTGGCCTCCTCCGAGCCTCCCCAAACGGCACGGCGGCCAAAAATGATCAACGAGATGCGTTCCGTTGCTCAGCGCAACTCCCGGCCCCGAGGGGGGAAAAAGCCCACTGCGTACGTGCGGTGAATGAGACCGTGCACGAGCGTGGCTCACTGGTGCGTGGGAAAACTCGTTCGCCGTAGGGAAAGCCATTTCGGAACGAGGGGAAAACCCCACCACCCTGACCAACCCTCGGCCCAGTTCCATCCCAAGCGGTCCCGAACGACGTTAACGTTGTACATGGCGAAAAGAATGGACCGTGTCATTGCGAACGAATAAAAAGGCCCATCAAGGACACCTTTACTCTCCACGGCACTGAAACCGGTTCCGGGACGCGTTGGGTGAACACACTCCCCCAAGCTCACTTAAAGCAACGTCAAACGACTTTATAAAATTAAATGTGAAATCCTAAACAAACATCAAGCCCACACCCCGCCGAACGGGTCGAGCCGCACCGGGTTGGTCGATTTTTATTTTCTTGTTCGATCCATCCAGCTCCGATCCATCCGGCCGAACAGCCGGCAACCGAGAGACAACCGCTGAAGGGAGCACACTCTCTGATTTACATATCGTTAAGATTGAATCAATATTCCCCCCGGTGTAAACAGTGCCAGCACACCCACACCAATATCCGGCTGCGTCCGATGGCGACTGGGAGACCGTGGAGGAGGCCGGATTTCGGATCGGATCGATCCGGTTCGGTGTTTGGCCGTTTATCTTCTAGCCGCACGGCACCCGCACGCACTCACCCAAACACGCACACCCCGTACGACATGACCACGGGTGGTTGGGCGGGGTTGACCGGGACCGGTTCGTGTTTTTGCTTATCTTTTTTTCTGCTGCCCCACGTCTACCTCCGCCGAGCGGCAGATTGTGTTATACTTTATCATTAGAGCCGCCAGTTCCGGCGTCCGGGAGGAGTTTAAATAGGATGCGCATTTACCAGGAACAATGGTACCAGGTTTCGGCAAAGAAAAAGCCATTCCCACGGACGGCGCTCACAAAGCACAAGGTTCCGCGGAGTTGCTCGGAGTCGCAAACCTTTCGTGCTGGGTGCGGCACGTCCAGCCCGGACGCATAGATTTTCCGGCGAAATAGTGAAGAATGTTTTGTGTAATTGAATTTGGTCCGAAATTCCACTGCGTTCCAGTGGATAGGGAGGATAACCGTTTCCACGACAGCCGGATCATGTCTGGTTGCTGGTCGCGTTAAGGTATAAGTAGATTAGTGATGTTGGGATAGGAAGAAAGGATTCTGCAGTAGGTGACCCGTGATACCATCTACTGGCGAGTAGTCTTCAAACTGATGAAAGGAAAATGGGGTTTTCCTCATTGTTCTACATTACCATTCATCATTCAAGATAAGGTTTGGTTCAATTTACGGGAAAACTTCAGAGATAGCTTAGCGAATAAGTTATACACCTAGAAGTAAGTGTACGACTTTCGTATTTATTCTCTAACCAGCAATACACCTGGATGCTGGATGGTGATTAACTACTGGATTGGAACAGCTTTTTTGATCATAACGTTTACTATATTCCGAACGCTGTATCCATAAAAAAATCCTTGAAATTGGCGACAACTAGAAGAGGCTGTAGATATGTTATTCATTTTATTGGCTTGAAAAGATTGCATGAAGAAAACAACAACGATACTTGCAAAGTGAATAGTCAAGAAGGTTCAAAAGCGGACAAGTACATGCATGACTTCATTAATGGAGAATGACTGGAGAATGACATTCGTTTCTATGGGGCACTAGAAATAGATCGGTTGCATATATTTCTAACGTGAGGTTTGCTGAAGAGAGAAAAGCTCAAAGCCCAGCCAAGAAATGCATTGTTTCAAGCAAAACATCAACTGTGCCACTGACGGTTATTTTAGAATAAGAAATTCACAACTTTTTTTTTAAAGAGTGGTAGTAAGAAACTTTTTATGTATCATCTAATAACATTGTTGACAAACGATTGGTTTCGAACTAATCTAGTCCTTTACACAATAGACAGGATTTTCACACTTTCCGGTTTCATGATAATATCATGTTACATTGTTTGATGAATGGAAAATATCGCAGGGAAAACTTTACAAAAAAAACCCTGGAATACATTTTATACAAAAGTAGCAGCTAATAGACTAAAAACTAAAAACTAAGAACTATTTCTAATTAATACTACCTAAACCAAACCTACACCATAAAACAAATTTCCTATCCTCTAACATAACTTATTTACATGCCGATAAAGGCTGCTTGCGCGAATCGTTTTGTACTTTTCTAATAATAATTGTGCCTAATTAAAAATTCTTAACATTTCTGTCTTTAAATGTATATCCTTTGTGGAATGCCATGGAGGAAGATTTAGTATCTGTTTGAGATATTTATTTTGGAATATTTGTATTTTATGTCTATGAGTGATAGCACTATTTGCCCATATTGGGAATGCAATTCACAACACTCCCTATGCTCGATTATATAGAATCATATAAAAGGTGTAATTTTAAGCTTTCTTCCGATAAGTGCTTTGACAACTTGAGTCTGTTATGGTCATTATGATATTTTTTTAATATTATTCAACCCAATTTTAACGAACTATAGTTAAGTTGTACATTTTGACACTTTGCACAAAACTAAATATTTTAACTTGCGTTTACCAGTTCCTAACTTTTAGAGATTGATATTTATAATAAATTAGATTAAACGAACAGATACACTGGTAAACAGTGTTTTTTCCAGTTTTTTGTTATTTGGACTATTTTTTTCTCTAAATGCAATTAAAACTATGTTAAAACGTATTGCAGCTAACGAGTTTTCTTGAACGTTTCATTCAACAACAACAGCCTGTATACAGTGAGCGCGTACCCACCCTCTAGCGAAAGAGAAACATATTAAACACACCCTTTAAAAAGGACTTTATAAAGCGGAAAACACACACACTAACTAAATCAAGCCAACTATTAGGCAAAGGCAAGAAAAAGCTAAACTGGGAACTACGAACAAATTTCAAAGCTCAAACACGAACAGCAAAGTTGCAATCGGTGTTGACAGTTATACGAAGCGTATAATGAGTCACTTCATTTCCGGCTTCGTGCTCCCATGTGACTCTCATCTGACAGGGTAGCGGGCCGGCGCCGGTGGTTAGAAAAACTGACGCCGCGTCGAGCGATCTTGTAAAAATTTTGCGACAAAAATCAACAGCCCGAACGGCGCAAACGGCGCGTCGACAGCGCCGGTCGAAGCGTGACAGCAAAGTTAATCCCGCGCTGCTCGACGCAGTTTGGCGAGAGGAGCATCGGAAAACAGTTTACGTGTCAGCTTGGCACGACGACGGACCCGGGTGCCAAGTGCACGAGGTTCAGAATTTAATGAACTCCACGATGGCTATAATGAAAGGAAAAAGTTCGGCATAGAAAAAAAACAACACCCAACCTCTCAAATCAACGCCATCAGGACCGGAAGCTAGCGCTCTCGACTCGGCCACGACTTTTACCCGGCGCGGATAGAGCGCTACACGAAAGTTATCTTTTAACTGCACAACAACTGGCAACGGATCCCTCGGGTATAAGAAATCAACAGCGAAGAGAGGGCGGGACAAAAAAAGAAACAAAACAAATCATGACATGATGGTAAACTTTGCCGAATAAAAAAGGCGCGCCATCCAACGGATGTGACACGCGGCACGATCGCCGAGGGAAAACTTCAAAACATCGGCGAACAAAAACTCAGTTGTGAAAATCTTTCAAGGATTCCGGCGAAAAGCATAACTTCCAATCGAAACCCTTCGATTGCCGTTCCGACATTCCACGCCGGTGAGCACGTGTATCTCCCTTCCCTTTCCAAAAACTGCACCACTACTCCAAACCCTTCGGAAGAAAGCACTTGGCTTAAGCTTCACAAGCCACTGCTAAACGTTGTCATGTCAGGATATAAACATGGCTGGTGGGGTGCAGCATGAAAAACATTATCCGACCGACCGATGCATTCCTCCGTGCAAAAGCTCATTTATCGTCATTCGCAAAGATTTATTTCGATAAATGTAACTCGACTGCCGGAACGTGAAACTTCTGCTGAACAACAAATTGCGCAACACGGGTGCGTTTTTCACACTTTTTGTACCTCTCCGGATGCAGCAATCACTGGTTTGAAAGTCGTCAGATAAGTATATTCAAACGAAGAACTTCTTACAATAGCTTATTAAAAGTAAACAAACCTGGTTCGATTGGAATAGAATGCTTTCAATCTTTTTTTTTAAATATTTTAAATATCCCTAGCTATTTATCTGTGACATTTTTGTCTGTCACAGCTGTCTGTTTTATGTTTTCCAAAAAGCAACCACTTTGTGTGGTTGTTCAATTACTTTTAGTTGTGTTCTTTATTTATTTATTTATTTATTTATTTATTTATTTATTTATTATTACTGAGATCATTTGCCGCATGGGCTTAACAAAATGTACTTAAAACTTAAAATCTAACAACAGGAGCTTAAGGACAAGTATGATTGGAAATTATGAAGAATTACGAAGACGAGACAGGAAACGGAAGACAGGAACATTGAAGTCGAACAGGTGATACGAAGCATTAAATGACGAGAAGGCTCTTAATAATGGGTCGTTTTGCTCATAACGAGTAAGGCGAGAGGGTATAAATAACGGAGGTCTATCAAGCAAACGACGAGACGGAACATAAAAAAGAATAGAAGACAGAAGGGAAGGAACGTCCAAGCTGTGGGAGAGAAGGCAGGCGATGAAGTAGGCTTTTGAGTGTTCGTATTTCGTTTTTTTTTTTAATCTAGCCCAAGAAGTTGACACCGATTGGGATAAGAGGGCATTGCTACCTCATATCCTGAGAGGAAGCGGCGGAC
>KB672713.1:3930362-3965347 GCA_000349145.1 Anopheles dirus | reverse complement strand
TGCTCTATTAAATTTGCTTACAATGAAGTCAATATGATCGTTAAAGGTCAGACCCGAATCCAATAGCACGCCCAGATCCTTAATGGTTGTTACTCTGCCTAATGGAGAACCACAAAGTGAGTAGTCCCACAGAATCTTGTTGGATCGTCCAAACGAGATGACCGAACACTTTGTGGGGCACAAGACGAGCCCGTTCGATTGACACCAAACAGAAAAAGAATCGAGATCATTTTGAATTGAAACACAATCGACAATAGAGGATACAGGACGAAAGATTTTAAGATCGTCTGCGTATAGCAGAAAACCATCCGAGGGCATTACAGCAGCGCAATCGTTCACAAATAACACAAACAACAAAGGACTGAGAACACTACCTTGGGGAACTCCGGATAAACCAACGAAGGCATCAGAAAGACAAGACCCAACTCTCACCCTGTATGATCGGCCCCTAAGATAAGAGTTGAACCATACAAGAAGAGGATCAGAAAAGCCAAATTTTTCTAATTTCGCTAGCAACAGAGATATAGAACAGAGAACACTGTCAACTGCGGCTTTAAAGTCGGTGTAAACAACATCGGCTTGACGACCAGCAACAATGTTGGAGAACATAACGGAAATTAAACACATAAGATTAGTGGAGGTTGATCGTTTGGGCATGAACCCATGTTGATGAGGAGATATGAGGTTAGAAACACATGGAAGGACTTGAGAATGGACTATGGAATCAAGGACTTTTGAGAGGGAACATAGTAATGTGGCACCACGATAGTTTGAGCAGACGGCATCCTTTCATCCTTTTTTTAATAGGAATAAGCCAAGCGGCTTTCAAAAGTGCAGGATAGATTCCTTGTTGAAGAGAACGCATAAATATACGTTTTAATATAGGAACGAAAAAGACAGCACAACGTTTTAGGACCGAAGATGGGATGCCATCTGGACCGGGGGAATATGAAAGTTTGAGTTTACAGAGAGCAGACAGAATAATTTCATCGTCGATGTTAACAGAATCACATGAGATCGTGTTGGCAGGTACATAGGCAAGCCCTTCTGAAACAGAGGGCAAGCACACTGTACCGCTGCGGGGGTCGGCGAAAACGCTAGAGAAGTGTTCAGCGAATAGTTTACATTGTTCAGCAGGAGTAGACGCATTTACATTATAAAGGAAAACAGTAGAGGGAATAGTGTTTCGCTTTTTACGTGACCTGGTGAAACGCCAGAAAGACTTTGATCTAAACATCAGGTGAGATACCTAACGCCGTTCTATCAACATTTCAATTTAGGCTGGGAGCATGGTAACGCTATCGATAAGCTGCGGACACATATCATAACAAACCTCAAGTTATTTCATCGAACCGCTGACTACTGACTAGTAGAACACTGCCTTAGCCAATCAAATCGAAATGTTTGCAAACATAAACCATGAATAGGGGACACTACCTTCTCTAGGCTGCAGGTTCCTTTTAACAAAACCAGTGTTTAAATAAGTTTTTCAGTCATGAATGTGTTCCTGTTTCTCATCATGTACATATCAACTTTAGCAGGTTGACTGAACAACGTCTTCACATGCAGACGCGCCATTCACTAGGACTGTGAAATCAACCGATATTGCTTGCTTGAAGGAAAACACTTCTGGATGAAACCCTCAGTACAATTAAGACATCGTAGCCTCGATAGTACCATGGTCAGTATGAAATATCCAAAAAGTTTTGATCGAAGTCAAGCTTAGGATTGGGTTCATCTAGGCCCTCCGACAACAGATTCCTCCTGGTCTCAAGGAGACGAGATCATAGTGTTAGTAACAAAAAAATGGGGGAAAAATCAGAAATGAGGGATAATGTCGGCAGTTTAAGCCATGTTTAACAAACATAGCAACATTCTTCAAGCTTTATGCTATGTTAAGGTTCGGGTGATGGATCTGAAGATGAATCGCAGTGCAGTACCGTTTAGTTTCAGACGCATCAGATCGTGTTGATAGAGATTTTTCATTCAATTCAATCCAATTTAGCAGCTCATCGAATTTCAATTCTCAATTTGTGGAGCCTTCTAACACTATTGCCGATCACACAGCTTCCCGCAAAACAACGGACTCCTTTCTAATTTTCTTCCAATCCAACGATTTCCCAGCACCTTTCTTTCCTTAACCATAATCAATTTCCATTTATTCTAACGGATATAGGAAGCTTTCGGAGCATTTAGTACTTTCGAGCCCACCTGATCGTGGAAATGACAATCGCGATCGACATCAGTCAATATAGTACCTGTTCACAAACGGCAAGATCGTGCATATCTTTGCGCGGATTTAAAGTAGGTTAATTACAATCGTTTTCTATTCAATAGTGATAGTGTTAGAAAACCATAAAAAATCATTACCAAAGTTTGATAGAAAATTACTTTCATTTATCTGTACAAGCTTCCACTATATTCGGAAACATGTGATCTATCTGAGGTGCGTTTAGTAATTTTGCATTATTTTTTTATTTACAACTGAAACATCTCTTTAAGTGAAACAAACTCTGCCAGGTCCACTAGTTTCAAAAGCGTCTTGAAAAGCAAAACCATTCCAATATTCTTGATTGATTATTGATCAAATAAACAAAAAGAACCATAAAACGTTGTTGAAAGCATACTTCAGACTCTCGAATGAAGACCATAAAAACACAAATCATCTCAACGAAGTTCTTCAGACAGCTACTGAAAGACTCAGCTGCGTGAGTGTACCTTATCAAAAATGCATAAAATTACACCACCGCACAGTTCAGTGGACGTTTACGCTTGTATACAACAGCAGCAACAAAAAAAAAATAGTCACAACTTCAGCCAAGAAAGTGCGCCGGTTGTTTTCCTCTTTGCGCAAGTTTGCAAAGTTCATCAAACTCAAGCAGACAAAAAACGGCGCACAAAACTACGGCATAAGAAAATTGAAGCTCATCTTTTATGCGCGCATGAGCTTTTTTTTATTTACTTTGCTTGCACTCTTCGCTGCTCCTGCAGTATTGTTGATTTGAAATTAGTTTTTTTTTCGCTCTTCTCAACTTTATTTTCCCCCTTTCTGTTTCCTTCTCCATCGTTCTCGGGAACCAGAAACGGGTATGCAACTAGCGTCCGGCACGACGAAGCGCACTGGGCATGCAACAACATCGAGAAATCGTTGCAACAACATCGAGAAAAACACACACACAGACACAAACTGCACACGGAAAAGGACGAAAAAAAGGAGCAACTAAACGAAGCGAAAACGGAATTGTCCGAAAAAAGGCTTTTAATGTATCAAACGGCCATGGAGGTGAAGCGATGCCAGGCGCCATTTTTATTTTTATTTTTTTCTCACTAAAACTTTTGTCAGTAGCGAACGCTGCGCCGTCCGCCAGCTCGCCTATCGTACGTATCCGATCAAATTTATTTGTATCTTCGTGTTTGTTGGCCCTAGCATTTCACCGCCGGTTCAGTTGCCACTGTTTGCCAATTTGCTACTTTTTCAATCACTATCACAACGAGAGCAAAAACTGTACGCCGGAAACGGTATTAATCGATTCGATTAGACTTTATACACATCGTGTTTTCCGGTGGGTTTTCCGGACGGGTGCGCTCTCATTGCGGCATGCAATTTGTCTGCATCGGATATGGAGCGTCGGGGAGTGACGTGAGCTCTGTTGAGTTGTTTTTCTACCACACTATGTGTCATTGGTGAGATGTTTTTGTTGTGTTACTTTTAAGTAAATCGTATTTCTTGATTTC
Source organism: Anopheles dirus (assembly GCA_000349145.1). Lineage (NCBI taxonomy): Eukaryota > Metazoa > Arthropoda > Insecta > Diptera > Culicidae > Anopheles > Anopheles dirus. The sequence continues at coordinate 3,961,612 of KB672713.1, read as the reverse complement.
ATACTATTTTGATTCTTTCAGGTATTATCAGATAATCAATTATCGTTGAAATAATCGCTGATCTATTGATCTATTCACTAACGATGTATTCATCGTTGACATTGTTTTAAATTATTTTCTTGATAATGCATTATAAGCATGCATTGCATTCCGATATGCATTCCGAGTCCCATTTTTCCTTATTTATTATCAATCAATCAATTATAATCCACAAATTGATCATGGGAATGGCGTCATTATACACTACGTAACATAACTATACGCCCGTTTATACTTTCCACTAAACATCGTTACAAATGCGTCATAAAAGTCGAAAACCAAACGTATGAATGTGCCTGTGAGCTTGACACAGCTGTAACAAATGTGACAGAACGTATAAAAAATAAGCCAAAAATCTTATTCCTGTCTAAAGCTACGGCCCGACCCTCCCGAAAAAAATGAATTTTCGTAAGTGATAGTTTTGTTACAAAGAGCGATTTTTACGGTGGAGAAAAAAATAGTAAAAGTGTGTGAAATAATGTGGAAAAAGCGTCACAGACGTATATTGTTATTGTCTACAACTTAGTTGAACACCATTTCAATGTATCTCTTCAAGTTTTCGTTGTATTCTCAAAAACCAGGCTAGTTATGTTACGGAGTGTACACTCTTTTAATGCAGAAATTTTAGAACTTTAGAAACTGAACGCCCAAGAGAGACCATGAATCGGCTGTTATTCGCGTTCTGTTACTTAAAACAAATACTTTCCACAAATTCTGCTACCAGTTGCAGACCGGCTCATCAAAGCGTTGTTGCAACACCTCCCTGAGGGTCAGTTTCGCTCTCCAATCGCTTCCAATACTTCATTTCGAGATGATTGATCGCACACCGAGGCATGCACAGGCATGGTTTATCGATACCGGGGGCAAAATTGAAGCGTAAAATCTTATAATACTCTGCCCATGGTATCGTTCAAGTAGCAGCAGCAGCAGCACCAGAAACAGAAGGAAAGTTGCTGTGTTCAAGTTTATCTACTGCTTCATCGCCGCTAGTTTCGCGTAGCGAGCGGTTTTTGCGCCCAAGCGCTTGTTCGCGGCAGGCAAAACCGACACAGTTAAAACAGATTGTAATTTACCTAAATTGCTATCAACCAACCTCTGGCGGCGTAACGACGACACTCTTTACGCCGTGATTTATCATTGCACGTTCGAGGTGAAGTTGATCAGATTCATCCATTACCCCGCGGGCCGCCTCGTCGCCCGCGTTCGCCACGGCGCGGGATTTGATTTCAAAGCGAGCGATTGTGTGAAAAATGACCGGTTCACTTGTTTCCCGCTCGATCAACGCTTTTCGGAACACGGCGGCGGCGGCGGACTCATCGCGCGAGCTCTGGCCGGCTTTCCGGAAACGCACAAAGTTAAATTACACGCAACGATCTAATTTCTAAACTTCTCCTACCTACCGAAAATCGATGAGCACGCGATTAACTTTCCGTGATAACTTTAAAATAATCCATCTTCGTCGGAACGTCCGAGTTCGGGGGAGGCTTCGGATCGCATTTAAAGACGCTCTACCCTTTCGGCGTATCGGCGTTCAACTTTGGCATGGCATCCGGCACCTGAGAATGATGATGTCGCGTCACTTTCAAATTATGCAGACACACAATTTATATAAACTTATCTCGTTTCTCCGCTGCAGTAATCTACTCTATGGCTGTTTCCAAGAGCTCATTCTTCACGGCATAATGTGATGGCATTTTTAATGTGCGTTTTTTACAGAACACTTATTTGAAATGAACATGGATTCAGTGAAACAGCAGCTGATTCTAATTCATTGGTTCCCTATGTTCATGGTTTCGAGCTAAAAGATGAAATAAACACAAATAAATTTAAAGGCCTTTGGCTCAAAGGCTTATCATTATGGTTAGTTTATATTCATAACTATTTCCCAGATACGATTAAGATGCTAAAACATACAATAACTGCTGGGATTTTTTTTTGTTTATTCGTCGATTAAATTCAATTTGAAAAAAATAAACATTTGTAAACAGTATGAATTATCCGGGATTTCACATATTTTATTAACGGAAACTATTTTTTACTCAAATTACGGAAGATTAATTTACAACGTGTGCAGAAGTGTTTTTGAGCCATGCCCATGCCGACCGGTGGCAATAGACAGACTGACAGCTGTCAAAATCTGGATCAGGAGGACGGTTGGACGAATGTACCACTGCACAGTGGGATGGTCACTCAGGGGTTTACACGTTAAAAACAGAATAAAAACTAGCATGTTCCGTAACGTAAAACTGAGATAATAATCCATAGGAGAGAAATATGGTTAAAACGAAGAGAAATAAAACAGAGTGATGGATAGCTTATAACGAAATAAAGTGGAAAAATGATAGCGAGGAGCAAAAAAAAAACAGACCAGGCAACAGATATGAAACGAATGAAAGGATATTAAATGTTATTTAATGCAAACATCACGTTTGCTAACTAATACTTTGCTTACAATATAAAAAAACGTTGAATTTTTTATGAAACAGACTCAATTTAAACCACATGACGGTGATAAACCAATAATTAAAGTTTTATATATTGTTGAAAACCCTTTTACTTCTTTACCGTATTATCAAAAGCCAAGAAATTGGAATCACTATGATTGTAGCAATAAATCAATTAATTGGTTTCCATGAACACTCTTTCATTCGAACCCTCTAAATCATTACTCTCAAAAGTGATAAAACAAGTAAGTTCAGCTTATGTAAATGGTTTCATCCATCAGTGAAATTAGCGTTGTGAGTGTAAACTGTTTGAGATCTATCTAAATTATGAATTTGATTGATTCACATCTGCATGATTCGATTTATTGAATGAAACAAATAAGATTTAAATTCAACTGGACATTCCAATCAAACTCTAACGTAAATGATAAAATTGCCTAGATTGAACCAACGTGAAAAACGTGTTCGCTACACTTCACCCGGTCCATTTTATTGTCTATGACGCGCAACAAATCGCTTACCAAAAGGTTGAACGACGAAATAAATGCACGCGTCGATGTGGCATCAATCAGCCGTACTACCGACATTTATCTTCAGCACCATCACCGAGGTCTCCACCAAACGATACACTTCCATCGCGTACATCGCTGTGAATAATAGCAATTTTATTCCCGGTACGGCCGGCAGCAGCTCGTCATCGCCACCGTTCGCCTGTCTGATTAGCGCTTAGAGAGTGTGTTCTACAAATACCAACGCGTACGCACCAACACAGCGCCTAATAATTTGTTTCCTAACCGTTTCCGCGTAGCTTCTTTCCGTGTGAAGGGGAATTACACTACGGCAAGAACCGTGCGAACGGGAAAAGTAGGCTGCAGAAGGAACAAACGCAGAACGCACGTGGTGGAATTTATCAAATCACCGGAATAAATTTAATCCGAGATAAAAATCAGCGAAACGAAACAATTTGCCCACGGCTTTCGGCACCGGCTCGAAAGCTTCCGAGCTTCCGTAAAGCACATGCGGTAGGGTGAGCACGGAGAGAAATGAGCCTAGAAAATGGAGAAAAAAAACGTAACGCATAAGGTTTCCATTCCAATCCCAAGCTATTTTCGTCCGTACACAAACTATTAAGCAAAATCAACCCCATTTTTTGTTTGCGCTTTCTCGCGCGTCCTTTTTGGTGCGGAAAAATGTAGCCTAACCCGTTCGCTTCATCGCAAACGGGAACATGAAAGAACACTCGACCGATCGAGCGAAACCGGTGCGAACGGTTCTCGCCTTCTAACGATCACCCACAGCCGGCCCAGCCCGATCCAGGGCCTTGGGTGGGCCCATTTTTCCACCTAATCACGTTGATTAGCACAAACTTTCCGGCGAGGTGCCGGGAACCCCGAAACTAAAACCTCGACCGATCGAAACAATTCGCCTCCACCGAGCGGGCTGCCGAACTCGTTCGAACTCGCTCCGAAAGGCAATGGCCAACGCCAAATGCCGGGCACGGGTAAAGCCGCCGTTGATAAATGGCAAGTTTCTTAAAGTTTTCGATACCACTTGCCGGGGCAATCAAGGAAATTGACTAAAGCGCCCGGTTATCGTGCCCGCGTTTCCCGGCCAGCATCCGGCGCGACCCGGTCGGCCGGTAGACCGACTTGGAACGGGCCGACCCGAGAGAAACGAGAGAAGAAAAAAACCCGGATACGGCAGAAAGCAAAACAAAGAGCGAAACAAATCTTCAACAGCACTCGCCAAGGTGAATGGAAAACGATTTTCTAAAACTTTCCCCCCGGCAACACATCGCACGGGACCACCCCGTTGAAAGCTGCGGACCACCCCGAGGTATCGCTGAGTGCGATACGAAAACGACGTATTTATCACCTTCAGCTGGCTGGACTCGGCAGTCCGAGCCGAACCGAGCGCGCCCACCACAGCACTTCCGCTTCCTGGAGATTGTTTTCAACCACAGAGGAAAGGGGGTTTTCTTCTTCTTCCTCTTCTTTCGCCCCACGGCGGCAGAAGTGAAAGGAAGGCACAGCACAAAGCGGAAGAACACCACAATCCGTACTCTGCGTTGTTTGTTTTAACTCTTTGTGAGAATGTGTTTTTTTGTTTGTTTGTTGTTGCGCTCCTTTCGGCTTCGCTTTACAAATCTTTCCACCGAAGAATGGTGCCTCAGCGCTAAGATCCTCGAGATCGAGCTTTCTGATGCAGCACTACGCCTCTCCCACCCCACCACCCATCACCCACTGCCCGTGGCAGTTTTCCTTCTTCGGCGTTCCTGGCCCGAACCATCTATTGCCCTCTTCATCGCACCGTTGTGAAGCTACGGACGCTTACACAAAGCGTACCTAATTACGCTTCATTAATTATTATTCAAAGCTTTTCGGTTTCTCATTTCCTACAACGGGATTTGTTCTTTTCTTGCGGGCCGAACAAAAAAACAGGGAGTGAGTTTGTACGTCCGATACGAGGTAGAAGTGAATCCTTGCGAGGGCGGAACGAACCGTTGAGATATTAAAGGAACTTTATGTGCTTGATTTGACGGTGGTGAATGGTTAAATCATCTCATATTTATAAAACTCATGCAACGGATTTAAACAAGGTCGTGTGAACAAATTCGGATTGTGCTACTTGCGGAAACCACAAAGATAAAAAGGACATAACCAAACATAAAAAATATTCTAATAGTAATAGTCTGACAGAAAAGGTCTACATGAACTTTGCATGACTCCTATAAATTAAAACACATACAAAGACAAACGAACTAAAATGTCACCATTTTCTAATGTGTAACGTTAAAGTAAACAAGGCCATGTTAATAAAATAGTTGAGCAAAATGCCAAATTCAAACTAACTTGAGGAAAGTTATGAACCAAATATAAATTGCCAAATATTGTACACTGCGTTACATAACTATACGCCCACCTATTTTTTGAAAATACAACGAAACAATGTTCAGTGGAAGTGAAGTGGAACTTAGTGAAGTTGTAGAGAATTACAAAATACGTCTTTCAACCACTAAGCGAAGTGAAAGCAGAACAGTTGCACTTGTTCGTAAGCGGTATTAAGCGCTTGTAAATCAACAGTCAATCGTAGCGAAAGGGGGGTCAGGCTGCAACTATAGACAGGGAAATGAATTTTGGCATATTTTGTATACATTCTGTCACATATTTTATGTATGTCAAGGTTACTCGTGCATTGATATGGTTGGTTTTCAATTTTTGCGACGCTTTTGAAACGACAAACAACGTAAAAAAAACATTTTTCGTCAACTTTAATTACTTTTTTATATTTCTTCCAAATATTGAAGTATCAATTGTTATACATGTTACACAAAGGTTATGTATTCAGCGTTTTGTCATAAAACATTGGAACCAAAACATGCTAGCAAGAAATACTAAAAATCAAAATATACGAAATTCCGTTTTTTGTGCCTAAAAAGTTCATAAAAGAAGACATAATACATTTTAAAAACTCGTTCAAAAATGTTCTCACATTGATCAAGATTGTACAAAAGTTCTTGTATTTTTAATCGAATTTTAAAACAATTATTTCTATCTAAAAAAACAAATTCTATCGAAAAAAAACGAAAAAAAAACAAAGTGGGCGTATAGTTATGTTACAAGGAGCGATTTTGACAATGATGAAAAAATAGTAATGGTGTGTGTAAAAATGTAAAAAAAAATTGATGAAAGACGTATTTTGTAATTCTCTACAACTTAGTGGAACATTGTTTTCATCTATCTCTTCAAGTTTTCGTTGTATTCTCAAAAAAAAAAACAGGTGGGCGTATAGTTATGTTACGCGGTGTATAAGCCTTTTATAACAACACTGCAAATAATATATACATTTTACCCCTAATCACACAAACGCCCAACCTAAAAACTAAGTGGCAGCTGCGAAACAAAAGAATTCCAGCGAACAACATAAGCTTCTATGTATAAACTACCCCGTAGCTGATGCTGGAGCAACTTTTGGCACCGACGCGCTGCAACCCGATTTGGGATTGCACTTTTCGTTCCTGCGACCCTGCCTGCCTGCACCACCGTGCGCCATCGCAGTCTGAAATCAGTTTTCAAATCTCAAATCGAAATTCGAAATACAAGCTACGTCGAAATCGAATTGCATTGTGGGGAAGCGCGGAGGCCACGTTCCGTGCACGAGAAAAACACTAACCGGCGAGCTGCACCGCAAACTTCCGGCCACAAAGTTCGGGCAGCCGGGAGGAAAGATATTTGGCACCGGTTCAAGCAAATTATATTGACAGTATATTTCGGTCGATTATGGTATCGGACGCCTTCATTTCCCAACCGGAAGCCGATGCCGATACTTTCGAGCTGATTAGGGCCGGTGGAGCAATTGCCTGCGGACTTTGGGCAAGCCTGCGACTAAGAGTTCAATTACTGGCGTGCGCTTTTCGAGTCTGTTTCGTTTTTTTTTTTATATATTAAACGCTCGATACGTTCAGCCGTTCCGTGGTATAGAAATCGCTAAACTGTGAGCTGATAGAGGGAATTGTTAAAAATAACTCAATAATCACATTCGCTAGAAATGCTGCTTATAATAGCGCAGCGTCAGTTGCATCACCGAAACAAGTGGGTCAATGTTAAAGCAATTCCTGGCTGGCTGAACTCACAACTGACACTTTTCCACGGACAAAATGTGTACGATTCAAGACCGTAAAAATATCGCTCCCCGGCGCAAACATTCACGCGCTGCTAATGTACGGAACCATAAATTATCGACACTCCATTAGCGGTATCGTTCCATTACCTTTAACCGACGCTAACGGGAGCACCGAGATCACCTTCCGCCATTTATCATCGGCGATGGGTTTCAATTATACCGCTCCTGAAGGCAAACGGCAGCAAGAAACCTCATTACTACGGTACTCTCTTCCCACTCGCCACGTACTCACCAGCAATTTTATTCGAAGAAATGTATATTCATCAAAAGCGCACACAAAAGATATTCAAAACATGTTTGCCTTTCTAGAGCGGTAAACAACCCGGTGATGAATGCCGGCCAGAATCGTGGCTTAAACATCTCACTGTGTAATGCGTTGCCGAGGTGTTTTCTTCGTAGTTCCCAATTAGAAATATTCGATTCGAAGTTTGCACCATTTCTTTCTCAGTGTTGTTGAGTACGCCCACCATGGTAGAGAATGGAATACAAACTTCCTGTTACAAAAAAAAAACCATTTTGAGATGCGGAGGTAGAATTCCGCTTTTCAAGAAAGGAAAGAAGAGATCAGTAGTGAAGAAAAGCGAAATCAATAAAGATGCATCATCAAGTGTTATTCGATCTATGGGAATCGGCATTTGTAAGAAAACTCAATAAGCAACCTGGACAAGTGAACTTTTATCATAAAGGGCATTTACAGGATTTTTCATCCATTCTTGGACAGTTCCCACAGTTAGATGAAATCGCGCCCACTCAATGTTGAAATCATTCCAACCATTCTTGAAGTGGTTATAATGTGTAGTTCAGCGATTGGCTTCGAACAAATCGATACAATTGCGTCATTGAAAGTTTTCAACCTAATATGATAAACACAGTGGGGATGGCCTGTGTGGTAAATGCCATTTCACGAATGGGTAGAAGGATTACAACATTGAGTTGGCGCGATTTCATCCAACTGTGGAAACTGTTCAAGAATGGATGAAAAATCCTGTTATAAAGTTACCGTTGCCTAAATAAATACCTTACACTTTTTGATTATGTTTTTTTTAAGTTTATGTTTAAAATAATTTTTGCTTCGTTTTATATTTCTCAAAATGTGCATTAGGTATTTTAAATAACATAAACGACAAGTGGATCCCAGTGTACTGGAGCAGTCCAGAAGGCATTAGTTTCAAATGAAGTTGATTCGAAAGATTCGGAGAATTATGATGAAGTTGAAAGATGATAATGGAATCTACCTTATCCCTGATTTATCCAAAAATATTTAAAAAAAAACAAATTTCTGCAATAAAAAATCAAATTTCTGTGACCTTGAGTATTTCATCTCTTTTTTACAACATTTTTCATTCATTCTTGAACGGTTCCCAAAGTTATATGAACTCATAACATCCAATCGTGAAATCGCCTCCCCCAATTTTAAAATCGTTTCACTCATTGATGAAGTATCATTTTCCAAGCATGTCATACATCGTCTGTTTAAGGTGTCCGGTTTGAAACTTACATTGACGGCAATGTTCGAGACGGATCTTTGAACTACACATAATAACTACTTCAAGATTAGGTGGAACTATTTGAAGATTGGATGAGACGACTTCATGATTGAATTAACTCAGGGAACAGTTCATAGAAAATACTGTAATTTGATATACCGCCAATTCAACACTTAGACGCAAGCTAGCACCAACACTTGATTTTACACAGTGGCTTACAAACTCTTGCAATTAACCAGTACAAGAGTGTAGAAATTGAGAAAGAACGGAAGGCAAAAAGCACCAGCCGCACTCAACAAATAAAACCTGAGGCTTCATTCGATTACCCTCGCCCAGAATATGTCAAATCTAATCCTTGTGACCTTTGAGTCTTTTCCAGCATATGCTACTTTGAGCAACTCGGACTGCGAAAGTCTTTTTTTTAACATCGTAGAAATCATTAGATAAAGTTAGTTGAATTATAACAGTCAGTTGAATAAAGCATTTATTCCAGACCTGTTACAACAATAAGTGTAAAGAAACATAGAATCTGTTAAACCCTATTCAGTTAAACTCGACGAATTCAGTAACAAAAGTGATTGACTTTCTCGCAATCCTCAGATCAAATGGAGCTAAGCAAAATTACCAACTAACTTATCCGCATAGGCTATACTAAAACGGAGTTTTTAGGAATGACCCTTTTCAAAGTGGTCTTTCCCTATTCCAGGAATGAAGGATTTGAAAAAAGAAGAAAAAAATCCGCTCCATAACCAACCAGTTCCAGTAAGGATTAATGTCCGTGGTAAAACGAACTGCAAATTAATTTACCATAATCGCTATCCGAGTTTAATCCCGAAAAGGCAGCCCGAATCTTCAAACAAAACCCCCACACATTACACATACTACTCGTTGCCGAAAGCACTCCTTACGAGACGAATAGACTTTTGGCTCCGGAACCGGATAACCGTTTATTTTCCACAAAATTAGCCTCACCCAATTCGGACGAACCCGGACGAGCGTGTCCCATCGGCGCACCAACTTTTCTGCACACCGGATGTAACATTTCACCGTGAGGCCGTGAGTTGTGGCACAGAAAAGAATGCCTTTTCGAAACTCGAAAAAATAGGATATCCATTGCCAGAGGAGAAGTCGAAATGTCACCGGATGCGCTTATGCACTTCTTGACTTCTTAGCCTCGAGCCATACTTCGAGCCGCAATGTTACGACCACAAAATGCACAAGCGCCTGTGAACCTGTCCAAATCTCCTCCTCCTACTCCCATGCAAGAATGCATGCTGGCGGATCCGCACATCCGCAACCCTTGGAGGCAAAACGGCGCATCCCAATTGAGGGCGCTGATAATGCGATGACATATTCAACTCAAAAACGAATTCGAAATGTTTCCCACCGGGAGAGGAGAAGCCCGGGCAAGGAAAAAAAAACACACCAAACGGAAACCCAACCCTGCCTCAACGGAGCGGGAAATCGCTGGAAGCGAGCAGCCATGAAGAAATGGCAGCCTGATCCTGCCCCGCAAAACTATGCGGATGTTCATTCTGCGGCACGGCGGTTTATTCAATTTCAGCTCCACCTCCACCACCAGTGTGCTCTACTGTTTCATCGTTTTTTTTTTTCGCAATCAGAACAAATATTTCATTCTATTCTGCCCCGAAGGACATCCGTAAATCTGAATAGGAAATTCCTTCGCTTCGCTGTCCCCTAAATTCCAGATCCACTGTCCGACCGTCTGTGGCGAAAGGGTCGAGCGACTCCGTTGGCATGATTTCTGCCCGAAAGCCACCAGGCGCCTCCATTGAAGGTAAAATCTCCGTTCCGAGGACATGAAGCACACACACACACACACACACACACACACACACACACACACACACACACACACACACACACACACACACACACACACACACACACAAAGAGACACACAAGTGTCTCCACGGTCAAAAGATCACGCACAAGCATTAAGAAGCATTTTTCGTGTGTGCCACCTGTCCTTACGCTTTCGCAGTGTTCTTCGTTTCCAATTCCAGTGATGTGTGTGTGTTGGTGTGTTTGTTAGAACGGAAAAAAACCTTCAGAAACAATCCCTGTTTTGCAATGGTGTGGTTTATTTGACGGATCTGTGTTGAATGCGTTTGAGTGCGTATTGGTGCCCGCCGCACTACGATACCGTGGCAACTGGAATGCGGTGATGAAGAAAGCATTAGTTCCCCCAGAACGAAGACACCGTGTGCTCCGACGGTGCAACAGGGTGCCTCTATTGTGCCTCTGCCAGCGGGCCACCAGCAACGGAGACTCGAATTCGGAGGAAATAAGCGCATCAAAAGCTCCAACGGAACGACAATCTCGTATGATGGATGAGTGTGCGAGTAAATGGACTTGAAGCGAATCCAGCACCAGCGCAGAGCGCTCTCCAGGTGAGTCTGTTTTATCTGCCGCTTGCAATGGTGCATCCGTACGCAGGCACGCTACGCCATGAAAAGCAGCTTCACAATGCAATAATAATGAGATTCTATTTGCTTCCTGACACTTTTCTTTTGTCGGCGACGTTTCCTCAGTCTCATGACTACCGAGCACGACCGAGTGCAGCCGTTTCCATGGCTCGAACTTGTCGCTACGTGCTACGTGGCGCGGGGGAACGTTCGAGGCGGGTCTCACGGCGGAACTGCTGTGCATTTTCCTGGGGCACTTGCCGGCAGATCTGTGTGCTGTTGTTTTCTGAAAGGGGTATGTTATCAGCCTCGATTTGCATATCTTTTGTTTGCGGGATAAACTCCTTCGAGATGCTGCCGACCTCCCAGAGCTATATAAACTAATGTTCTTCCCATCAAACATTAACCGCAATGGTCGCCGCTTAATTGATGGTCCGTACATAAATTAAACTGCTCGGGCTTGTAAGTTTTGCATTCCGTCGTGCCATCTCCGGAAGAGGGGCACGACTTTGCAGTGTTCCAGAGAGTGTTCTAGAACTGAAATGGGTAAAGACGGATACTGCATACTTTTGGAATGAACAGTGCACTTTATGAAACAACACATCACTTTTTGATAGCACACACATCAATTCTAGGAATGTAGTTTCGGTTTGATAAAATTATTACTGAGTCGATTTGGACAGAAAAGGAAAAACTATGTTCACGTCATAGAGAAATATGAGTTTTATGGTTGTAAAAAATCATAAAGGTTTACTTTTTACTGTATATTGAACTATAGTTCAAGCACTGTACAGTGGAACGAATGAAAAGGAAAATTAAAATAACCCTATTTTTTAATATAGATCAGAAATGCTTTTTTGTTGTGCAACGTTCCATTAGACTAGGCACTTCCTTACCCTTGCATCTGTTTGTCTTATACCTGCATTATTTCATGTTTATCTCTATCTTTGGTAATTAAAATTGTCACCACAAAGCCTCAATGTCGATAAACCGGCAGCTTATGTACTATCATAATAACATATAAACAAAATTTTAGGCTTACATACTATAAGCAAACACCACAGAACTTAGAAAGCTTTAAAAACGACATCGAATATCTACGTTGCAAATAAGAGAAGAGCATAGGATAAAGGGAATGTAAGGAGTTAAGAAAGTGAATCAAGGATGGCAGATGCCAACCGAGAACGATATAACGGAAGAAATAAATTGAAGCGCAAAAGAGGAAAGAAGTGGTTGAAGCGACGCATTCACACAAGAAAAGGATCGGTGAAGATGTAAACTCTAAAACAAGTAGGCAGGAACAGAAGCGGAACCACGGAAACGAATAGGAACGTAGAAATGGGTAACGTAGGGTTTCCTCCAGTAGAAGATTAGCCACAAATAAAGCCTGGGCCTTCACTTGTCTACACTCCAAAGAGTCCAAACCCAGAAGTTGAAATCGGATGTTGTAGGAAGAACTACTCTTTTTTAAGACCTTTCCGATACGATCTACCCAAATTGAGCAACTCGGTCTCTAAGAAGCACGAAGGTGTTCCAGAATAGAACAAACATAACAACATGATCTTGTGTAATGATCTTGTGGATAACATCCAATATTTTCGTTGGTTTCCCACATATATCATTGATACGAGTATTAAAAAAAGATGATAAGTCCCACCTTTTACCCCAACACTAGTCTGAGAGGAACGGAACTATCAGATTAATGATATATGTGGGATATATCATATATATCATTAACATTAAACAAGAATATAAGCCACGAAACCCCCAAGATCATGAACGATTGACACGTAGAAGGGTGTGTCAAACAATCATATTGAGAGAGTAAGATAAGAGCACAGCAGATGTGCCAGACTAATTGATTTATATGCGGTCCAACTTACGATGCGATCGTTTCTTTCGAATGGATTTGTTTTGTCGCTCACTTGAGCTGCTTGTCATCCTGCCTAACCGTTGAGGTCCCTATCTCGATATGCCGGTTATCAATACTCTGGGTTTGCTAGCAAACAATTATGTTGCGGAACAGGATCATGAATGAGCTGGACCCAGGATACGCTCATACGCTGGGAATCCTTCAAATGACGACACTGTTTTCTCAACAAATTGTTTTTTGAAGATGGTTATTCAGAATTTGGCCCACTTTTCTGCCACTGCTCCCATAGTTGCATGCAAAACGATTCGTCGACTCTTGATTGAAAGTTTTCTGCTCCCTGAAACTTGGTAACATTAAGAAGAAACTCACCTCCATACAGTTGCATGGTGCTCCAGAGTTCTCTAGCGTGGAATACTCTGCAACAAGCAATCAAGAACATCGTACTTAGGTAATACCGAATCATTCCACTTTCTCCGCTCTACAAAGTAAACTAACATCAACTGAGGTGAATGGATTTCCCTCCTACGATTATTTACGAACTTTATCACCAACTTCCTAAAATGATTCTACGTAATAACCTATACATCACGCTCTCCATTTGTTTAGTATCTTTATGTGACTAGATTTACAAGTTGTTTTTAATAGAAAAAAATCGATTAACTCTCGACACTTTCTTCGTTGACGGCCTTTATTTGCCATTTGCCATCGCAAGGTTATAGGTAGAATATTGGCTACTGCCAGCTATATGACATTTGAATTTCTTACGTTTTCTGTTCAACTTCTCCTTATTCTTTTTGTTTTTTCACTTTCCTCAAATTCCCCATTCGCCAACTTCAAATATCTACTCGTTGTTAGATAAGAATAGTGAATCAGGATATTTTATGCACAAACTAACTAAAAAAAAAACATTCATTATGGTCTCATCATCAAAAGGACCCTGAAGTTTAGCTGCACAGTGCATGCACACAAGTGTTTTCGCTACCAAACCAGCCCAAAACCAGATTCTTGTTTTTATTTGTCAAACCCAGGGAACAAAGAGATTGCCGCGGCAAAATGGTAGCTTCGAACGAGAAAGCCACATCAAATAAACTTCCAAACAACCGCTGCACCCTGCACCGAAACTGAGTTTGCGGTCATGACATTAACATGCATTTTATTGCGTGCTTCTCATCGTATTCAACAATTCGTTCGGGTGTTAATAATCGAAGGCCGAACACAATTTATGCAACCCATACGGGAAACTACAGTGGGTGGCTGGTACGAGTATGCTAATGCGCATTGTACCATTGCAGCGAGCCATTTATGATGCCAATGTCTGCAAGGAGAAGAAGTCATCTTAACCACAGCCAGCCACACGAAATTCTTGTGAAGTCGGACTAAGCGGGCTGAGTAGGAGTAGGTCGAGGTTCAACGAAGCACGCTGCACCCGGGCAACCCGGAAAAAAGGGAGTGTGAATGAACTTTACCCATCGCTGCCAGCCGACGGGTGACGAACGAGCAGGCAAAGATGGATCGGTGTTATTCAGCCCATTAATATTCCATAAGAGTAAGCTGCTTGCGAACGTAAATTAAGCCTGCGATTTTGCTCTGCCACCCACAGCGCACCGAACTGCGGGCACACAGTACCGGGTCCGGCCTGGCTGCCGGTGTTCACCTGCAGCCCGCTACGGCTCCGACACCGACACGCTGCCGAAACGCTTGAAAAGTTCACCAAATAGGCATCCCCTTTCGTCGAGCGTCTTTGTGTGAGCCTACCAGGCCGACCAATGCTCGCTCAGCACTCAGCCCCTGGCTTGTTAGCACAGCACACCAGGCTGCAGCTGATTAGGAGAGAAAAATCAGGACAACAGCACAACAGGAGCTTCCTCTACGGGATCGAATGCCGGTACCAGCCTTTATGCCAGGTCGCACAATGAAGCGCACAATGCATAGCTGAACACACTTCGTTGACATGCAAAGATCCTGCGCCCTTCCATCGTCGTATAGCCACCGTTCCGGCGAGATGAGCGAGATGAGAGAGTGAGAGCGGGGCGTACCCCGTCCCGGATGATATAAAAGATCATACAAAATATTCGCCCAGCAGCTTTCACTCCCGAAAAGCTTATTCAGCTATGGCGACAACAGCAGCAGCATCATCGTGAAAAGGCAAAAGAGTTCTCAACTCAAAAACGGGATTAATCTACGACCTGTTCGACCCCACCCAACGCCCTTCCCGAGGGACCCGGACGTTTTCTTTTCATCATCGCCCGCGCACACACCCACCCACACACACCTGACGACAGGGAGGTGATCCAACTTACCACGAAATTGGTGCTACACCAACTCATTCCTCTCATTATGCGCCCACCGGTACGATGATGCAGTTGCAAAAGTTGTGTAAACTTCATCAAAGAACCTAAATTACTTACATTTTACTTCGGCGTGCATGCAGCGCTCCGGAGCGCGGCGGGTTCGGGTGCGCACTTTTGTCAGCTTCGGGATGCCTTCAAGGGGCCAGCGTCTACGTTTAACTCCGGTGGGTAGCACGGGCGCGCAAATGGCCCGGTCTATGGAAGCTGCAGTTCGGCCAAGCCGCGCGTGAGCAAACACAATTGCCCGGCGTCCTGTGCTTTTCGGTGTTCACTTTACATAGCCGTGTAGCACCTGTGCCTGTGCACGGCCGAAACCCACGGGATGGGTTGAAACGGTCCGAATCATAATATTAATCAAGTATCCCGAACGGCCCACACAAATCACTACGGTTGTGTTTGGAGCGCGACGCATTTTGGGGCTGACATTTCACGGGAAGCTTCACGGGAGTCGTCTGCACGGTGGGAGACTTGTTGTTCGGATTCGTACATTGTACGGGTTTGTGTCCCCACAGCCTGTAGGCTGTGAGCGAGACTCTGGACGGATGCTTTGCATACGTAGCATAGAATAGTTTTCACCTCGAAAGACATGACGAGGACTATGAAAACATCACTAATGAAGTTGATTCATCGTCCTAATATATTGCGTGCTAATCTTCAGCGCACTACTGGTAATGTAAAAACATTTTCCACGTTGAAACCGGGCTGAAATGCTAAGGAAATTATGTTTATTTGATTTTTACCAATATTTGACGCTTGCCTGTTGCATGCGATGAAGGCAACGTGCAACCAAGACATAATGAAAGAATGGTTAATTAATAATAATTTGATTTAAGGCTACTAAAAATCGGAATATACGAAATTCCTCATTTTGTGCCTAAAAAGTGCATTAGACAAGTCAAAATGCATTTTTTTAAACCATTCAAAAATATACCAACGTCATTCAAGATCGTTAAAATGTTCCTATATTTTGAATCGAATTTTAAAACGATTATTTGTACCGAAAAAAAAAGATTTTTCGTAGGTGGGCGTATAGTTATGTTACAAGGAGCGTTTTTGACGATGGTGAAAAAAATAGTAATAGTGTGTGGAAAAATGTGGAAAATTCGTTACAGACGTATTTTGTTATTACCTACATATTAGTAGAACATCATTTTCATGTATCTCTTCAAGTTTTCGTTCTATTCTCGAAAAACAGGTGGGCGTATAGTTATGTTACGGACTGTATAGTCTACATAGTCTCAGATGGTATCTAACCACTTGAAGCGACTCTGGAGTCAAGTGGTCTTATATGGAGCACACTAATATCAGTCGATTTAGCATATTTGAGAGGTTCTGATCTATTGACACAATTTTCTTCATAATACCTTTACATCGTATACCTTAACATCGGACATTTTTAATATGCTTATCACCTCAAGTAAGTTTATTTCGAAACGAAATCATAATCGATCGAGAAATTAGTTTTTAAAACGATCAAACGATGGCACGCAGGACATTCCTAACTCGTACATTCTTGGTCGTGTTATGCTTTTTATAATATGTTTTTATTGCGTCTTGTTACCATCAACGACAGATCAATATTGATGCATTAAAAAAGTGTTTTTCTTTGACTTATAACACTCTTCTTTTTGTGTCCTATTAAAAGCAACTCATCTTCCCAACGTTGCATAAGAAATCAAGCCAAGATTCCGATTCATTTGCATTACTAACACAAATCGATGTAACCGAACGTTCGGCCACAAATGTTTCCATACGCATAACAAAACAATGGTCGGCATACATATTCGACACCGTGCGCAAGTAGGCCAGCTGCTCGCAATAATCATTTGCCTGGAGTAGTGATGAAAACGAAATCCAGCTTTTTCTTCCTTCCAGATAAGTAACTGTTTAAAAACGCATTTACTACACGTTAGCACACAGCGAAGGGCGTCACTTGCAGCCAACTTTCCATCAATGGTACATCTATCATTGTATCGTTAGGGATGTAATGTGTTTGAGATTTGGAAGAAACGTGCAGACAAATTAGATGAATATCGATCGATATCGATGAGATTTACCAGCTCAAAATGCTGCCCAAGCCATGCTACGTCTTTCTGCACCTATTTTCAAACACTTTTGCGTGGAATGTTTCGTCGATCCAGTTTCCATTTGCATTGGCAAAATAACAACGCACAAAAAAGGCGCCCATGATCGGTTGCTAATTGAACATGAATTTTGATCCAAAACAACCTCCATTGCCTCCGGAAGGATCCATTTCGCTCGGGCATACTTCTGTAGCACGCTGAGCATGTGTTGCATCCGCTCCGATAGTATCGATTGCCTGATCTAACGCTAGAAAAACACGTATCGCATGTATTTTTTTTCTTCTATCTGTGGATAGTATTCCTTAGCTCTCTCACTAACAAATTTCCCTGAAAACGAAGAACCTTTCGCTCACTTTTCATTACTGCCGCTTCCGTGCCACACACACACACACACACACACCCACTGTTCAGTACTTCTGGGCTCTCATCCAGCTCGGGGTTCACACTGTGTACGAGATTCGCTTCCAGCAGTAAAATAAAAAAGAACATAAAACACCTAACCGATTCACAAACTATCCGATACGGCTCTGCCCCCTTTCCGTAGCCCCGCATGCGAGAATGCGGAAGTACCTCAACGGGTCTCGTGTATCGCCGTTACACTCGCCATGGAGCGGTATTGTCTGCCTGCTTTCGTAGCCAATATTACGCTTTGGCTTGGCAGACTCAAGAAGGCGCACAGGACACCGACTCGAGCCACGGTGCCCGGCGTCGAACCGGGCCGGAAAAGTGATACCCGGGTCCGAGATGGAAATGGTTCGCGTCGTCTGCGAAACGCCTCCATTTCGTTGCGAAAGTATAAAACATGGAAATGCTTCCATCTTCGCGGAAAGTTATGCACCCATTCAACGACGCTACCCGGCCGGGCGGGATTCCGTTGCAATCGTGAAGTGAACAGACTATCTTCGCGTCTTCTGCATCAAGCACGATCGTGCACTCCCGCCAGCAGAAACCAGTTGAGCCCAGGGTGGGTGTTTTGATTTTTTATTGCGCAAATAAATAGAAATCGCCCATCGCCCACCACCGGAGCATGTGCATTTGAAGCGAGATTGCAACAGGGCCCGCTGCCCAGTTGCTTACCTGGCTCACAAATGGCAGTTGATTTTGCATAGTGAAGTGGGTAGTGTTTGCTGCTTGAGCAGTGAATCACACTTTCGCCAATTTTCGAACAAAAATCGAATCCAATTATGTTTACTTTATGTTACGATTTTCAGTGCCGCATGCGCCATTTTTGGAAGAAGTGTTGAGCTGATGAACTTTTGATGAACACAGTGCCTTTGTTCGGAAGGGTAGCCCACATTATGTATAGTTATCTTCAGTAAGATAAGAATAAACCACTAGTCTAAGTCTAAATAAGCCTTTAACTAATCAAATAATAATATTTAAACTGTGTATACGACTTGATACACATGGACCACCAGGCGCCTCCATTTGAAGATAGTAACTAAATCTGCAAGCAAAAGAAAGACCATAGCACGGTATTATGCATCCGTAATTTAAAAATACTCCCATAAAGTGAGTAAGCAGCTGAAGGAAACTCATGAATTAATGTTCTTATAGAACTCATGTACATTTTTATAGATATTTCCATAGATATTGCCATTTCCAGATCTTTACTATTCTGAAATTCGTTGTCGAGATGATCTATCCATATCTGTACTTTAAATTTGTAGCATTTCTCAGCAGATTATAAGCTATCGTGGATACCATTATTGCCATCCCCTAACAGATCACATTTTCCGATGTTTATCTGCTCGTTTCAACATTCCTCGAACGCCGATGCAAACCCACCCATCCCGACTGCTGGCCGACAGCAACAGCGTTGAAGAGAAAGGCAAACCAAATTCAATAAAGGTAACGAAAACAACAATTTCCCTTTGGCGTCATGTTTCACTCGATACCGGCTCTAGTTTACGGTTTGTTTTTCTTCATTTCCGTCGTCTTCCCCCAAATATTCGCCATAGATTCGAAAATCGATGGCCCGCGCCGCTTGCGCTGCCCGCACTTATTTATATATTGCATCCCGTCCATGCCGGCATCCGGATTGCTTGTACGAAGTCTCCCGGCGTACCCGGGGCGTGTAGTCTTCCCACTTCCGGGTTGAACTACTTACCCGGGCGACTTTTACGATTTCCCCGAATGTCTCCCAAGTGTGAGTTTCCCGGGCCCTCCCAGGCGCAAGCGGTTCCGCCGCGCGAATAAAGGAAACCAAATGGCGGCGCGCAGGTACCACCGCTATAAGTGCAAACAAATTTAGATAAAAAATATTGTTGAAGTTTATTGGAATTGCTTTGCTCTCAATTCGATCGTTCCAAATCCCGGCATGCATGGTGGCGCACACGGTGCTGAAGATGCCGCACACACACACACACACACATAAAAAAGGAAAGATATCAAAAGCGGCCCTCCGGCCATACACTTCCGTACCGGCTCAAGAGAGACAAATTTCCATCCGCCATTCTTTATCTACGCCGATTTCTCTCGTCGTTAGGCTTGCATATGCCGCTTTAAAAGGGAGATCCGGCTCGACGGGAGGATTAGAAGAGCACACACACACACACACACACATACATACATAACGAGTAAAGGCAAAAACCTTCGCAGGCTCAGACGCAAACGTAAAGAAAGGAAGTCGATTGAATGAATCTGCCCGCATGCCTGCTGATCTTGGGCCAGATTCGACGCTTGCACGGTGACAAAAATCGATGTCCGGGGTTGGCTCGGTCGGGATTTCCGACCGCCCGTTGTAGACTTTCCTGCTGTTACAAAGTCCGAAACAGAACTGCTAACGGATGGATGCGATTCGTGCCCTGAGCAGCACGACACCGAAACGTGCGTACGGGCGGGGCGAAGAGGATGAGAAATGAAATTGAATAATACTCAACGCCCGGTGGTGGCCTCCTTCGAGACAGCTCTTTTCAATTTCTCCAGACGAAGGGGTACGGTGCGATGGATAAATTTAACGATGGATGGGAAGGGGACATGTTAAAGCGGGCAAGATACACAGCAAGAGAATACACACGCAGGGCGTAAGGAGCAGGTATCATTTGGGATCGGTTTACAGCACCCTGCCCATTGTACGCATTCAATTCCTCCAGACTAAAATGGTATTTAAATTCAACTTACAATATTGGTATACTGAATTGTTGTGAACCGTACTTAGGCGCGGTTTCATCGGTGATACCTATTCGACCAGTAATATGCACTCAGAGCATGTTTCGCATGAAGTGCTATACATCCTTCAATGTTTGGTTAAAAGCGTAGTGCTGTACATCGTGATTCAACAGACTCTACTTAAGATTTATGTAAACGATCAATATAGAATTCTATATAGACCAAACGTTACATTGTCACCAAATGACATGATGTTATCTCCAAACCAACCCTATAAAATTAAGAAGAATTCAGTTCTTGTAACGAGTTTGAAGAAAAAATCTATCTTACGTTTTTTACAATAATAAAGTAGGTAGTAAAGTAATAAAAGAAGAATATGTTTCTTTCTAAATGGTAGAAAACTTTAAGAAAGTGTCACCCACGCTTCGCTGGCTCCAAAGGAAAACTTATCACAAACATGGATCTCTCCGAAAATTTCTATTCCTCGACATTCGAACATACCGTATTTTTGCGTGTATAACGACTCCATTTTAGTTCTAAAATGACTAAAGCCAGATTGTCATCATTAGGGGTCGTTTTAGACGGGTAGAAACTTTTCAATACTAGCTTAATTGATTAACAGTCGAAAAAAGGAAGGATGGATCAGACTGGGATGAATCGAAACAAGAGGCCTAGAGCTCTTTTTTTAAATGCCAGCAATGTTTGTACTTTGATGTGTTTAAAGGTCATCTGACCGCAGAAAGTAACAAAAATGCTGCACAAAACAAAACCATTCTTGAAGTCATTCCCGGAGGTCTAACCAGTCAAGGCCCGTTTAGTGATCGAGTGAAAGTGAACGTGAAATTTTGGTTTTTCATTGATATTTCACAAATTACCCATCGTAGCATGCTGTTCTATATACCAAAAGATGGGGAATTTTATTCCCCAATCCGTAGCATACAAATTTCTTTACATTAATGAAATTTAATGCATTTCCTCTTTATTCCCCGCTGACCATTAAACTTTAATTATTAATTATTCATTATCAGCGGGGAATAAAGAGGAAATGCATAAAATTTCATTAATCTAAAGAAATTCGTATGCTACGGATTGGGGAATGAAATTCCCCATCTTTTGGTATATAGAACAGCATGCTACGATGAGTAATTTGTGAAATATCAATGGAAAACCAAAATTTCACGTTCACTTTCACTCGATCACTAAACGGGCCTTCAGCTGTAACGACGTCAGTGGCAACAAACCGCTTAAGGTTTTCATAAGCGAAGAATGGAATAAGTGGATACAAGGGGGTGATTCAAACCTGACTCCTTCAGGTAGAGGTCAGAAAACCCACCATTCCAGTGGTGTGTCAGTGGATCCTCATCGCATGGAGAGGTATCAGCGAAGCGATTGTCGTCAAATCCTCAAAAAAATGTGGAATCATTAGCAGTCTTGATGCCTAAGTCACAAACGTGATCCTTCCTTAGAATTTGATGACCATTTATTGTATAGGTTGTATGAATTGGGGACTTAGAACGGGTAAAAGATACAACGAAACATTTTTTAACACAGATACGCAGGAAATTACGAATGCACCAACTAACAAATAAATTAATAACATTTTGCAGATTAGTGCAATTGCCAGTTTTACAAATTGGAAAGTACATCTTCAGGTCATCTGAGTATAAAAAAATACTACCAATGGGTAATAATTCAGTTAGGTCGTTGATATAAATAATAAACAAAATAGAAGCCAGATTGCTTCCTTGTGGCACTCCAGAACAAGAAAACAATTGGTTCGAGGACTGCGTTTCATACGAAATATTTCCGATTTTAAGCCAGGAGCCAGGAGATGAGCGATTTAGAAATGCCTGAAAAGCTACCCATACAAACCGAAACAAATTCAAGTAAATTTGTGGTAGTAGAACCGTACTGTGCATGGGAAATATAGTTTCAAGAAGATCGTACGATAGAGTTATGGACCAATAGCTCTAAGTATAACATGGTTTTATGCGCAACACAAACTGTCAACAATAACAGCGTTGTTATTGTAGTTACTGCAGTAGCAGTACTAGACGCGTTAGTGTTGTCGCATCCGACGTACAAGAGAGAGTATTCGAGAAAGAATGTACAAGAGAAAGTATTCGAAAGAGAGTGTTCGAGAGATAGTGTTGGAGAGAGAGAATAAATCAGCGTCCGGGATCCGTGCTCGCACTATGAGCTTCTAAAGCTACAGTCCGTAACATAACTATAAGCAAAGCTGTTTTTCAAGAATAGAACGAAAACTTGAAGAAATACATGAAAATGATGTTCTACTAAGTTGTAGATAATAGCAAAATACGTCTGTGGCGAATATTCCACATTTTTACACACACTATTACTATTTTTTTCACCATCGTCAAAAACGCTCCTTGTAACATAACTATACGCCCACTTACGAAAATTATTTTTTTTCGATACAAGTAATCGATTTAAAATTCGATTAAAAATATAGGAACTTTTAAACAATCTTGTGCAATGTAGGCATATTTTTGAATAACTTTTTAAATGCATCATAACTTGTGGAATGCACTTTTTAGGCGCAAAACAATGAATTTCGTATATCTTGATTTTTAGTATTGTTTTGGTAGCATGTTTTAGTTCCAATTTTTTTCGACATAATGCTGAAAACATAACCATTCGAACCATGTATATCAATTGCTGATGTATATCAAACACTTGCAAGGCATAGAAAAAAATACCTAAAGTTGCCGGAAAATTCATTTTTTGCGATGTGAGCCGTTTCAAATGCGTCGCAAAAATCGAAAACCAAACGTATCAATGTCCCAGTGAGCTTGACATACTTAAGAAATGTGACAGAATATATAAAAAATATGTCAAAAATCTTATTCCTGTCGAACGCAATGGCCCGACCCCCCTTTCGATACGAAAGATTTTATTCTGACGTTCAGATTTAATTATGGCGGTATTTAATTCTGAAGTACCGGTATTTGAGTATGAAGCATCAATCGAGTTAATATTTGTATATTATATTATTTTTATGTATTGATTTAACCTTGTAGTGTGTATTTCATAGGTGTGAGCAATAGAGATATGATGATAAAGAACTTTGAGCGGAATGTAAGGAGGACAGTTGGGCCTGCTCGTTAGTGGTATTAAGCGCTTCTTAATCAACAGCCGATTTTATCTAAAGGGGGGTCGGGCCATTGGGGGTCTAAAGGGGGGTCGGGCCAACACTTTACAATGGTGTAATAAGTTGAATCGTTAATAAGTACTACACTTACGTAGTATTGATCGTAGTTTACTACCCTGAACAACACCAAAAGTCCTAACGAACTCATCCGATACAACAATATCGATTTTGAAATAGTATCGACCATTACTTAGATAACAATTACACCAAGTTTGATTGAAAAATCGATTGTGTAGCAAGGAGTATTGCAATCAACACAATCAAACGCAATAGAATAGCGTCAATTGAAACTCTTATTAAAACATTAGGAGACGTCGTCCACGTTGTTCACAAGATCGTTCGAAAAAAATATCGCAAAGAGATGACAATAAATACGGTAAAACCGGCCACATTTTAGCTACACACACACATGCGTACACACCAGTTCATCGATTTATTGCCCTTTTGCACGACTAATTACAATTAGAATAACAAATTTTGAAACAATGCTCGCACGGAAGCTGAACGATCAGCATGACCCAGCAAGAATGGTCAAAAAAAGCCTGTGCACAACGTAGCATCGCACACATTGTGTCGAAAATGTGGTACCACATGCTGCTTTCTAACGACCTACATCTAATAAATGACATTGATCTGCATTCGATGGCCACCGCCGGATGCGGATTGGGTTGACTGATTTTTACATGTTCGCGGCGTCCGTCCCGAACGGATGCAGGGTGTGTTTAGTTAAGCCCCGCACTAGAAATGTTTATTCAAGTTCCCGATTGTTTTGTTATCGGCTGGTTGTCTGTGTTTTTTTTCGGTCGCTCGGTTTGACTGTGCGCACATAAACGATAATTGAACGCACATCAAACCTGGAGCGAGGGATTGCGCGGATACACAACGATCAATTACGCCGTCATGCCATGTGGCACACCAACACCGACAGCAGCGTGCCGGAAGCAGGCGGTGGAGGCGCTCGCAATGGGTATTGGACTCGGAGTGGATAACCTGTGCCGATGCGCCGATTGCATTGCAGCGCGGAGGGGTTAAATTCGCCGACAAACAGGAATCGATTAAACGTCAATTTAGGTCAAAGATGAAACCTCCACATCCGCACACACACACGCGCTGGTGCCTGCGAACGTTATCGGCATCACGTGGGCCCAAGCACCACGAGCACAAACGAAACGGCTCGATCCACGCCGATTGCGGCACGCCGAAGCGACGGTGCGGCTGGGAACGGGTGGCTCACGAGCAAACGAGAAAACACGCGACCAATATGCCGTTGCAATGATATTGTTTCCAATTTTATCAAATTGATTGGAAAGCTCTCGGAGTAAATTGTTTTGTGCCAGGCTACCACCACCACCACCACCACCACCACCTTCGCTTGCACGCAATCGCAAATAATTTTCCATCGGTTTTGCTAACGCTAGCGCTTCAGCTTCCAGCGAGATGAAGGACGAGAGAGAGCGAAAGCCTGCCGAACCGAACGTAACAAGCTATTTCTATGACTTATTCCTGCCGGCAGTGCTATAAACATATTCCATTCGAGTGGATCCACCCGTCCCGGCCACCAATCCGTTCCCCACCGCGTGGGTGACAACATAGTGCACTTTTGCTTCTTGTGAAAGCTGATACCGGGATTGTGCACGCACGCCATCGACAACCCGTCACCATGCGCACGACCGCTCGGTCCGGTGGTCCGGTTTCCGGTGTGTCGACATAATGAGTCCCAGTTAGTTACGGTATCCTTCCGGGTCGTTCCGGGCGCATTAGTTGCGACCGAGCCTCCGCCCGCATGCCGAGCATTCTATCAAATGCTTGTTATTAAATCAGCTCCGTTTTTGAAGGAAAAAAATCGTCAACATGGCAGCGTGTTTTATGGAGCCGATGTACTTCAGCTTTTTGCATAACATTCGAGTGTGGTTTGTCCGCGAAGAGCACCTAAAAACTCTCATTTGTTCCAATGTGTACGTTCCAATGAACGTATTGAGTATCATTTCGACCGCAGACTTTTGAAAAATCGAAATCGGATTCGTGTTACGATTGACGCGCCAATTTATCAGTGCTCTATTCTGAAACAAGCTTGTCGTTCAATGCAACAATCAAACCCATTTTGCAAATCTTCTCAAATGGTAACAATCTCGCGAAAACTGGATCACTTTACATACACGCCATAATTATTATGCAGCCTTTGTTTGCATTGTTAAAAACAAGCAATAATATGAAGGTGGAAAGCTGTACAAAGGATGCCTGTAAAAACTCCAAAATAGTTTCATTAGTTTAATTGGTGTATCAAATATCTGCCTCTGACTTAAGCCCAGCATACGTTTCCGCAGGTTTGCCTATAATGTTATCTTTCTAATGCTTCCTATCAAACGCCAAATTCAATACATATTAATCTACTCATACTCCGTCGATCATTCAATGGGTAGCACAAACCAGTTAGTATACATTTATTATTAACGCTGTTTGTTGTGGAGTGATTGGAGCTTTCGCACGACGAAGAATCTTTGGACAACTTCACGATTTGACGTCCATCATGATATTGATCCCAGAGCGCAGCCTAACGCAAAGTCGACAAAATTGCATTTGGGACAGACCCCGAGATCAGCATAAAGAGCACCTGGTGGTTAAAAAGCGAATACTTAATAGATTACCTAGTATTCGTTCGTACCGGGAGTAAAATTGTAAGTGGTATAATTGTATAACTGTATGGTATAATTTTCTGAACTCGGTTCATATTCTTTCAATATTAAAAATATGCAAATTGGGTACGCAATCCAGTGGATTCGAGATACTGGACTGGAAGTAGTTATAAACAGTAGCTATGAACGTTTCGGAAATGTCTCTCACAATATCCACACCTCTTGAAACCGTCTTAGTCTCGTTCGAGAGATACAAAAGAAGATTTCGAACACCTGATGTATATAACAATAAATGGTTCTTTAGTTACTATGACATCTCTATTATATTGTATCGAAATTGTCTACTCAAAATTGAAAAGTTGTAAAGGTTCTAAATTTCTTTCGCATGGAAACTTGTTCAAACGATGAAGGTACATACATGATACATGATGTGGAGAGAATAAGTAGCACGAAACCCGCAGATTAAAACTCCTCGCAGATTATAATAAAAGTTCGAAAAATGTTACTTTGTATTAAATATCTTAAACCGTGCTCTCTACAGAGGGTTGAGCATCTAAGATTTTAATATCTTTACCTATATCATTATCATTATCATTCATTATCATTAATTTTATTAATGTGGTCTGCCAACAGGCTAAACACACAGAAAACTTAAAACTAAAACTTAAAACAAACAAACTGTGTCTTAAGAACTAACATAATTGAAATAACGCCAAGAGAGAAAAACAGAACGCCAACAAAAAAAAACAGAAAATTACTTACATACTAAAAACCGGAAAGATAGGCTCAATGAGATGTGAAGTAGGAGAGAGGGGAGAAAGGAAAGAAAATAATTGCAGGACCGGAGAGAAGAAAAGATAATAAACAACAAAACAATGAGACATATAGATCGGTAGTAATACAAACAGACATGGAATGTGAAGACATTAGGAGTCATAAGAAAATGACAAAAGACGAGAACGAAAGGAGGCAAGAGAAGAATTGAAATAAAAAAAGTAGAGAAGGAGTTGAAATGACGCATACAGACAAGAAACGGCTCGTTGTGTCTATACCGAGTACGACGACGTGGCAGGTACAACGGATCACGGCTTCGGAGGTTACGGGAGGGGGCATAGAAAGGAATTGAGGACAGGAGATCAGGAGCATCTGTGTTGCCCAAAATGAGGCTAGCGATAAATACTGCTTGCGACTGGTTACGCCTTAGCTCAAGCGTATTTTAGCCCAATAGTTGGCAGCGTTCGACGTAGGATGAGATAGGAGCTCCAGAGCGACCCCACAAGCGTCTAACGGCTATCCTAGTAAAACAACGTTGGATTTTTTCGATTCTAGCACTACAGGACGTAGAGACAGGGTTCCAGACAACACACGCGTATTCCAGCGGAGAACGCACAAAACAGAAATATAAACATTTAAGACAGATAACATTATTAAAGTCTTTACACATCCTGCGAATGAGTCCTAAAGAACGCATTGCAGTTTTGCATAAGGCCTCACTATGGACAGTAAAAGACAAATTACAGTCAAGAGTCACCCCAAGGTCACGAAAGGAAGTGACACGATTTAGAATACGATGATTAAGTGTGTAATTGAAATTGATAGGAGATGAGGAACGAGAAAACGACATAACAGAGCATTTATCAGGACACAAGGATAAGAAGTTGTTAGAACACCAAATAGAGAAGGAATCGAGAAGATTTTGAAGGATCAAGCAATCAGAAATGGATGAGACACGGAGGAAGATTTTGAGGTCATCTGCATATAAGAGGAAACTAGAAGAAGGTAGGGAGTAGCAGATGTCGTTAGTAAAAATAGTGAAAAGAAGGTTATATGAGGTATTTGAAGATTTAAGTAAGGAAGCTACTCTCATAACTTCCGTACGTAAATCTTCAAGTGCTAAGCTATTGGAATCCTCGATGTATAATGATTTGATTTCTTAGATAAAAACAACACTCGTAAAGCACACAAATTGTCCCCTTACATGTCTAATGCGCGGTTCTAATCTCGTTTACAGAATCACACAACTCCCTGCCCACTCACACGCCCACCCTGACGAACGCGGGTAGCGTCGCACATACATATAGCTCCTTTTAGCCACGTGCCCAAAGCGGCATGCGAACGATACACGCACCGCGCATTGCAAAAGAATCCCACCGGCTCCCAGCGCGGCAGCGCGCCGGCCGCCCCATCATCGCGGAACGCGCAATCCATCGGCAGCGCATCGGCGTAAATCTTCAAAGACGTGATTAATTTCGCTGTGGTTTCGCATTCACCGAGCAGTTGAAACGCAAACCACAATCCAACATCCAAGACTTCACGTTAAAAGCAGCTCCACGCCGCTTCAAAGTCTCCACCGCCGCCGGTCGGCTCTCCCCTAAATGCACCGGCCCTGGGTGCCAACCCCGCCGGTTGCGAGTTTTGTTTCCTTTGAAAAGCCGTACTTAGCAGCAGCACCAGCGGCACCGTTCGCCGATAATGCAGATCGTTCAGATTTTGCGAGCATGGCTCGATCCCACACCTTTGGCCTGCTTCGTCCCCGAGCGTATCCGAACGGTGCTTGAAAGGGCATATCCGCGTACCTTCGCTCGCTACGCCGCAGACACATGCAATCGAAACATAACCGACCGGTAACGGTGGTTTTCTTAGAAGCCCCATTTCCACTGGGTTCCGTTCCACCGGCTAGAACTCGTTTTCAAAAGGCTTACAGCAAACCACGCGCGTATGCGTACACACCGCTGGAAGCCGCGCGTACCGAAAATATGTCAATTCTTTGTGGCAGGTGCCACAAATCCACAGAGGGCATTCGACATTCGAGGAATGAGGGGCATTGCGGATATACAGTTCCGCAGCACACAACTTCCATTCCGACGGTTGCACGTAATTTATCGAAATCAAAGCATCCGGCTGCGTGCATAGCGTGTTCAGTTGATCGCCTCCTAAGATGCAGCTGACGGAGAACCACGTGCACGCGACACATAGCGTTCATTAAACCATCGGTAGTACACACCGGTCGAGCACAGCTTTCGCCAGAGCTCCAGAAGGGCCCGAAAATAGCACTTAAATGTTACGGTTAGCGAAAGTAAACTCCGCTCATGCAAAATCCACATCAAACACTCGTCATGCGCTCATCAGATCCTCCACTCTGCCTAATCTGAAGTCGCCTCCATCGCACGCCCGGATGAGTTTGCTCGCCGAAACAGTTTTCCCGTAAGACGAGCGAGTGAGTGAATCAATTTCAAAATCATACTTCGCTCCCAAGTCTCCAAGAAGTCTAGCGCCACCTCCACAGTAAGCCATGCGTGTTCCGGTGCGGACACCGGAAATTGACAGAAATAAATGCTTCCAACGAGCGGCCGGCTGCGGCTCCTCACCACTGCTGCACCGGACGCTACGCCACGCTCACTTCAAATGGGCAGGAAACTAATCCCGCTCTTATCGTGAGTTATCAGCCGGTCGCCGCTACCCGGCGCACTTGAGGCGTAGCCCGAAGGAGGCTCCACAGGAAACACTACCACCCACCGGGTCCACCGCTTGATGACAGCAACTTCGCAGCCTACTGCGAAGCTGTCGGAACATCAAAATAATGTGTAATAACTTGATCCAAAATAGTATTCACTCAGGCGTCAAGTCCTGTGCTTTCGCCTCCAGTTCGCTTCCGCACCGATAATCCCTTCCCGTGCCGGAGCCGAACCACCCGAGATGGATTGTGTGCCTGGCCGCGTTTCTCAGCCCCGAACGCTCATGATCGTAAGGATTTTTGAAACGAGAACCGATAAGCACTGCTAAACGAAACACCGTTCCGTGCCCGCATGTATGTATGTATGTATGTGTATGTGTGTGTGTGTGTTGCAAGGAATTGAATCCTTTCCGAATCGTACTTTTTCTCGTCGCACTCCTCTCGAAGTACTGGCGGGCGAATAAGCACAGAAAAGTTCGATAAGAAAACGAACGCCACCATTCAGCCTTTTTGGCAAGCATTCGAAAATGTCACCCTATTCTGTGGGAGCTCGATTCAATTTCGTTCGACCTCTCGGTCCTCCGGCACGGAGCCACGGAGCCTCTCGCACGTCCATCGGCGGGACCGGGGCCAATCGTTGATCATTTCTGCCGTCCGCAAGCTTGCAACACGCTCCGTACGGGCACTTCCCTACACATTGCCCACCCGAAGAAAGCTGGGCCATCTTCCGGCGGCCGGATCGAATCGCACCGAAAGCCGGCCAATGAAGTTATCTGGTTTTACTGCTGGTACCGAGCTTTTTCTGCCACGGCTTCAAATTAAATCTCCTCAAGGACACAAATCAAGAGTATTAGGACTGGGGAGTGTGTTTCTGTGCACGGTATGTGTGCCCGCTCGTACGCTAGAGGCAGTGTTGTCGATTTGTGATTGTCGCATTATTCATCGGATGAGGATGGTTTGATTTCAATTTCGGTCCCTCGATTCGATTCTGTCGATTCAATTTGGTGCTGTATTTGAGTAGTTTGTGGAATCGCTTCTTCAACACCCGAAAAGGCATCACTGCGCCTTCATGTATTATTGTCATGTTTATGTCCGAGTTCAGGCATATCTGTAGGCTTCCGTTATTGCTGTGACACTTCTCATTTTAACCATAGATCCAAGCGAAAATGCAAATATTGCAGGATCGTTTATTTTCGTAAGTATAAGGCTGTTATTTTAACCATTTTTTTTTCAATTCTTTTTATACATTACATATTTTACAGATTTCGGACAAAAATCCCTTCGTCTGTTGCACAGCAATGAGTTGAATGCATAATAAATGCTTAAAATGTAAACGATTACTTCACCCGACGGACGAACAGTTTTTACTGAGTCGCTGCTGCATACTGTTGACCCTTTTCTTGTCTCTTTCTCTCTCTCTCTCTCTCTCTCTCTCTCTCTCGCTGGCCCGCTCACAGGTGAGCACGTCGTACTGACATGGCCTGGTCTCC
>KB672713.1:3896408-3928981 GCA_000349145.1 Anopheles dirus | reverse complement strand
GGGAATAAGTCTGCTGTGGTGATCTCCAGGTGTAGCTGAAACGAGGTTCGTGCTGGAAGTAGGTGCTGCGGATGGCCATGTGCTTGGAGGAGCTTTTTTTCTTGTAAGTTTCTTAGTTACTGCTACTGGTTTAATTACTACTATGTTGTAGTGCCTCATATATTTAGCTCTTCATCCATGCCCTACAACATGTGCTGTCCTGCTATATTTATCATTATTTCCTTGCCTCCAGGATATGTCCAGTTTATGGCGGTGATAATTAGACTTTGGGCAGTTCCCAAAAGAAGAAACAATGTCATAACAATTACAGACTGTTTTTTCCATTCTTCATTACATAAATGTGAACATGTCCTGTTAAGACAATATAAATTCTCATGAGTATAAAACTATTAAGCTTTTTTCATAGTTTTTTAGATGTATGTTTGTTGTTAGTTTTTATGTACTACGGTCTTAATGAAGTTTGTACTAAGAAAACAAGGAACGAGTTAATATTATTTGTGGATCAGATCCTTTATACATTTGATTCCAACTCTATTAAAACTTATCTGTTTAAAATTTGTTTTACTATTAATAGTTTCAAGCAAAATGGACATAATGTTTCTATAAAACACAATAAAATACTCAGTTTATTTAAATTCATTGATAAAACCAGCGAAAACTAAATACAAACCTAATAACCCAAATAGCAACCAATACATAAGATAATGGTAATACATGATAAATGTTCAATTGTTTTTTTTAATTAGGTATTAAGATGAATGTATAACCTTAATAACTAATTTTGCCGTTAACTGACGAACTCTTGATATCACATCCGATCGAATAATCCTATTTACCGGAATACCAGGTGTATAAGTTGAAAATGTCCGGTTTTTTTGACGAGTAAAAAAACGGTTTCCGGGAAAACTATAACTTTTTATTTATTCAAACCTACTACCCGTTTGGTTTTATACATTTTTCGCATCTCTCAGGCATATTATGAATCCCATTCCAATAAAAACTATTGGGCTTCGATGAGAACCATTCTTCAACCCTTTTTTGGACCACTTCATATTCGGAGAAGCGCTGCTCTGAAAATGCCTGGCCCATAGAAGCAAACCGGTGGTAATCTTTTGGAGGCAGGTCTGGGGAGTAAGGCGATTGTGACAGAATCTCCCAGTTGGGGCTTGTTATGGTCTCCTCTACGACTTCAGCCTTGTGCGCCGGTGCATTGTCATGTTGCAATATCACTTTACCGTGTCTTCGGGCCCATTGCGGTCTTTTTTTCAATCAATGTGAAATTCAAATTGGTTTCAATGGTTTCGGTTTTAATAGTTCATGGTACACCACTCCCTCTTGGTCCCACCACGATGCTCTGGGTGTCTTTCAGCCGAAACGATTTGGTCTTGTTGCAGATGGGGCGGCTGCACCAGGTGAAAGCCATGATTTTTTACGCTTAGGATTTTCAAAATAAATCCACTTCTCATCACCAGAGACTATTCGATGCAAAAATTACTTTCTGTGGAATCGTTGAAGATGCATTTCACAAATGACTTTGCGATGCTCCATCTGCCTTTCGGACAACTCATGGGGAACCCATTTTCCAAGCGTATGGATCTTGCCCATGGATTTCAAACGTTCACAAATCGGAACTTGCATCAAATTTAAAACTTCCACCAACTTTTGCTGAGGTTGGATAGGTTCCTTGTCCTTGATATCAAAATCACCTCTCTTGAATTGCCGATACCACTTCTCACATGTTTTCACAGATGGAGCATGTACACCATAAGCTTCCAACAGTAAATGATGTGTTTCGACAGCTTTTTCCTTCAAATGAAAACACAAAAGCAGCGAATGCCGCAAATGCTCATAATTTGGAACGAAACTTGGCATACTATATATGATACACAATAATGATACAACATTTTTGGCGGAATGCAACTGATACATGTTGAAGCCAAAGGTCAAACGAAAAAAAAAATGACATATCAGAAAAACTGATCCAATGAATATGAACCGGCAAAAAATGACAATTATTCCAACCGGACATTTTAAACTTATACACCTGGTACTTTTGTCAAAATACTCTCACTCGATGAGTAGTTGCCCAGGGTAGTTTTATAAGTTTGTTATTGTTTTCACTGGTTATCCATAGTTTTTGTTTGTTTTTGTTTGTTTGTTTTTTTTTTGCTTATAAATCTAGTTTTCAAATAGCTAATAATTTATATTTATCAAATATTGAAGATTGCACATCCTTGTAAATTAATCTTGATTCTTACTCAAACTAATGAGTACCTTTCACAGGTGATCTTGTTAAGCTGGTTTCATTTCTTTCTCAACTCGTTTTGACTATTCACTAAGCAATGTATCGGTTTCTCATGTCGACCTAGGTTTCTCATGTTAAGGACCTAGATTTCATTAAACTGTATGATGCACAAAATTAATACTACAATGAACTCAGAAATTGACAGCAGATTTTCATTAGCTCTTATTATCATCTGTTTGACTATTCCATCCATATTTATCAATCTGATTTGATTTTACGCAGCTTCTTCCATGCGTAATCCTATGCTTCTTTGTATTTATCCTGAATAAATTCCTCTCTCTATTCTGTGAAGCTCCAGATTGTAAAGGGCTAGTTTAAGCACTCATTAGATAAAGCATTATTGGTGAACAAATTTTACAAATAAACAAATAAGCTTTTTTTGAAATCTCGCAAAAAACTATTTAAACATTATGAAATTGCGTATCCTAGTCGATGATGAAATTTCAAAAACACATTTCAAACAATCGTCATAATGATTTTTCATTGCATTACGCTTGAAATATTTCGTAACCAGCACCAGCATGTGAAGGTTATCAGGTTGTGTTCAACTTCTAAGAAACCATTTCACTTGCAAACTAAATTCTACCTCAATTCAACAGCATCCAGCATCAACTCCCTTGTTGCTGCTCCTCGCTTGCCCGGATGATGAAACAACCTCTGCCCGACGCCCGTACCTGAAACAAACCCAAACGTTGCCAGCGCACGTGCCGGCACACGTTCCGAGTACGTGCGGAGTGTTACTTCCGAACAACTAACCATCATTACCACCCGTCACCTGCCCTCCGCTCGACCCCGCCGCCCCGGTCAAGATACCAAATTAGCAATATCACATTCTAACCGTTCCCATAATAACGGGATAATTTAAGTTTGCCTCCACTCCGACAGACACGGCCGGCCAAGCGGAGTTCGGGAACCTTAAACGGCACTCTAAATACGCACTGGTGGAGATTTTTCCGGAAGGATTGAATCTTCCGTCGCGCCATCCCACACACATACACACACATTCCCACGGGTAATGCACTACCGGCTGCCTGAAGAACTGGGTACGGTTTGTTGGGGAGGTTAACGCCCGTAGCACGTGCCAAACCGTAGACAAAGAAGATAGCTTCCCTTCAACGTTTTTCGGTGCCTCTCACGTCTCGGGTGGCTACGAACATTTTTAATTATACAAAGGATGTCCCGGGGAATAAAAAAAAACACAAACCCTCAAAGTTAAGCAAGTGTGTGTGTGTGTGTGTGTGTGTATGTACCCATCGCACGATTTCATATTAACGAATATTGTTTTCCGACGATAGGAGCAACCAAACACGCAAACATCCACACGTCCGTTGGCCTATTGCGGATTGCTGTCGTACAAAAAAAAACAAGAGTAAAAGTGTGTGCGTGTGCCCATCCCCCCTTTCTCTCTCTCTCTCTCCCTTCTCCCGGTGTTAATTAAACTTTTACAACAAAATTCACAAACTTTAACCAACTGTGCCCAACCGCCCGGCCACCGCCAGAATTGCGCGTTGATGAAACCTAAAGAGGAAAAACCAAGCGGTCGGGAGGTTGCCGCGCGTCATCGTCCTCTCCCTCCATTACGGTCGGGCTTACGGCAAGGATTGCCAGCTCCTTCCGTCATTAGTATCAAAGACAAACTCTCGCACTCGATCTCGCCGGATCGCCCGGCATGCACAGACACACAGCACCGAAAGGAAGTCGCACCCAACGACCTCCCCCCAAACACACACACACGCACATTCCGTGTTTTCTTTTCGTCAGCGAGCGCTCGCTTGCGTTCTCGGGCCCCTGGCGCGCAATAAAAAGAACGAACGAACTCCGAGTGCTGCCACATGAGTGCCGCCGTAGTAAAGAACGGCGACAAACTGGATAATGAAGTAAAAATTCACTCGTAAATAAACATAATTGCTGCGCCCCGCCATACGGTTGGACCTGGGCTGATGTGTGTGTGTGTGTGTCGTTCGATGTGCACTTTCCAAAGCTTTTCCGCTCCGAGACACC
This sequence comes from Anopheles dirus, assembly GCA_000349145.1. Taxonomy (NCBI): domain Eukaryota; kingdom Metazoa; phylum Arthropoda; class Insecta; order Diptera; family Culicidae; genus Anopheles; species Anopheles dirus. The sequence goes on along the minus strand of KB672713.1, from coordinate 3,924,675 downwards.
CCGTCACTTGGTAGTTGTGTGTCCGTGTGTGTGCGAGTGGGCAGGGGGTTGATAGAGAAGCTAAATTACGAACTACGAAATGATGCTTCACGGCGTCTCTCGCGTCACACTCGCGCGCCCACACCCACCCTCCGACGCGGGGTGCATAATTTGATCGCAGAAAAGTAGTCGCGTTTGATATCGCGCGCGCACTAATGAAATGGCAGCGCCAAAGAAAAGGTCGTAACTTTGTCCTTTTTATTCTAATTACAGCGCGAGCGTGCGCGTGGATAAGCTTCCGGGCCACCCCTCCCGTGAGCGGATGAGGAAACGAGCGCCGGGTGGGACGGAGCGGATTACGGCAAAGGCATCCGCGTGCAGCTCGCCCACCGAGCGGGTTTGCGAGTTTCGTGCTGCGAAAGGACGAAACTAATCAGGCTGCTGGCTGGGCGGCCTGCTTGATGCGTTTTCCCTCACTTGCGCGTTGCTTGGATACATTAATTTGCGAAATTTTCACTTAAATGCTTGTGTTTGTTTGTCTGCGTGTGTGTGTGTGTGTTTGTTTGTGTACGAAGGCGATGGAAATGCTTCGTCAAGTCGTCATTCGGAAGCGGGTCGGTTCGGTTTTAATTTAAGTTATTTTTTCTCTGTCAGGTTTTTCTTTCTCGACAAACACACAATGGTCTACGGTCGGGTCTTGAGTTGATAATTCATTGCAATTGTTGTTGAATATAAGGAGTGGGTTTTTATTTAAGTATAAAAGCTCATTTTATTAATCCTACTTTTCACCTCTGAGAAAAATTTGATATACCTAATTGTACTTAAATCAGCCATTTTGACCGTTGGTTTTTAACCTTTAACACGTTGGGTGCCATGGCTATTATTTTTGATAGCCAGTGATGTTTCCTGGCAGGCCATGGCTATCCTTTTTTCATAGCCTCCTTACATGATTTATAAGGTATAAGTATAATTTCTTCGAAACAAAAACTATTACCAACAAATCCTTCGGCAGTTTTGAAGGTTTTTTGTTCTTAAAGCTTATTTTTATTGGTGTTTGCTAACCTATGGTTAAACTAGCTTTATAAGCAATAATGATAGCAAAAATGATAGCCAGTAAAATTCTATACAGAACAAGGCCAAAATAAGCGTGGCAGCCAAGTTTTAAAGATCTCACACCGAAATATTATGCCTGCGCTCATCAGGTTTGAGAATGAACTTTTATATTTTTTTTCTTAGACTATCTCGTATCTTCTTCAATTAATAAAGGGTTCAAGTTTTGTCTTTTTCCAATTTTCAAAAAATTAAAAACGTTTTTTAATCGCTGTCTAAATCTAAAGTGCCCAAAACAGAAAAGAGCGATCTATTCACTATGCCCTTGCTATCATGATAAAAAATTCGTTATAAACTTTAAAATATGTTGGATTAGTTGAATGCTTTCGTTCGAATTTTGAAATCATTTTTCAGAAAGTTAAAACAATCAAAATATCCCTTTCAATTTGGTTTTTTGTTTACTTTTATGCTGTATAGTAAAAACTTTCCCAGACAAAAATATAAAAACTGTTATTAAAAATTATACAAGTACCTCGTAAACGGGACTGTATGTTGAGTTTAACAATACATCACGTTTTTATACAGCTGTATGCTGTTAATATTTTATATATTTTTCTTTTTTTCATTTCTAGCTGCTCCTACCTGCAACCTTTTTTCAGTATTTCTGTGACCCTTCAAGGATGTAACACGGATGCAGTGGCACCCTCTTGATGTCCATCATTATGCTCTTGAACTATGTTAATTTGTACGAACAAAATCGCGCTCCCAAAATATGTCACTACAAGTATGCCATGTCCACCCGTTGGTCCGCTCAGAACCACCGTGCCACACAGTGCGAAGGATAAAGAGGTACAAAGGTGCTGATGGTGCTTTCGTTTTTCGTGGCGCACGATTCTACACTAAATTTGAATATTCACACACTCGCCAACACAGACACATTCGCATAACCGTCGCCACCGTCGCGGATGAAAACAGTGTGTAAACATTATTTAGTACGAGCATCAAGAACGACAACAAAAAAAGTCAACACTCACGAGAATCCCATGGCACACTGTGTGGCAGTGTTGGGGGAAAAAAGGCATAAACAACGCAATGAATGCAGCACAAATTACGCTTCATCATCTCATCGCGCTTGTCTGTTCATTCCCCGGTTGAAGCATCAAACTTTCTGCTAGGAAGCGGGTGTTTTTAATTTCACCTTTTACCGTCCTGGTTTCTGGCTGCACACGATTCTCCCTGGTGTGCGTGAGTTGCAGTACACGTGTTTTTTTTTGTTTTGTTGCGTGCACGGACGCATGGAAGCCACAATTCCCGCCGAAGTTTGATAAAGTGTAAAAATGGATTTGTTTTCAGAGTAAAAATGTGCTAAACGTATCGAATAAAACAACGCAATGAATTTTTGGAAAAGCAAATCCAACCGTTTGGCAGTATATCGGCTGGAAAATAAAATTTAACGTACACTCGTAAAGCCACTTCAGTAGAACATCAACCTAGCGCGAAATAAGTGTTGGTGCTATCAATAAAATCGGGAAAAACAAATTTCTTCCCGCTTCGTTCCACATTTTTCGCGTTCTTCCCGTGCCCAAAGTTCAAACAAAATCCCTGTTGCACGGTTTCGTAATTCGGATTTTACATTTCGACCACAAAACCGAACGCAAATCCACTGCCCGTAAAGCTGATTATTGATCGTCGCTTATCGATTGCCCAGCAAACGTGCCGGGTGCAGTTCACCCGACTCATCTCGCCAGCAAATAGCACAGCTGGCAAAAGAAAAAAAACGCGCCCACCCCACGGAACGTCAGCCGGAATACAAAACACTGCAATCGATTGCAATCAAATCATTTTCCGGCGCTTCCCCCACCTGAGGCGAACCCCGGGCTCCAACACAATGGCGCATCCGTTCGATTGTTTGGGGAGTTTTTATTTATTTGTCAATCCACCGTTCCCTGTTCCGCTGGTTCCGAATGCGAATCGCATCGACCATCGTAACGGCATATCAATGCCGGTGCGGCTGGCATGCACACAGCCGGGCCCGGGCAACATGACGTTTGACGGTTTGTGTAACGCCCGAGAATTCATCTGCATCGTGAACGCAACGCCACCGTCTGCAGCAGACCCGGGCGTGCCATGCCACTCAGCCCGCCACCTCCCCCTTAACACTTTGATACCATCGAAATATTGTCGCCCGAAATTGAATTCTGTTCCCGACAAGAAAAATCTATTACCCACCGACACAACCGTCACGACACCGCCACGCCAGCAAGTGTGGCTGCTTCTCCTTTCCTTTCGTTTCGGGCTAAGTGCGAACGATCAAACGCGTCACAAACACAATTTTCTAATTTCCCTACAGTTCCTGAACCGCAGCAAGGGCGAGAGAGTGGGAGAGACGGGCGTCACAGTAATCTTTATCGCTAACTCTGTTTCGGTGCGTGCTTGGAATGCACAGGATGTCGGAGCATAACACCTTTGCCGGCGGTGCTGCTAAACTGCTGCCGGCATGCAGTCAGAGAGGCGGCCCCCGTCAGGAAAGCTTTTCCAGCACTGACGTTCGTGATCAAAACCAGCTGGCAAAGGCACCTGCAGCCGGTACGATGGTAAACCACGAACAGTACGGAATAGTCATGAGATTGCTTAACATTAAGCACATTTTTAGTGATAAGGTTCATTTTTAAACTGTTTTTATAAACTAATCAAGCCTGCTGTTTTAATGTATAAATTGTTAGCAAACACTTCTAGAGAATGATTGCGATGATTTACAACCGACGAATGCTGATTCAACTGAATCAAAATTGTGGCTACACTTTTGACGATTTAATTTGAAAATTATGGTAGTTGTTACTCAGCGCCAACTATAAAAGAGCAGCTGAGCAACCAACACAAAGTAGGCTCTGAACAGCACAAAAAAAAAAGTGAAAACAAAGAAGCCTAAATAGGACGAGATCATGAATAAAAGAGGACTATGTTTATATCTTAAATTAATAAACGAAACAGGATGAAAGCATTTGTTCCATTCGACTATTGAAATGTAAAAGCCTACTTCAACATCTCCTTACATCTTCCGTATGAACAAAACCTTCTTCAAACTTTCTCATCAAACTTTGAGTAATGGATATAAGAGTTGAATGAATTGTAAATAAAACCTTTACAATTTTTAAAGTAAACAATATCAAATATGTTCAATATATTAATCTGAATTGAATCTGAATAAATGTAAAGATATATTAATATATCTATACAATTTTAAAAATATAATTGAACTACCACTTGTTAAAAAAAATGAAATAAAAACAAAAAGACAACTTTGACACCTGCAGTTTGTTGTTTGTAGATCCTGGCTCACGATTGTACGATTTGTTTATAACCAAAAAAGAAACACCTTACACCCCTATATGCTAACAGACTAATAGAAGAGAAACTTAAATGTAAGAAAAGAAGCTGGAATGTTCCATATTATAGTTATGAAATATCTTTGTGTATTTGTAAATACGAACCTTCCATGATGTGAGTATGAATCATCCGCGATCCCAAATGTGATCATGATGTTTGCTTCCTGTAAAAAAGATATAATTTGCAAACACGTCACGTCACTCAGATGAGCCTTCTTTTGTCGAAAACAGAGACATCTTATTGACACCAAGTAACTTACACCATGGAAAACTGGAGCAAATAAAAATACTCACAACCGACAGCAAGTCAGTTCTGATCGAGAGAAAGTTAATATAGGCATCTTGTACATCTTCTTCTTCAGGATCACTCGCGTGAACCATCGGTGATCCTGAAGAACCCGGCTCGAGGCGTTAGTAGCACGCAATGTCAAGACTACCGTTCGTATTTTGATGACTATGTCAAAAACCCACAATATAAAATTCCACACGCGATCAAATTAAAAATTAAACAACCACACACACAGTACCGAACCAACACAAAACGACACTGAAAAAAGAACAAAAATCAAAGACCAACCACGTGATACGGTCAGCACTTCAACTCACCTCATTCCATCGCTCTTAAAAAATGTTTATCCCTTCAATTTGGTAGGCCTAAAAAACAATGTTAGGAGACATTAAATCTAGGCATCAACATGCCCAATGGCATTATCTTTAAACAAAATCAATAAAAGCGAACAACCAGCATGTTTCCGCCACCGCAAAACCGGATATGCAACAGCTTCGGGTTTTGATTCAATTTCTTCACTCCAAAGACGACAGACGAAGGCCCACTGTTCTCGCGGTGGGTGGCGGTGGTGGGCGGAGAACACTTGTTTGATGTTACGCGGCGTACCGAGACGGGCAAATAAAATCACACAGCCGAAGCGTTTGTGGATAGGCAGCAACTGGTCCAGGGAAACCCCTTTTTTCCCGGCACGATCCGGTTGCGCTTCATATGCGGCACTTCAGCAGAGGGATGGAGAGAGACGGAGCAATAAAAAAACACACACATTCACAAGCCTTTTATCGTTCTGTTCTCTCGCTGTTCCCAGTGGGCGAGAAGCGATCGATCACCGAAGCCGAACCGAAAGGGTTTTGCCGTTAAAGTGAGCAATTTCGCCGAGGCGTCTTCCTTTGTAATCTTTCAACCGAGCGCCCAGCGTTACGGAGCTGATGGCATCTCGTTTGCTGTTTAGAACAAATGCCTCAAAAAGTGCCCCGATTTTCTTACACTTTTCCTTTCTACGATCGTTCGTACCTCGAGCGAGCGGCGACCGAGCGAACGCTTCAAGCTAAAGTCCATTTCTTCTAATATGTTCTCCATTCGTTCAAGCAAGCCCGGTAGGCTGTTCCGGGTCGGGCTGCGAACGTTGCAACCAAAACCATAGCCATCATGCTGCCTTGCTTGGAGCACGGCCAAAAGAAGGCCAATAATATTATCAAAGCACGGGTTTCCGGGGGTTTGCTCTCATCCCAAAACAGACTCTGGCTGGCAACTCTTTCTGCCCGGGCAGGACAGCGTTCGAGTAGACGGTGTGGGAAGATTTCGATCGCTAAAGTTTTAGTAATCGAGCAGCGCACAAAGCCGACTGTCAACAGCGCCCGGCGGGAGGGCGGTGGGCCTCATCGGTTGGGTGTCGGTTGCTTGTTTGCAATTTTGTTCACACATGATTGGAAAGCAAGCACATCGATCAAAGTCACAAAAAGCGATGGGAACCGTAAATTCGTGTCGTACACGGGTAGGTACGATGCCAAAAACAATCCATCGTCGATTAAACGACGAAAGTTGGGGAACTGGTTCATTGCTGATGCGTTGTTTTAAAGCAGTCGAAGCTTGTTTTTTTTAAGAGCTTGCAAATCAAAAAGCGTAAATGTTCGAAACGTAAACAGTTAGGATCAATTTGTGATCTATTTGGATTAGCTTTAAGGCACATTTAAATACGCTATTTAATCTTTTGAAAATAGTTTAACATTAGATGAATAGAGTAGAGACAATAGAGTAATATAATAGAGACTTAGTATATCATTACACATTTTTATACAAATAGTTTAACAACGGTAGTTGGAAAAATCAAATATATCTAAACACAGCTAGATGATATTTTTAATTATGATAAGAACCACAAACACGACGCAAAATATACAAATACAAATAATATACAAGTAATAAAAAGTGAGAGAGACTTTTATAGAATTTAGCCCGTTTTGTACATTTTTAAAGATAATTCATAGTGTGAGCTATTGCCATGCGAATCGAAATTCTGCTACCGAACTTTTTAAAATATCTTTGCAATAATATATTTGCACGAAAAACACAAAACAAAGTGTAACACAAAAGTGTGTAATAAAAACATTATTTATGAACAAATGATGATAAGCATAACTAGTGTTGGGTCGGGAGCGAAAGAGCTACCTCAATCGCTCCGCTCTTCTAAATGAGCACGCTAAGCGCGCTCCTTATTTAAAAACAGGTAGCTCCGCAAGTGGCTCTTCAAAGAGCGCGCGGAGAGCAAAGAGCGTGCGGAGCGCAAAGAGCGCACGGAACGCAAAGAGCTAGCGGAGCGCAAGGAGCTAGCGGAGCGCAAGGAGCGCGCGGAGCGCACGGAGCGCGCGGAGCGCAATGAGCAGGTAGCTCCGCAAGTGGCTCTTCAAGGAGCGCGCGGAGCGCAAAGAGTGCGCCGAGCGCCAGGAGCGCGCGGAGCGCAAGAATTTTTTGCATTTAATGGAAGTCTATGAAATATGAATTTGAAAAGGCAAAGAACTTTCTTATTTTATTTGTGATGCGAATATAATTTATACATTTGGTAACACATTGAAACTTTTAATCTCATTTATTATTTAGAATATGTTTTGTTTTTCCCTATTGTTGTGTATGTTTTTTTTCCATATTGGATTAATCCAATATAGGATGAATCCAATATTGGTAGCTCCGTGCGGAGCTACCTTATGTGCTCCGCTCCCCGTAGTGAGCGAGAGCGCTTTGCTCCGCTCTTCCAAAAGAGCCACTTGACTCAACACTAAGCATAACCATTAAAATATAAACAGACACAATTCATTCATTATGATCTACAAAAATCATTCCTATCCCTAAAACGAAATGCTCCATTATATTTTATAGATAGGTTTAAAAAATTGGCTAAAATACTAGCATGATATGTTGATGATGTTGACGATCGTTTGGGCTACGACTGAAGGTTCTCTCTTCTTCTTCTGCTTCTTTTGCCGAGACGGAATTCAGGCTTCTAAGATTGGGGACCACGAGGTTCCCGCAACCGCATTCAGCGCCATGACCCTCTCTATCGGAATCGACTATCGTGAGTCATATTGCCACTGGTTTGTATTGGTGTTTGTTTGTAATTGGTGAAGTTTGTATTCGTGTTCTGTTTTTTTATTTCATGCATTCTACAACAAAGATTTCCAAACAATAAAAGAAGTGATAAAGTGCATGAAAGAAACAGGAATAGAGGTATAGACGAAGCAAACTATAAGTCTATTCCTGTCTCTCTCATGGACTTTATCACTTCTTTTATTGTCTTTGCCGATTTCTCCTTCCGAATTGTTTTTCAGTCTTTCGAAGGATATGTTGGTTAATTCTCTATGAATCTCGTATTTTTGCAGTAGAAAAACTTATGTATTCCGGCTCTTTATACTTCTGGCAAATTCCGTACTCCTCTATTCTCATGTTTGCAGCCAGTATTTAGATAGATCGTGTCCAGCTAGTATTCTGTTCATTATTTTTATTTCGTTGGTTGGTAGATCTATGTCCTGCTTCCTGTATCTATGGTTTCATTTCAAACTCCTTTTGGAATTCTTCTAATTTGTATACTTTGTTTTCGCATTGTGCCTTGTACCATACTTTAGTGTTATTGTTTTTTTTTTTTAATTTGAAACATATTAATTATGTCGCATAATCTTAGTTTGTTCTTGAAGGTTCTTTAAAAAATCCCGAAAAAAAGGTGGGGCTGCAGTTATGTGACACACTGTATAGGAAGTTACGAATTATTTAAAAACTACTTGTAGCCTAATAGATTGGCTGCCTTTTTTATCATCAATCAATCTATTGGGTATTTAAAAATGTTCTTAACCAAAACGCTCCCGGAATATGATCTGTTGTTCAAAAAGTGTGCGAATAAATTACAGCAAAATGGGCTTCGGAACACATTTCCATCAAACACTCTCGGTGAAAGGCTAGAATAATGCAAAAAACATACTCGCCCTTCCAATAGGCAGACGGGCCATATCTGGGGCGACCAATTTAAATATCCCATAATAATAATTCGGTGCTCCTCCGCTCGGTTGTCCCAAAATCCAAGGATTGAATAAATATCGAATAAAATACTTTATCCTTCTGGGCCGTTCCGGGCGAATCCGTTTTGAGGACAAAGTCATCAGCAGCGTCGTCCTCCGCATCATCGGCAAGCAGCACGTCCTCCACGCCCGTTCTACCAGCGAGCGATAAACAACCCAATCTGAATCCGTATGCGATCTCGCACGCACAGCCCCGATGCGGTGCGCCCGAAAAGACCGTAGACCGTTCGATGAACCTCGAATGGCCGTCCGCTTCCGTCCGCTAAAACGGATCCAGCGTCATCAACGATGTCACACAGCGCAGAAGGCGAGCTGGGGCGTGCTCCGTGGATGCTGTGTACATCATGAATCATTGGATTTTATTGGCAAATAAAACGATTTTCATGAATTTTAATTATTGCTCATTAATTAATTCAGCATTAGCCAGCCGCAAGGGCCACCGCTCTAGATATGCTGCTGCTTGCCAATATCATTCCAATCGCTTTGCATCACACACACACACACACACACACACACACACACACGCGCATACGCTCGCTTCACCCTCGCCCGAGCTCCGCCTCCACCGTTTCGATGAGGCGACTGTGAGTTTAATTAGACCACCCGTCATCCGAGACGCTAATGTACTTCCTGTCACCCAGTTCGGGTCGAAAGTTTCTCGTTCAGCGCATCGAGCCTGATTTGATGTTCTGTTTCGGTAGTTTCAGGTGAAAATCATGTATAAAATTAAATAGCTAATTAAATAAATTTTCATAATTGCAACCGCTCGGTTTCACAGATGCTGAGCGTAGGTGTACAGTATATTGACCCCATATCGTCCACCGAGCGTCAAACGGTGGACCAGGGCTGCCCATCACCGCCACGCACAATGTAACGCAGCCTGACCGTGGACAACTGGCAACCGGAAGCGGCTGTTCCGAATCGTCGGCAGCCGTTCCAATAAAGCGATCGAAAATGGAAAGCTCGACCACCTGGAAATGCGGGACAGCTGGAATGGATTTCCCGTCGATACGATTTATTCGGCTCGTTTCCGTTCCCTCTCGACCACGCCGCGCCGCGCCCGTATTAAACAGCGTATCGCAAACATGTGCCCAAAGGCATGTCGCATCTAGCAAAAAAAATCAATTAAACCGATCAGCGAATCGAACCTAATGCGCAGCTTATTAAACGACGAAATAAGTCATGTAAAGCCCGCATGATTGATTTATTGCGACAAATTGTGCTGCTTTATTAAAATTCTTGCTCTCCAGTGGTTTAGTGCGAATGATGGGTAAATATTTGCGTGCGCATTTGACGAGAGCGAGCGAGGGTGCACAGCAGCGAGCTTGATTGAAATTTAATTGTTGCGTAGAGGGCTAATAATTATGATGTCCTCATTGATCAAAGAAACAGGGTTCAAATTTGCTCACTCAAACACAACTTCCTTCATCGACTTCCTGACGTTGTGTTTTTTGCTCATATAGTTATTACACTGCATTCGAGCATTTATGAATCTATCTCTAACCTCATCAAAACACAGCATGCCCAAGGTCAAATGTGCCACGTATTAATATGATCAAAACAAATTAATACTGTGATTAACTAAACCCATGCAGATGATTACTTCATTTTCATGATAGGATGTCATGTGTTCTTTACAGGCATATGATGAAAATGAAAGACGAAAGGGTTACAATATTGTACGAATTGCTGAAGTATAATTTGCCCCCAAAGTTTTTGCCTAGATGCACCCACCTGTTTTTGAGAATACCTAAAGAGATAGACGAAAATGATCAACAATCGATCGTATCAAAAGAGGGTCGGGCCGTAGCTCCAAACAGGGAACAGAATTTTGGAATATTGTTTATACATTCTGTCACATTTTTTCGGTATGTCAAGGTTGCTGGTACATTGCTACGATTGGTTTTTCGATTTTTTACGATGCATTTAAAACGACTAACATAGCAAAAACACAATTTTCCGGCAGCTTTAGGTATTTTTTATATATCTTGCAAGTTTTGTATCAGCAATTGCTATACATGGTTCGAAAGGTTATGTTCTCAGCACTATGTCGACAAAAATGGAACCAAAACATGCTACCGAAAAAAATACTTATGAATTTTGGATATATGAATGAATTGAATGCATTTTCGTATTTGGGCGTATAGTTATGTTACACGAAGCGATTTTGACGGTGGTGACAAAAATAGTATTAGTGTGTGTAAAAATGTGAAAAAATCATCAACAGACCTATATTGTTTTTATCCACAACATAGTGGAACATCATTTAAATATATTTCTTCAAGTTTTCATTGTATTGCTATGTGTATAATGTTATGTTGAATGAATCAGATTAGTAGTCATATGAGTCATATAACCTATTAAGATGGTTCATAGGATCTTCCAAATCTTTTATCTGAGTTTTTAATATGGTTAAAACTAATCATGGATTTGTGAAGATAGATGATTCAACATGATTTAAAAATCTCCAAATATTCATGAAAGTGAACACAATAATAAAATTGAAAAATATTCTTAAATGTGATAAATAGTTAACCAAGCAATGCTAATATTACATTATATTGCATTCAGTTTCATATTCGGCAAGAAACTTGTTAAGCCTTTCCAGGAACAGGATAATTTGGAAACATATCCTTTTCTTTGTGTGAAAATTATTTATACGTTCCCACATTGGTTTGGTATGCGTGTTTCATTTGAGCCGCACCATTATAGGCGCACATAAAAACTTCCTATTTTCCGACGAAGCCCGAGCCGGTTCGTCCTTTTAACGAAAAGCACACACACACACACACACACACACACACACACACATGCGAATTTAGTCTGCTTTCGATCTCGTTAAGCAGATAACACTGTTCCCAGCGTTACCACCGACACCGCAGTAACCGTAGCATCTAATTATCTCGGCCCACGGTGGAAGCTCCACGCTACCCAGGGCCTGCTCTGGCAACTGTTCCACCACGCACCGGCACAACATCATCACACCCACGATTGCCACTGCAACAACTTCCAGCGTCTTGTGGACAATTTGCCGGAAAGATATCGTCAGCCCCGCCGTGAGACGGGAATCATCTTCTCGCCCGTATGCTTTAGCCTCACGTTCGCCGCACGAGACAGCAACGGGTGCGCGTGGACTGATATTGTTATTAGGATTTATGCTACTCACATTGCGCTCTTTACAAACTTTTTGCCACCACGCCAGCGAAGACAGAAGCGACACTTCCTGGGCAAACGGAAACTCCGGCCAGCAGACGATAGAAACCAGCCGTTCGTCTGTTATACAATTTGAAGCGAGTCGGTCCTTTTTTGCACTTTCAAAACAATGGTTAATAACGAAATTTATGTATTTACGTGAAAGAAACGGAAACAACCTTTTCCCGGTAAAGCAACATACATACTGCGAAGTGGATAAGAAACTGAAGGCAACAAAATTGCTCGTTCGCGCACACCGTAAAACCCGCCAGCATGATCGATTGCGTTGTGTTGCTCCATAATTGCATTTTCTCATCCTCTCCGCGTGTTGTGTGCCCCATTCTACCCAAAAACGCAAATGCACCAAATGGCTATCAAAATAAGTTTGGAGCTGCACTTTCCCTCATCCGGGGCGTGTTTTGTTCGGTTTCCCTTACATTTCCCGCACTAATTCGTTCACGAAAAATCTCACCCTAAAGTTCGCACTCACCGTCCGGTCGTTGCATGCGTTCGCACAGAACACACGACCTACTCGAGAGGCTCGTACGCCAGCAGCAGCAGCACCACGTCACAAGTAGTTTGGCCGCGTGGCAATGCATTTCGTGTGGAAGCTTTGTGCTGAAGCCGCCGAGGCAGCTACCGGCAGTTTAATGTGTCTTCCCGCCGCAACATTGGGTGCGAGAGGGAAGCCAGCGAATCTATTAACACAACCAGTCTTGCTCCATCCCCGAAATTTCCAGCCGCCGAGCCGCATTACCCATGGCCGCGGTCGTTCTTTTTCATTAGTGTTCGGCTCGGGAAAGCTGCCCGAAACGGGCTTGACACTGCTGCTGCTGCTGCTGGCGGGGTTCGGTACACCATTTAGCGCAGGGAACCGGGCCATCTTCCCACGCCCCGTATGGGCGATCTCCAGCCGGCAGGCCAATCACTCTACCGCCGGAACCACATCATCTTACCGTGCGGCTTGCCTACCAGCCTCGTGTCACGGAAGCTGGTGTCGGTCGGCCGCACTAAACCCTTTTTGCATCGTCCTCCCAACTGGTTCCCCCACGTGCCCTCTTGGGGTGTTCCTTCGGGGTTCCATTTCCCAGACGATGCCTGGAGTCGGTACAAAGATCGCACATGTTTTCAAAAAGCATGCGTTGCTACAGGCTTTTTTCTATGTCCTTTCCCCCCTACAAGGGTTGCTCATTTACGCTGCCCCGGTACACATACCTCAAGGAGCCCGGCTTCCATCCCAGGGGCTAATGAAAATCAGCATGGAACAAATTATGTTAGCTAGGTAGCGTCCCTGAAATGTGGCGTTCTTTTGTGTTTCTGATATGCTCGAAAAAAAACTACCCACAGGGAAATGAAAACATTGATAGCATGAAATAAACAACACCAGCAACAGCTCTGGCCGTGTGTAAATAAAACGCAATACATGGAGCGGCGAACATTTCCAGCCTACTGTTTTACGGGGGGTAAAATGTAATACATGTTTCATTTAATATTCGACCAAATAGGCAAATGATGTAAATCTGAAAATCAATGTTATGATTCAAAGTAATGATTAAACCTATCTAATGTAATGAAATTCAAGTCAATGTAATGATTAAACCAGCAGACCCATATTATCGACTGAGGGATTTTTTTTCTTCATAAGTAGTATCTTTTTTAGTTGTACATAATTCAATTGCATGTTTTCGGTGATGCGGTTGTTCTTACAAGACAACCTCCTTAGCTCTTGCTCATCTTCTTTCTTCTCATATCTTCGTCAAATGTTGTATATGCCCTTCCACGTTACTTGGACCCCTTTTCCCCTTGGCGTGTGTGTGTGCGTGTGTGTAAGTGTTTAACGGCCCTGAACCTTGTCCCGTACAAGCTATTCCATTTGCGGTTCACCCATACAACAAGGGTCTCATGTCCCATGGTCATGTCTCATGTCCCATGGTCTCATGGTCTCATACACATGGATCTGTGTGTATTGTTAGATGAATCCTTGCCATTTAACACTATCGGTCACTCAAGGTGTGTATTAACTCTTTTGTGAATTTCTGATTTTATTTTTTTGCGATTTTTTCACTTAAAACTAATTTCACCAAAAGTTATATATTCTTGTAAAGTTTTTTTAAGGATCCTCTTTGCAATATCCTCTATACATTTCGGACTTGCTTTAGAGCATTTTGAAGCGACTAGTTACTTCAGCACTCAATACTGAAAGTCACTCATGAGAGCCTGTGTAGCAGGAATAAATATTAGTAGGTATTGGCATCAACTTCTTTCGTTGTCCTTAGATAACCGTGAACAGTAAATACAATAGCAAAGCACAACATCCGAACAAATTACGAAATCGCGATCGAGCAATAGCTTATTCATCCTCACGGTAGCATTTGGTGTCGATTGACAGCTAGAAGGCTATTTCTGTAAACTATTAAACATTAAGGGTAATAATTTGATAGCTGAAGCAACTCACGCACCGTTCATCCACACGTGTGCGCGATCCTCACAGCTGAATTTACTATTGATGGGTTAGTGCTGCTTTAGTAACGGAACCATCTATGCAATACAATAATTCACATACACTTTAATGTGTCATTCGCACGCTCTTGGATATGTCAACCTTAAAATAAATATTTATTTTCTTCAAAAGAATTTCTTTTGATAAAAATGAAAAGTATGCAGAAATCTTTAACAAAATCAAAAAGAACTAGTTGGCAATTAGTTAAACATTCAAAAACTCACTAACATTGCATACTGTTTGTATAGGTAAACATAGCTGGTCCTATGAGATGCGCGTATCTTATCATTTTTATGGCTTTTTCAATCAATAAAGTCTTATCAAAATACCTATTAATTATGGAATTCGGTAATTGGATTGGGTTTGGAATGGATATAACAAACAAATAAACTTTTATATACTTTTCCCTACATTTTTACAAAACCTAGCTAGCTTTGCGATCTTCATCTGCTGCAAAAGTGACCGGGTTTCCACATGCAATTAAAAAGCCACTCACTTAAACTGATCAAAAGCGTGTGATATATTTCGTTTGAAAATCACTCTGAACGTACCTTCTGTTCTGGCCCATCAAATAAAAAAGCAACATCTTGTCAATACACAACTCACGCAGCATAATTTCGTACATAAATCGTTGCACTCACCAGCGTAATACCCTTTCGCCCGTTTTCAGAGCCAACCCCAGTACGGCTCAAAATTGGAAGGAACGCTCGGCCACATTTCCACCATTTCTAGGAAAACGTCCGATTTGCATGTTTAGTGTCGCTCCCGAGGGAGTGATGATGATGACTGAGAGCGGCGGGCGATACCCGATGATGGGTCGCTTGTTCGAGTGGCAGCTTTTATCACTTTTTTCAGCTTCACCTGCCACTCTGACGGGAGCCATTTTCAGCGACGAGTTTTTCGCATCCTTTCTGCCCTCACCGTCGCTAGATACGTATGTGCGTTCTTATCACTTTATCCCGCAAGCACCATACGTTTTCCTGCGCAACTCGGTAGGCCAATCGGAGAGGGCCGGGCAGGCGAGCGAAAACAGCGCCTTAGAGCAGGCTTAGATGCTCATGAACTTGATTACCATACTCGCTGTCGAAATCGTGGATAAACGAAGCAAACTTATATTTTTATGCAAACAAGTTTCATTCCTTTTTTAAGCAACCATTTTTATCCATCCCTTTCGCTGCTTTCTTCGCTCACCTTCGTTTGCACTAGTAGCGTCTCGTATTACACACACACACACACACATTCCAACGAAACCTGCCAGAATCACCCCCATTAGGCTGGCAATCAGGAGCGTCCACCAAAGGCGATGAGAAAAAAAGCACAACGAAACGATCGTTTCTATTCAGCAACGAATATACACACGCAGAAAAAAGTGACCCCGCAAACGCTTGGAACGCTCTGGGTCCCTTCCTAACCCGTGTCAGGTCAGCGCATCCCAATGCTCATTTCCAGCGATGGTGAATGTATGTAAATTTCGACTGACATTTCCGAGGGATTTACGGCCAAGAGCACGGTGTACGCACGGGGCCGGGCCAGGCCCATCTTCCTGCGAATCCATCTTACGTTCGTGCTAAAAATACGGCTGCTAAGCTTGCATGTGCCCTCGCTTTAGCCTTTGCCCGTTGTCGTCGGGGTTTCTTTTCAGGAATGAGCCTCGAAACAAGCAACGTTTATTACCACCTGTGTAATGCACGCCCGTGATATAGAAGGGATGAAAGAAACAAAAAAAGCTCAAGCCAATCACCAAGGAGCTGGGAGTTTCAAAGAGAGATATTCTTTGTACTTCCTCTTTCTCATTCCAGCCAGTTTGCGGAGAAACAGAAGATTTGTTTTAGCTTTATGGTAGGAATTTACCAAAACATCAACGGACTCAATCTATAAATATAACAATCCTTGTACAACCTGTTTTGGATACTGGTAACCGAACAAAATCATTGAGCTTGTATTAATTGAACACGTACTTAGTGTTAGAAATTTATGATCATATTCATATCAGACTTCATTACATCTTTGACTAATTGAGTCGATAGCAAAGTTCATGTAGATTTGTAGTATGCTCTAACCACGTGAAAATCCGTGGTAATTTGCATGATTTGTGATAAAATGACGCCAAGCTATTGCCACGGTTGGAGTGGATGTATGTTCGGGTACACAAGCTTTTCATTTTATACGCAACTGGTTGTGGGTTCGAGACTCAACTGAACCTACAATAAAATTGTTCTTATACAAAATACTCTTTTCTAATATTATACATATATATTTTTAATCGTTTAATTTTGACTGATAAAAAACTTATTGTTGAACTTTATTAGCTATATCGAATTTGTGTGTGCGGCTTCTTAGAAGGTTGCAGCAAAAGAGAGCGAGCTTTTTGCTAACGTTCATCATGCTGACATAGAGCACTTTCATTACCGTTTATAGCTGTTGCTCGACTTCTCATGCGTTGTCTATATTTAACACGTATCAACTAACACGTAGCTACTAAAACCTACTACTGTCTGTAGCATATCTATTCGACAACCTTTTTTTTAGAATTAATCGAAAAATTGAACAAAAGAGAGTGATATTTCTTTATGTTGTTAAATCCGCAAATACATCTTTCCAAGATTTTACACATTTTTACAAACGCTGTCACTGCTTTGTTGTCATGTAGCATGTTGCTTAGCTATACAACACTTACGAAAACTTGTTTTTATAAACACAATGAATCAATTTATATGTGTTAAAAAAATAAAGACAGACATTAGACGAACCTTAGATGCCTTAGGCATATTTTTGTACATATTTTTAACATTGTAAGATCATGCCATTTTTAGGATCAAAATTTCGATTACTCGATTTTTCGTATTTTTGGTCACATATTTTGAGTCGCAACGCTGAAATATATCAATATGGCTTATCGCAATGCTGAAATGATAAGCCATATTTAGTTATGAATGATCCTACATTCATAAAAAATACTGTACAATAATCTAATTACCATCGACCAGAATTGACATATTTCCGATCAATTCGTTTCAAATTCGTCGTTAAATTAAAAAACGAACCAATTATTTCCCTTACATACTTGAGAAATGTAAGAGAATGCTTAGAAAATATGCTTCAATTCATTCTCCCAGTCAGAGGTGGTTAACCCCCTACTGGCTACGATGTTATGCAATGTATTTTTCTGATGTATATTTCATAATGTCTATAACTTCCATCTATACGACCAGTTTTTCTATTTATTCTTTAAAAAAACAGTATATACGAATATATGACAATTATATACATTTAACCGATTTATCTATAAGTATGAAAAGTTGTTTACACATTCAAAACTATGTTTTCTATATTTAAAACTATAGTTAAACTATAGACGACGCCTATAAAATTGATGTAAACAAACTATTTACAAATTATGCAAAGTACACTGAATTTTATACTATCCAGAACCCAAAAGCTATATAACTTCGGTAATTGGACTTTAAAAAAACCAGGCACACGAAGCTTTCTCAACGTGAAGCACCATCATCAAGCCCTCCAACGCTTCTCACTTTACTCAACTTTCACGCTCCGCACCGAGCAACGATCGTGGCGTTCTCAATTACCGTCGAGCACCATCGAGACACCGGGCCGACTTCGTTTCGTCAATTCCATACCCACTTTCTGGCCTACCCACAATCACACAATCAAGCAGGTGTCAACCGCTACCGCCCGCATAAGAAGGACTCTGAGGATGAGAAAAGCTAACGAGAAGATGCGCCACTGATGTATGCTAAAACATTCACCACCCCGCCGCGATTCCCACCCACCGGTGAAGCCGGTGTGCGTGGCAGCGACAAACATCGGGCAAGCGTTTGCTTGCGCATTCCATTTGATGTGCAAATTTCGTCACCATCAAGCGTGCCAGTTATCGGGGTATCAGTTTGCGTTTGCGTTTTCGGTGGCACAAATTTTCCCTTCCACTGGGGGCACAAATCCTCGTAACGCCGTCCTGGCTGAGGCCCGTGATGCCCTCGCAGGTTGCAAAGCGCGTCATTTGGCTAGCTCTGTTGTCATGTTGTAAGCGTGGAAAAGGTGCAAAAAAAAACATGGGCTGCCGGCTCAAAATGTCAAAATGCATACGAAATGCTATCGCAAAAGAAGGTCTCGTTTGTTTATTCTTTTCTTTGTTGTTTTGCTTCACCGGTACAAGAGGTCTAGCCGTTTTCGACGAACGATACCCATCTTCTGCCGAACCGAACGACATCTGTGCGGGCTTCGGCAGCGTGTGCCCTTTTTGCTGGTTTGTTGCGTTACAACCATCCCGACGGCAATGGGGACATGATTAGAAGCCTGCCAACATAATGCGCCATCAGTGGCCTCAGTTGGCGTGTGGTCAAACGGTGGCACGAGCATCAGTGCATTCCAAAGAACATAGGGTTGTCCTCGCATTCTATTTGCATGTGCGGTACGATGTCCTGATTCAACACAACTGTCCAGAGTCAACCGATACTCAAGCTCGATTCTAAGAGCCGGTTACAAACTTTGGCCGGTATGTCACATACCACAGTAAAATGATGGGTACTTAAGTGTAATTTTCTGTCGTAGGAAGTTGATTGTGTTCTCTACAATGCTGTGCAAGTTTAATACCAACTTAATTAAAAATTGGCACTAATTTTGAAAACAATGCGTAGCTGAATATTGTATATAATCAAGATCATCATTTATTTGAGTGAACGAATGTATTCTATTGTAGCCTCAGTAACAATCAATATATGATGAAAATTAGGACATAGTAGGTCTCAAAAGCATTCAATACAGCTCTCTTTGTCCACATTGTTAGAGCAATCTGATTCGTCACTTTTTACTTTCCTCAACTGAGATCTTTCCCATATCTGAATAGCTTTGAGCTTTGAAGTCAAACATGTAGAAATCTATATAGTTCCGGTATTGCTACCCGTTTATTTCACATGTTACACTTGCATCTGACCAAACACATTAGAAGTTGGAGATAATTTTTCCCTTTTCCACGTAGCGATGGATGACGCTATTTGCAACATCCATCCTCATATATGCCTCTGTTTATACATGAAAGTTTTAATAGCAATCAACCGATTAATTCTTGATGCTTGTAGTTTCTCATCGGTGAGATCCGTTGGGTGTTCTACGTTAAGTTAGTGTTGATGTGAGAGCCATCCCTTCGCGTGAGAACCGTCAAGTTTTTTCTAATCTCTACGGAGTGAACTCTGCCCTGTTCTCACTAAGCCCTCTTGGCCAAATTTGACAGTAAGATGATCAAGATGATTTTTTTCCTCCTATGTATGAAAGGACAAGACCCAAGTAGACATTGTTGTTGGACTTTGAGACTTTTCGGCTCAATGTGTCTCTTTTCCGCGATGATAGTAATGTGCAGTTCATTTGATTTGCCAGAGTTCGTTAGGCTGATTATGTCAGTCAAATGAGACCAATGAGTTCATCCCGTAAAGTCCGTTCAGCCCACGAGTTTTTATTCGTTTGTTAGTTAAAATTGCTGTTTGGTGTTAGCTGGAACGATGCCCTGGTGGTTTTTTCCTATTTCACCGTTCTTCACATTTAATTATATAACATTATGAGTAGATTATGGACAACAAATTTTCTGTCAGAAACAGGCTTCTATTTCATGAAGGGAAGTCGTGTGAACTATAATTACAGCAAAACAATGAACAATGGCTCAAAAATTGCTTGTATTTGATGTATACAAGGTTTATTACTTTATAGCTCCATTTTTGTTTTAAGTTAATAACGACCATTCAGTAGAATTTCACCTGCGAAGTGTTGAAACATGATCGAAAGCAAACTAACATGTAATTGAAAAAACAGCGCTTTCCAAATGAAAAATTCTTTTCCTCTCCATATCTATTAACACTAATTAATTTCAACAGTTTTATCGACTGTTAGTTTTCTCATTTCCAATTTGTTATAAATTAAACTTTTTCATTAATTCGCACTTCCAGACAAAACCGACACATATAAAGGCATCCCGTTGTTGGTTTTGGACGCGTTGAGCTAAATCCAGTGTGATCCCGTCGAACCCGTACACGCACACACACACACAAAGACACACACAATCACAAGAGGGTAAACATGCTCACACATCATGAAACACCGGGCGCCTCCATTCTGGTCAGATGAATGCCAATGCAGCTTGTCAGCAGCAAAGCGATGAGCATCCATCCAAGCAACCGATGCTGCAGTACGACAGCTGCACCGCGCCAGCTGGCTGCACTTAAAGACAACATCGATTCACTCTCCGCACAGCCGTATGTGTGTCCGCCGTGAATGGGAGGGGCTTCACGTGTGACCCCCACAGCAGTTGCACATTTAATATCATCCATTTACATCCGATCACTCGCCGGTGTGTGTGTGTGTGTGTGTGTGTGTGTGCAGCGGTCTAACCCACCAGCACGATGATCGTTCGGCACCGAAGGGGATAGACCGAAGGATTTAATTAATTGCGATTTGATGTTGGTTGTTTGCTCACCAATTACGTTCATCACCGAAGGAGGCAGAGCGCAGCACGTGAGCGAGAGAGAGATGGCGACTGCTTTGCACGAGGCGAGTGTGTACGGGATGCGACTGGGTACGATGCGCATACGCTCGTACGTATCAGCATCGGCAGCCCCGATCGGAATACACCACAAACCAATAATGTCCCGCAGATCGATCCGTTGCGTTACATTAAAGGTGTCGGCAGAATCACCGGTTTGGATTCACGTTCGGATGAATTCAGCAGCAGGTATCGCTTTAAACGTGTCCCACGCACCGGGCACGTCGGTGATGGCCGCAAAATGCGAACCAAAAGAGAGAGAGAAAAAAAGCTGAAATTCCAAAGCATTCGCTTCCTCTTTGCCACTTTCCCCCAGGCGTCATCCCTGGGTCTCCCGTGCTAATCCGCAACAAAGATAAGCCTACCAGCCCCAGCACGGGGCGCGTGTTCCGGGAAAACGGACCCTGCAGGGATCGTGTTTATGTTTCCAATTAAATTGTTAACATCACAAGCACAAACACAAAAACGCACAGCCCGAGAAGGACATTCAGCCGGCCCGGACAGGCGGCCGTGTGCTCCGGCTGACGGATCAGCAGGCTCCTTTGCATATTCCGCTCTACGGGAGCTAATCGGAGGCAGCGTTAGCAGCCGCAGCAGCCGCTCGATGGAAAACCGGCAGCGAGAAAGCGAAACAGCTCCGCACGCAGGATGCGCCTGTACGATGCTGTACCGTGCGGGAACGGCACCGGCCAGGAATGGGACAGGTGGGGGAGGGGCAGGTGCGAAGATGCTCATCTTTAATCAAAGACCAACATCATCGACATCGTGCCGCATCAGCAACAGCATCGCTCGTGTTTGAATTAATTCTGCCAATTGAAATTATGTGAATTGTGCACCTGGCGCAGCCCGCGTTTTCCTGCCACGCCCGGTCGAGCAAGGCGGAGCAGGTGCATGCAACCAACCCCCTTTTCGGTGGAGGTGGGGAGATCGCGCAACCGAGGGAAAGATTAAAGCGCAATTTTGCACCCCTCCAAGCACCCCGGGAATGGTGTTTGGTCGCGATATGTCTCGGCTTATCTTGAAGGCGTTCAATGTTCAATCGGATCATTCACGCAAAACGGTCCTGTGTAGGGCGTGGAAGGTTCACGAATGGGTGCAATCCGTTCAATGCTCCTCACAACCAGGGGCATTGGATCAGGCTTTAATTCGTACCAGTTGGAGTTTAATGTGTAGTTAATTAAATCTGATTCCCGCGATGTAAGTATTGAAATAGTGTGTTATATAGAATGTGTAGTTTAACTAATGATTGATCGGTATTGTATATCCTCGGTTTGAAAAATACCTAAACCTCTCTAACAGCACTTTCAAAACACATTAAGGAGCGCTTAATCTTCTCCAAAGTCTAGTTTAAAACAATTTTAAACATAAATGTGAAGTGTTTTTTTGTATTGCTTCAAGCCTCACACTCACTTCCAAAACATTTTCTTTATATAAATGTGTTCTTGTACCTAGATTACCTTTACTTTACCCAATACCCATATTCAAATTGGTTTCAGTTTCGTTTTAATATGTTTTAAGAATTTATACGAACATTAAAATTCGGTCATTGTATTCATGAAACTGCATAAGCCTTATTACTTTGCAATGACACTTCACACATGACTTATGCTGTATGAACCAAGCCCATCGAAAAAGCCCATTAAGCAAGCGGCAACCTTTGAAGTGTCCTCCCAGCGAAACCTTATTAACATATTTACCGTCCAATTTGTGCCGGAGCCGGAGCCGATAAGCTATTCGTCGGAATCAACGACCTCAAAATGGCACACTTATCACGAAGAAGACGAATGCACTCCTGGGGAATTATAAAGCACCTCCGGGCGTGCAACCAACACGACACACGGCTCGGATCGTCGCCGAAGAAAAGCAGCATCATAACCTGGCCAGGACACGGGACAGGAATCAGGACGGCCGGAATGGAAACTGAACGTTACTGCAAATTACCAGCTCACCGGAATTGAATTACATTCACGTTTGCCGGCCTCCTGTCCTCCTGTCTGCCCCACCTGGGGCCAGTTCGGCGTCCGGGGACAGGTGAATGGGATGGGCCTTTTGAAAAGTTGGTTAGCTTTTGATGATGTGATAATATCGTATGGCCAGCTGAGCTAAGTCCCAGCAAAATAAGCTTCATCAAGCGCACGGCATCGTGTTTGCAGTCGACACGTGCGACCGTCCCACGCAACCGGAACTGCATCCCCACGTTATTGCCGAAGACGATTACGAATTCTATGGGATTGATCTTTGGAGCGAGCGACAGCGGTAAATCAACCAACGACCGCAGGGACGACCGGAGCCACTGAACCGGAGCCCGGAAATCGTCAGGCAGAAAGTGACACTCGGCCGGTTCAGCCGACCGATGTGTGTAATCGTTTCTGCTCGATTTATTGCCATGCACCGCACGCGGTGGAATCAATGCGACATTCATCTCAGGCCATTCTTCCCGTGCGTCTGCCGGGGCTAGTAGGCTGATCACTAGCCCGATTGATTATTTGTCAACGAGGAGCAGCTCGCGCGTGAAGGCACACTGCACTGCTTCGGTTGAGATTTGATGGGCGTGAGAAGCGACTTGCATTAATGTGCACGATGCAGATTTGCCTAAAAAAAGATATTAATTTGCTTACCGAGATATGCGATGGCGATTGTTTTGGTATCATGATTTTCACTCAGATTAGGCTCACAACTCTGAGTATCACTTGAAGAGCACGTTCATTTAATGAACTCAACTGCCATTTCTGCGGTTGATCAAGCAATCAGCTGAATGTTGGAGTTTGAAAGATGTTATTGTTAAGTGTGGGAGTGAAACTTCGCCGCTGCATGTGTTTGACGTTCCAAGAATGTGTTTTTTTATGTTGGTCTTGACGAAGTTGTTGTCGAGTGTATTTTAGAGAAAGACACAGCGTCAACCGCTGAATCGAACATCAATAAACCCAACGCTACATACACACAAAACGTGACCAAACATTGGCCTCCAATCGGAATCTATTCAAAATTCAGGACAGTCATTTGAAATTTTAAATAGTATATTAGGTTTGATTGATCATAGGTTTGCCGACATTAGTTTAGACATTATAAATGAAATGCTTTACTTATTTTTTATTCCTGGAGACTTTTGTTCGATTTTTATATTTCGTTTGTCTTAGAAATTGTCCACACAACTACAGCCTACTTGGTACCTAAGTGACTTGGTTCTATTGCATTACGAAAGGGGAAATAATCTTCAGGGGATATAAAATTGGATCGATATCAATTAATCATGTTACAAAAACGAATCACAAGAACGCTCATTACATGTTAAAAAAGTTATGATATGTACTTCCAAGTACAAAAAATGAATCCAGGAAAAGCAGGCTGGCTTGTACAAGGAACAAAGTCATCTCACTTTTAAAACTTTGGGATATGTACAAATGTTGCTGCATACCGATAATTATATAAGTACAGTCACTCGTTTTCGGACATTTTTAAATCGAACCATTTTTTCCACTTTGAGCGCTATCTTGTTATCAGAGCATGATAGTGACACGAAACACGATTGACTGCAGTTTATAAACTTTACTTGCTTTCTGATAATTTTTAAAATGACGTACTAATACCAAATGTTTCCAGGAAGCTCCTTTAGAATTTGGACATGCAAACATCAGTTCCGAAAGTGTCGTACTTGTCTAACAAAAACTGAATGTTTGAAAATCAAAGCCCTGTCCTGTTTCTTGCTGATTTTCTCCACAAGTTCGGTTTTTTGGATATTTTGTTACATTCCCAAGTTGTGGTGAAGTAGAAGAAGCTTCCGGACAACATTTGGTATTGATAAGTCATTCTGAGAATTAGAAGAAAGCACGCAAAGTTGAAAAAGTTTGTGCGATTTGCAGATGACCGGAAATGAATGCTTGCGTCAAAATCAAGCCTTTTTCTCCTTTTTTTCTTCTCAGGTATGATGTTTTTTGTTTTTCTTTTTGCATGCCCACGTTGGGGAGGGCTCTCCTCTAGGTTTCGTGTCGCTATCATGTTCTGATAATAACCAGATAGCGCCCAAAGTTGAAAAAATGTACGATTTTAAGGTGTCCGAAAATGAGTGGCTGGTACTGTATATAAAAAGGCACAGATGGTTCTTAAATGTTTAAAGCACATTAAACTTCACAAAGGACTTCTAAACCAACTGAACTAAAGGACTAAACTAAAGGCCTAAAGCAACCTGCAACATCAAAGAATAGCTGCAAACTAAAGCCAGTGGTTCAGGCAATGACAGCCTTTTGTAAATCTCGAAAGTGATTCAATTTTCCATCCTAGCAAATAATCTTCCGAACCGAACAATCTATAAAGTGGTTGTAATGGATTATGCATTGCTTTTCTGAATTTGAATTCGATTATTATTATTGTTCTGCCAAAAAGTCGAACCCAACTCAATAGTGATTGATTATTTTACCCGTCTAACTTTCCTTTTTACTTACAAAATAATGGCACATTTTACCTCCTAAGCAAGAAAATCGTTCAAGTTTTTGGTGTCGTATTTAACGTTTTTGACACCGCATTTTTCTTCTCATAGTCTACTATGATTTCAAAATGCGACTAAAACAACTGACTTCCTCTTTCTGCTGTCCAGTGAAGCAACGCGAAAGTAACGGAATCCAATCTGTTTCATGTCCCGAAAGTTCTCAACCTCACAGTTGTTTTTTTTTACAGTCGAATAAATCTCCCTAA
The DNA here is from genome assembly GCA_000349145.1 of Anopheles dirus. Classification (NCBI taxonomy): domain Eukaryota; kingdom Metazoa; phylum Arthropoda; class Insecta; order Diptera; family Culicidae; genus Anopheles; species Anopheles dirus. Next base: position 3,898,982 of record KB672713.1, on the reverse strand, counting down.
TAAATCGCCATAACATTGAGGGATGGGCAAACGATAAAAACCATAGACCAAGCCCAATTACGGGTGAGTTAAAGAAGAGAAATGAAAAGACAGCTCTGTCCCTGCACAGAACACAAAGCAAAGGATGCACAAGTAAAGAACCCACAAACTGTAGAGGCTTTTGTTTCGTTTCTAATAAATCAAAACATAGAAAAAAAAACATCAAAACCTCCAAAACCGATGGACCGGCAATCGTTAAAACCACAACTAATTCCTGTCCGGACACTGGAGGCCTGCCGGCTACTGAACCACAAAGGACTCTGCCAACCCCGCGCTAGCCAAGCGAAACGAAACCGGTTTGAAGGAAAAAGAGAGAAAAGCAAAGTCCAACTGATCCAACATTCCCGAATCGCCCACCAATCCAATCCGTTGCATACACTTAAGATTATTTAAATTACACGCCACCCTTCGCTACCAATCGCAGAGCAGACGGGCCGGGAAGATGGACACGGTTTACCGTTTACCACCGCGGCAATCGCGGTTTTTCCCTACCAAACACCACCGGCTGCGCTAGTGATTGAGCAGTTCGGGACGAACGCCTGTCACGGTGAGCGTGCGATGGCTAGCCCGAGCTAAAATGTAACACGAGAAAACGAGTGAGTGAGAGAGAGAGAGAGGGAGAGATCGAGCGAAAAAAGTAACACCATCCCGGAGAAACGGGAGGGAGAGAGAGAGAAAAAAAAACAAAAACCGCCCCAACATCGCGGGATCTATTCCGCTTTTCACTTTTCGCTCCAATAATCCCGAGAATCGAGACAATTTTCCACTTTATTGTCATTGCTCGTTTAACTACCGAAAATTTGCATGTAATTTTTGAAATTGTTTCTCTTTACGGCTCCCCCCACCACCTAGGAGGCGGCATCCCACAGCGTTCACAGCGGGGAAACCTTATGCCGATCCGGGTGGAACGCTACATTCTTCATCTTCTTCAAACTCGAACCGAGAGCCTGCCACCGGTGCAGGCAGGCCGAAGCGACCAATCTCGGCTCCGTAGACAAGTATAAGCCATACCCATACAGACACCGACACAGCCACCGCTAAACGGACAGATGAACGTTATGGTATGGTGTAGCGGTAAGTACCATTACGATTAGCCTGCAACGTTTACCGTAAAACGCTGGCAAAATAAGCGGCACAAACTGTTTAGGAAGCAGCAGCCCCAGGACCGACGCGACGCGAGGAACTCAACTTTTCCGCACCGCTGGACGGGCTGGGAATGTGGATGGGAAGGGAAAGAGGGAGAGAAAAAAGCACGATCTCATTCACACAGCTGGAGCCAGCACGCGCAGGGACAGGGCCCCCGGACCGGAGAGTTCCCCGGGTGCACATTCAAATTCATATGGCCCGCCCGAACGCAAACCCGCAGCGGAACGAACGCAACCAAAATGGCCACCCGAAAATGTAGAAAAAAAAGAGCTTGATGATGAAAATGCACACGTTACATTTCCGACGAAATTATCCTCACCATAAGGGTGAGGGGGGTGTGGGGTATGGGCGTGACGGGAGGACAGTAAAGTTTTCGCTACCAATTACCATACCCGCCCGCACCGCTTTCCGTCCCGGTTGGCCGCCGTGAAAAACTTCGAAACGAACTGACAAAAATGATATCCCATATCGCTCGCAAAGTTTGTGTATTTTTTTTTCTTTTTCGTTTCGTTTCCTCCTCCTTCTCCCCCAGCCGTCATGGGAAAATCCGACCAACCGGAGGCCCAAACGGTCACGGATGCGTGTGAGATGGAAAAAAAATGCTGCCAACTTTTCCATCCCCGTCCAAATCCTAAGAAGCTTCTTTTGATGGCGCGATTTCAACGGATGTTTTTTTGCGTGTCTGTTGTAGTTTTTGGGTTTTTGGTGTTTCGGACCGTGCTCGACCGTTTTGTCCCCAGCCGAAAGCATGCGACCCCAAGCCGGAAGCAGCCAGGGAAGCGGTGGCCATAGCGTAAGTATGGCCCTTGCTACGGGGTCTCCTCCATATTACGAGTTTTAGTTTTGTCGCGGCTCAAACTGCGGCGAACGGCACTCGGGTGAAAGGGTAATGGTGGCGCGAAAAATGGAATAGATGGCGGTCACCTCATGCGCTGACACTCTCGGTGTTTTTTTTCTGTAGCTCATCGCCATCCATAACAGAAGGAACCCCGAATGGGTCCAATATGGAGCATGTTGTAAACTCTGGAATTCGGAATTCGGAATCTGGAATGGAATTCGGGCTCCGAAAATTTTTACGTATAGTTTTTAAGGTTATTAAAATTTTTACGTCGGTGGATTTTTACTTGAGGGGGGCTGGGGAGCAAACGGGAGAGGGTAGGTTCACAAACTCGACAGATTATAAAACTAGAATAGCTTGCGCACAACTGATGAAAATTTCAGCCCAATCGGTCAACAATTGTCAAAAATAGTCTTCTAGGCGTCAATTGACACCATGATTTGCACCAAAGGAGTATTCGGCGAGGGCTACACGGGATTTTTTGGTTTGGACGCCCACGTGAGGTAGGTTAGGGTCTTTCCGAAGGTAGCCGATCTATCTCTATGCAAGCC
>KB672713.1:3812613-3896398 GCA_000349145.1 Anopheles dirus | reverse complement strand
AGATGAAAGCTAAGCACTCTGAGCGTACCCATTTTTTTGTGAACAAAAAACCCTCAAAATTATCTCACCAATACATAAACATCTCTCACGTGAGCGCTCTTCGGGTTTTCTCATGGCTTCGTATCGGTTCTACCCCACAACAGCGGAACCAAATGGGCGTCATCATACTTCGTTTTGTATGACTTCGGGTTTGTGGGCCTGTGTATAACGTCTCACTATGTGTTAAGAGATTCAATCATGAATTCATGAATTCATGAATCTTTTGAATCTATAAAGATTCGTGAATCTCATAAATCTCTAAAAATTCATGAATCTCGAAAGATTCATGAACGAATCGGAATGAATCGAACATGATAGATTCATGAATCTGAATCTCAGCGAAAGATTCATGAATCTGAATCTCACCGAAAGATTCATAAGACACAACACTATTCTGTACTATTGTTATCGTTATTCTAAAAACGCTTTATTTTTTTAGGAAAAAATAACTAGATCTGGTCAATATTTTAAATGAAAACTTCAATCGACTTACTTCAAATTTTGGTGATTTTATCCCCATTAAATTGAAATATCTAGCTTGAACACAAAACTATTAGGTTCGCAAGTAAATAACGACCGTTTTTCAAGAGTTTTATTCTTACTTTTGTTTTTTTTATTGCCAGAATTGTTATTGCCCATTATTCTGTACTACTTTGTTCCACCTTTCGGGTAAATCGCGGATTCCTGTTCCGAAAAATGCTTCTTTCTTTCTCCCAATCCATGTATCCAACCATCCATGTTCTGGATCTGTTCATACGACGAGAACTGCTGGTCAGCCAACTGTTCTGTTTTCGGATGAATTAGGGAGAATAATAGGGGAAAACAAGAGTGTTCGCTTTCAGTTCTATTGAAGCAAACCAGAATAATAATAATAATACAATCTATGGTTGACAACTTGTTTGACAGATGACGTTTAACTGTGAGGGGTAGGAAAGTGGCAAGATGCGTACATAATACCAACCACATGTGCCTTGGATCGGAATAGATGAAAATCCTATGAGTGATTGTCTCTCCAGGTTTGAGAAGTTAGTAATAGATTATGCCGAGCTGGTCCCACCAATTACTCAGTAGAGCCTCCGAACTATGGATGTTTGGCCGAGCTGATGATGTTAAGATATGACCGGGGGAGATCCCCATGATTTTTAGCGTTTTGGGTTATTAGAAACCACTCCCGACACCTTGTTTCGCTTAGAACAGCTTATCCGTAAACATTCACATGTTATCGATGCACTTCGGCTGTCTTTTCCTTCAATTGAAACAGAAACAGCAACACTTCCCGCATATGGCGCTTATCCGGCTCAAAATCAGACATTTTCAAGAAATAATAACTTTTACTCGCACGAAATTAATCACTCATCTGTTTACACAGTTTGATTATGTCATTCACAATGTTGATTTATGACGTTCCTCAACCTTAAGGATCGCCATAGTCAGGCTCGCATACTGGTTATCGCCAACATCCTTCACTGCAACATCGACTCCTTTAGGCTGTTGGGGACTTTTCCTTTTAAGCCACGCTCGGTTTTCCCAAAATAGTCCTTGGCAGCGCGCGCTATCTGCCTGAGCTTTCTCATCTCTCAATGTCGTGCGACTATACGTTTGCTTGTTCATCTTTAGTAAACTTTGTGCAGCCCTTAATAAAAATAATTTAAAAAAATAAATACTATATTAATAACTTATTGGAGACTATGAACAAATTCCATTTTGAACGTAAATACCGTTTTTGCTATATTTCATTCGAGTACAAAAGGCTAGGTACTCTCTAGTTTATGCATTTACTCATACCTTTTTTTCTATTGCCCTTGAAACCTATATACCATGTAATGCTAGAACTGCTGTCACCAGCTGGCGAGAAATTGCGGTGCTTCAATAAAAATATTTCATTGATATTCACTGCCTTTGCTTTCGGTTGATATAATAAGCAAACATGCAGAATCAATTGTTAATATAACACTAGTTTAATATCCACAAAAACAGTTTTGGAAAAATAAGTATCCGAGTCGAAGTACACAGACATGGTGCCGAACCATATTTCACAAACTGAGTTGTGTGTAAAAGTGTGCACAACGCACGGCAATACCAACATTGTCAAAACGGTTATCTCGTTAGTATAACAATATTAATTAATAAATAAATATGAATAAATATGAAAGTTAATCGTCATTCATTCGTCTATCCCACTAACAGCTATGTGTCAAAGTTTTAATCCGTTTCAACAATCTAATTGAAACATTCACACCACAACAAACTGTTCCAAAATCAAAATATTGACATCCTGCTATTTCTGGACCTGACACACGTGTTACATTGTTTTTAAATTATTTATCGTATTAATTTATGTACAGTGTACATTCACTGGTTTGAAATTGATTACCCACAAACCAGTGAATGACATTTCAATCTGCCCTCCCATATGGCATACGTCACATATGACAAATATCAGGAACAACATTCGTTGCATTTGTTTTAATTTGGATTCATTCGCTTTTAGCTGTATATTACATTATCCTGTGTTTAACATTTAATGTGATACTGATATTTTCTTTATTTCATGCACTTTCATGTCTAAAACCTGTATCTTTTCACCTCAACTGATCGAAGTAAACCAATCATTGCACTGCAACAAGTTTGACAGATACATTTGACAACCGCAAACTAGTGAACAGCAAACTAGTGAAATACAGTGCTTATCATCTAGACCAACTCTGGACCGATGACTACGCATCTCGACGAAGTCTCGATTTAAATTATACTCGTTCTTGCTCCTTTGCTACTTTGCTCATGATAGAACACAAATTCAGCACTAGGTTTATTAACGGATGCTCAGTCGATGAAGTAGTGCGTTCATTCCAACGTGACTGCAATAAGAAAACAGCAATAAGAAAACAATGAATAAATCAACTATGATAAAACCTACGATTTCTTTCAAACATTCAAAATGGAATCGAAGAAAAATGTTTTTGCTAACGTTCCCGTATGACACTAAACGGTATCGGACACTTTTGCAGAAGCCCAACACCGCGAAGCAGTTCTAGCGCCTGATAAGAGGCTAAGTAAGTGAAGAACAAGCGCAAGTATTATAATTAGTACCTAAGTTCTAAAACATCAAAATATGCCGCAAAATATGTTGTTCTTGACAACTTATCTAGTTAGCATAGCATACAGGGTTAATCGACCGCGTTCCCGGTCTCTAATTACCATAAAGAGTACACGTATTGTATTCAATCATGATTGTAGCCGATCAGTACAAAGTATTCACAGTTGCCGAGCAGTAAAAAGTTTTATTTTAAGAACATATGTGACCAACTATGTACAAAATTAACGATCATGGGCATTTCGTATCCCTGTACGTTCTTAGCCTTTAGTACGAGTATCATTTTGACCCAAACAAATGAATTTCACCACGTTTTACAAAGACTTCTCAAGCCCACGTCGACGTCATGCGCAACAGCATCGACAAGTTGTAATCAAATTCCGTGCGACCGGCATATCACCGGATCGCGTCAAACACGGAAGAGCGCGTCCGTTCCGGTGGTAAACAAGAAAAAAAAACTTCGCACTGATCGTCCTAACACCGCGCGCTAAGCCCGGGGCGACACGAAGCCCCATTGTCGCCATTACAAGTCGAGCAATTTAAAACCATTCCAACGAGCGCACCTTGCACTTTGGACGGGCGCGGGTGGCTCGTTTCATCCCAGCTGGTTTTATGTTAAATTTGCGAACACCACACGGAGGCCACCACCGCGCAGCAACCTGCCGGCGTATGAAGCCGCGAAAATGAACGCAAAAAGAGGCCACGTGTCATCCCCGTTCGGTGGCCGGGAACTCCCGGGGAGAAACCCGGCAAAGACAATGGAATATGTACGGGTGTGAAATGGTACGTGAATGGAGCAGCCACAGGAGCAAAGGAACGATGAAAAAAACCCTCCCGGTAGAATCGGGCTTTCGGCAATTGTGACAAACGAACACGGTCGGGGCCGGGAGTGCGAATGGCCGTGGACGTCCGCGGAGCGCTTGAGAGCGCCGGAGAGGGAAAGAAATTTAAAGTCACATAAAGCTGATAGCAGCATGTGGCAAACCCGACCAGCTGGGGCGGAAAGCACGAACCATTGCCGTCGGGTTCGAAGGACACTTTTTCTTCGAACCACGGAGGGGGATAACGCACGAAAGAACACTCCGAAAAAGGGCACTCGCCGGCGCCGGCGGAGACGTCGGTCGCAGGCAATTGCGGAAGCTGGAAAGCTTGCCACAAAACTGGGCCAAAAAATAGCACCAGAATAAGATAAACAGCGAAAAAAAAACGCCGCACGCAACCGACACCGGGGTGTGGGGGGGGGGGCGGCGACTAACGTTTTATGAAGAAAAATGGTACCAGAGAAACTAGCAGCTGCTACCAGGGTGTGTCGTATCTCACACGATGATACATTCGCCGGGGTGAGAAATGGTTTTGCTCTGGAATGTCTTCACTTCCGTGCTCCTCCGGCCCTTGGCTGGCGATGTGTTCGGAGACAGCACACACACACACACACTTAGCTTACCTTACGACGACTATTAGATATTTCTTGCCGCGTGGCCTTCCTCCTGTCCTGAGAGTTCTAGCCGCCGGCGTTGCTTCGAGCCTTTTCAACTTTAAAGGGCACCCTCGCGGACGGACCTGGGCCTGGGAGCTCGGTGGCCCGACTTCCGTTTGATCCGGGCGCATCCGGAATCCATTTCATCCGGGAACTGCGCTGACAGCTAATCGTCAATAGTGATGGAAATACGACGAAACGGAATGCCTGCCCCATCCTCTCGTGACGAGCAGCAGACAAGGTATTGTAAAACTTTTCCCTGCTTAAAAAGATGTCCCCAGCCAGGGGTGTCGAACCGGCTTCCTTCGTTGTAACGATAAGTCTTTATTATTATATTCAGCCGTTCATATCCTGAAAGGTAAAGCGAGAAACCTACAGTTTTTTCGTTTAGCCTTATTTTAAACACCCGGCTACTTCCATACCAACACATTTCGTATTGCTAAGAATGCTAAGAATTTTGTTAGGACCAGATTGGAAATAGAGTAAGTATAACAGTTTTCGGCCAGGCAAACAAACGCCTCAAATATTACTCTAAAATGCAATAAATAAAGTTTTACACCGTATGTTTTGAATGGGTAAGAATGAGTTCCACCTATGATCCAAGTTTTGTACCAAACTCATCGATATTTTCCATTTTCCAATATTTGTGCAATGCCGCCAAAATTTCGTTCGATGTGATGTGTAGCAATAGTTTGGTCGGTACCGAGAAATAAGAAACTAGATCCAGAAAAAATGAAACGTGGCATTTTTTCTGAAAGATCGTATTGTTTTATGATTTATGAAATATACTTTTTAGGATTTTATTTCCATATTTAAACAGTTTTAACATTTTAATGGTAAAACAGGTACTTGGCAAGTCTTCTATGTGTCGTGTTTGTCGTGTTTGTCCGACGCTTTATAGAGTCCTGCCTTATCCAAATTGTAATTACGAATGTAAACATACGAACACACAAACGACCGCCAATATCCGCCTCCTGACAATTGATGAAACCGCACCTGACAAACAGGATGAAACCGCAAGGTGTAAACAACTTCAAGATGGGCATCAGATATGCCAGACAAAAAAATGTCTCGTTCGATGTCTTGTTTGTCTGGCTTGACTGATGCTGTCTGACGGAGCACCTCCATATGGCTACTTGGATTTGATCCGTGTTTGTCTTGTTCGATGTCGTGTTCGACGGCTCATAGAGCCTTATTCGCGTGGCCGAAAGGCTGAAACAAGACCGCCGGATAGCGGTCTAAATTATAAATTGTCGAAAAATTGTCGAAAGACAGGTGTTGCGAAGCGTTTCTAAATAACAGTGTTAAGCGTTTCGGCAACGCTTAACATTCTGAACGCGCTGTAAGATGGTCGAAGCCATCATTTATTATTGCAGGGTTTGCGATGGCGACACCGGGAAGCCAGAGAGGAAAAAGGCTATAAATAAGAGTGAAGGACGCGCCTTCGCTCTTTCCAAACCAAAACCCGTGAAATATAGACAAATTTTGTGGCCGTATTTCACGGACCGACAGAAGCTTAATTTTTTGGGTTTTAATTCACAACAACAGGGCTAAATTATAAATTGTCAGCGGAATAAATGAAACAGTACAATCTGGCATGAATTAAAATACACTAATATTAAAATAGATAAAAACACACACGAGATCATCAGGCCAAGGCAGCTTTAGCTAACAATTAAGTTTATACATGCGAAAACGATCTCGAAAGACAGGTGAAAGCGAAGATCGAAAGAGAGACTAGACAGATACAGGAACATTTTTGCAAGATGTTTTGAAAATTGATGGAATAGCTTCTTCCCCTATACTTCCTATTCCTCCTCGCCTTATTCCTGACAACTGGTCCAAGAGCCAACACATTCGAACGGAAATTGCTTTGTAAACATGCGTATTAAAAAGAGCTAAAATCTTTGAGTGCAAAGTGCAACAACTTGTCTAGATTTTAAAGTGCCTTATGTGACTTTCTACATATCTCCGTTTTCTTGCTATTTTCAATCAAAGAAGCAAACACTTTTAGTGTAAAATTCGCTCTCGGATAAAAAAGCCTAGCTGTAGAAAAATAATCTAGAAAAAATCGCATGCGAGGGCATCACTGGCATCGACATTCATTAAAATCTTATAGAACAAATCTGAATAAATTATTACAAATACAGATTTCGATTTTCTACACGTTGCAGAAAGACATATTTACTATCAAAATAACATAAGGAACTAAAAAAAGAAAAAATCTTATGCCGCTTTTTAGAAAGCAAAGCTATAATCAATAGAATGGAAGGCAGCAGAAAGCTACAGTACTATGCTTAAAAAATGGAGGAATAGTTACTCTATTTTTCACTATAAAACTTAAGCATAACAGGAACAGTAGAATGTAACTTACATTCGAAGTTATTGGCTTGCCCGCCTATCATGAATATCATGTGCTTGGTTGTCAAACAAAGAGTAAACTTTCTTATTCGCAGTAAATCTCATCGAACGAACACTTTCACACTGGAATGACGTTTGCCACCCCTGGTGCAAAGAACGAGCTCACCAGCAGCTTACAAGTACGTGCCAGCAACTTAAAACGACAGCACTACAGCGACGCCGTGCACCGGGCACGCCGCTATGTGACAATCCAGATCCCTGAGCCCCAACAAAGACTCGCCCGAACGTACGGCCCAAAGTTCCTTCTGTTTTGCATCGTCATCACATTCCCATTTCGTTTCAAACATTTCAAACCACCTCCCACGTCCGGCCACCCACCGCCCACCGCCGCCGCCTTCGGGCTGACGTTGCTGCGGTCATCTTTTCCCTTTTACCGCCTAATAGCAGTTGGAGAATATTGCAAGAGTTATTTTTAATTATTTTAAACTCAACAACTCGCCCAACGAGCGGCGGGAGAAAACTGCCTCGTGCGAGAGACGATCGCACACCCGTGTGACAACTTTTTTTTGTTGCCACGCAAAAACCGAGCCTGACCTGACGAGCTTCGGGTGGTGTAGTGTGTTTCATACTTTTGTAAGAATAATTTTTAACAACTATTTCCCCTGGCTGGCACTTTTCATCATTCTTGCACCGGCTCCGGTGGTGCCATGTCCCACAACCCCCCGAGAACCCAGCCACCACCTTAGGCATTACACAGCCTTCTCCCGACGGGGAAAACAATTTCCTCGTTTTCCGTCCTGTGCGCCAGTAAAAGTGTTAAGTCAAGCGGAGAACGAAAGTTTTCCCGTGCACCGGGCGAAAACTTTGCTAATCGAAAGTTCTGTCAATAATTGTTCGTACGGGATCAAGTGAAAGAAAGAGAGAGAGAGAGATAGAACGAGAATGCGAGAGAATGAGATAGATACAGATGAAACACGCTTAAATTTCAATCCAATTGTTCCGTTCGTGGAAAGTGTGTGCTTTTTCTTTACAGTTGGATTTAGCATATTCCTTCGGTTGCAGTGCACCGATCCGGGTGCACGCCTCCAACTTTTTCAATCATCATGGTTCCCTAATTACATGGTCAAGGTGTGTCAAATTAGAAAAAAGAACACCAACGTGTGTTTAAAGAACAGATATCATCTGTTTTTCTGGAACTTTCAAGCTTTTTCCTTGCTCTTTTTCCCAGCCCAGATAGTTGTGTAATTTTAGGCGCGTTAACTAGCATGAAATATGTTATCAATAATCTAGGTTTAATTAAATTTTTAATACAGAATCATCCCTTCAGGATGAAGGAATATGGGTTTGTATGGAACTTTCATCAAATGTATTTTATAACTAAGAATTGAGTTAACTTTACAATGTTATGCTATTGGCTCCAGCCGTACGCCTAGGTCCAACACTCTGTAGGGAAGTAAATCTAGTTACTAAGTACTCTACGAGAGTATCCAGGAAGAACGTCTATTGTATAACGCCCAACCCAAACACACAAAAACACGATTTTCTCTCAAAGTGCATACGAACCACAAAACCCCTTTTCGGAACAGTATCTACACTCACACTAATTAATATGGTTTAGCCTGTTCACGTTTCGATGCATCCCTTCATAATAAGCGTGGAGAATGAGAAGTTGTACAGTTTTCCGACGTTCTCGTCATCACCGGACCCACGTTGTGGCCCATTTTGTAGGGTATCGTCCTGTTGCGACAGTGGCAACCGACAATCACACCTCCCTCGTGAAAGCTCCCTATCCTACCGCATCGTGTCCTACGAATCCACCGACTAAGCTTGCTGCTCCCACGGACCATTCGCTCCTTTACTCCTTCTTTACTGAAAATAAAGAATCCTACTCCCCTTGCGCGGGTACCCACTCCCGGCTCGAACGCTGAATGGCATCGATGAAAAATGCATGCAAACGACGAAATGGATCGTGTACGCGCATACCTCTCGACACCCAACCCTAACACCCACCCCACTTCATCATGGTGCATTCTACAAACGACGATGCGCACTGAATTCCGCGTCGCCTCGCGGCAGCAGCACGTTCCGACCCAACACTTGCTGGATGGCGGTGGTCCTGGGCGGTGCGACGGAATGTGAGAAGGGGCAACGATCTCCTTCCGGTGACAAAGCGTGCCGGTGGGGCTGCTTCTTATTGCAGTTCCTTCCGAAACGAATCCGAAACAGGATGACGACGATAATGCCCGGGCCCGGTGCGCGATGTACCACGGGAAGGGAGTTTAATAAATTAAAAATTATAGCCATCCCGGATGATAACGAAGATCAAGACGCTGTTTGCCGTGCGCTTCCCGTTTTCGCGTTGCTACAGTATCCGCCCCGCCCCATCGCACCGGCTAGCAACGGCCGGTGCTTTTACCGGTGCGCGATCCACCGGCTTCCGGTTCGGAGCTGCTGGAAGCATTAAATTGCTTGAAAAATGACACTGCCACTGCCGACAGATGCACGATTTTTCAACTAACCACCACCGGGAGAGAGAGAGAGAGAGAGAGAGAGAGAGAGAGAGAGAGAAAGCGCGGGCGCGCGATATTCGCGGTACTTAAACAATCGTGGGATTACCAGGGGACTATACTCGCTTGATTCGATCTTCGTCGCCGGGTGTTCTCGCTGACAGCTTGACACGATGACAACTGTTTTCCCGAGTGTAGGTGAGGGCACGGGCGAGATGGCGCACGACGGTATGCAATTAAAATGTTTGCCGTGCGGTAGTGCCGGGGAACCGTCTTTGTGATAAGACATTACGGTTTCCAATTACGGCCACCGCCAGGAACGTCGCGCGACCTGTTACGGTGCCTCGGAAGCGACATGAGAAATGATAATATGCGAAACAATCGGAAATAATAAATTGGCTGATTATTATTATTATTATTGGTGCAGTCGCGAGTACGAGGTGCGTAGCGCATGACCTAACAAATCACAAGTTTTAGGTTCAAATCTCAACCTGTATGCAAGATAGGCTAGCTTGTTGCGGGTATGATCAAGTCTCAGAAATCCACAAATGGTAGATGTGGACCTACATAAATTATTAAGTCAACGCCATGAAAAGCCAATACGAGGCTAATATGAAGATGAGCTGATCAATTAGATAACTTCGCTATGAACTCAGATTCTTATACATATAAGACGTTATACTAAAATATAATGAATACTTCATGAATGGTCAAGGTTGTATGTTGAAGTAATTTTGAATTATAGTTCAGCATTATTGAAGTTGAAGTCTGAAAGCCGATGTAGTACGAGTGTAGCATTTCTGCCTTCAATTCTTGTCCAAATTATTGTCCAAACCTTTTTTGCAAACCTTCATAACAGCATTGTAACAAAAAATACCCTTTGTTCAATGAAAGTTTACAATTTCTTTTAATTTAAGGTACTGAAGTCCTGAGATTAGTCCCGAGATTTAAACCACCAGAGATCAGTGCTGCTAAATATCAAAACAAGAGCATCTGAAGTGCTCCGCATCACGGAGGTACTGAAGTCCTGAGGTGAGTCCCGAGATTTAAACCAGAGATTAGTGCTGCTAAATATCAAAACAAGGCCATCTCTAGTGCTCCCGATCATGGATGTCACCTGCTGGAGTTGTACTACTAGTGGATGTAAGAAATTGTGGAGCTTCGTGACTTTATGAGTCTTTATGAGCGACCTCCATTAATTGAGCGCAGCTGATGGTCAAGCCATTCCTGTCACAGACATTATGAAATGCTTACAAGTCTTACGATTCTTATTGCTTATTGTATCATGCGATATGTTTCTGTCCTCCGCCATTACCATTGTGTTATTGCTGCCAAAACTGACGGTGCAGACATAACTGATCCACATGCGGAGGAGTTTTCGCTAGATGCATTTGTATAGTTTCACCACTGGAACGAAATGCTACCGCCGGTTGAAGCGGTGATCGATTGCACGGGACCGGAAAAGGGTGTAAATAATCAAAATTTCTCAATCATTTCCCATACGTATAGAAAAAATGCATTTGTTGTTTTGTTCACGACGCGCACATCACACACGCTTACTTCATCTAATTATTTTATGCAATTCTCTTATCAGTACTCTATATACAATTTCGTTCGTAAATGGAGCTTTTTCCATTGTTTTATCGTTTATCTTTTTTCTGTAGTAGGGCTTTCCTTTTCCATATCTGTTGTGTGTAACTTCATTGCGTTGCTTGATTTTGTAGCGTACGTCCCACCGCCGAGAAACGAGAAGCGCAATACCTCAATGCGGTCACAGAATCTCAAGAACAAACGGAATTCACTATAATACCCTAAAATTTAAACTTCGTGCACGCTTTCCTTAGTTTAATGCTGCTTTGTTCATCACTCGGGATTTATTATTTAATTTTAAGCATCAGCGAAATGATCTCTCCCTCTCCTATCGCATGCTGCTCTGTTTCCATTCGTTTCGTGTACCGTAGTTCCTTTCAAAACATGAATCGTTTTGTTTTGCTATTGTTTATCTCAACGCAACCAATACAATTCTCTAGTAATTTGAAATTTAAACATGAATAGAGAAATCACCAAACTATAATGTTTTGTTTATGCTACGTGGTTGCAATAAAATCGTAAATTTTGTTTCGAAACAAACCGAAAACAACGTAAAAGAACAGAACAGAAACGGTTCGAAAATATGTTTGAAAATAAAGCAATTTCTGCGACGTATCTTAGCGTAAAATAAAAGCATGTTTTCTATCTTACATTAGTCTTAGTGCCGAACGAAAGAATAAAATGATGAAGTCGTCACATACACAGAATCAACGATAAACGTTTGCTAACATCTCCATTGCAACACCATTGGTCGCCCTGCTCACACAGGGATAAGAACATATGTTCAAATGCGTGTGTATATGTGCTAAGTAGGTGCGCTATGCAGTGCGCCTTATCCATACTGTTCCACGCATTTAGTTACACAACCGAACACGAACTCTGGATCCAGGCTATGCGTATCCCGGAAGCTATAGAGAGAATTCAATTTAATCTAAGACAAGATGATATTTCAAACATGTTACATCATAACCGTAAATACGCACTGCAGTTGGATTACGATTTAAATTCATCAATTTTCATTTCGAGCTAAAACAGCGTAAACGGAACATTACTGCTTAACTAAAGCATACATGGAAACATTTAAAACACATTCATTGCATGCGTGCTCCTTATGGATGCTACAGAACAGAAAACAGAATCTACGAAAGTGTACGGTTAACCACACCACATCGGGTGCGCTCTTCGAAGCATTAGACAGGGTTTCCATTTTATTCCCATCATTTCTCTGTTCGTTTGCACTAAAATTAGCCGTGTGCGATTGGTGATCAATAACGGGACGATTTCCATCGCTCTCTGTATATGTATAATGTTTGGTTCGAATTCTATTACTGATTGTTTATGTCGTCGAGCGCCCGATGTTTACGTATCTTTGCTTTATCGAGCCGCACCGTCTGAATTTCATTTTATGTTGAAACGATAGAAAAACAGTGCTTCAGTATCGTCAAACAGGAAAATATAATGAATAAAATCGAAACAAAGAAAAAAAATGCACAATTTGTTTCGAATCGATGAATGTGCAATTGTAAGGAAATAAAACTATACACAAACTCCCACCAACAGATGGCGCTACGCTTTGAACCAAGCACGTTTAGCTACCTTACGCTAGGTGGCGCTGTTGCTGGGATGATTTGAAGCGTTTCACTAACGAAATTGAAGCGTTTCTTGTTTCTCGTGCACGCTTCAAACACGGACGGCCGAGCACAATGTAACACACGACGCGACGACGCGTTTATGACGACGATGGGGAAAAAGACGATGACCATATGATGAAGAACAGTCGAGGACGAGATGATGGCGAAATTAGTCTAAATTATCTTGGAAAATCAGCTTGATGTAGCCGGGAGATCCTACGAGCGGCGTCGCGCAGAACGGGCATACGGACTGGAAACCGTTGGTACCATGAGGTATATCGACATTCGCCCAGTATCTAGAACGCGAGAAGATGGGATAGAGAAAAGGACAGCGTGTTGCCGTTAATCATGTTTGCAGTATTTGAGCAGCTTTTACGTCACACACTATGACATGCGGACAATAATCGCTTCCTAGTTGCGGATAATTACTTGACCGTTTTCTCCGTCGCCATGTGACCGCACGGGTTGAACGCATACGTCGGCGGGCCGGAATCGACATAAAATGCAGGTTCCACTCCCATACACAGCGTGACCACCGGACCGACCTCCAGACACATCGGACACCGCCGGGCGTTTGTGTTTTTATCTTGACCCCAGCCATGCTGACCTACGGATGGACGCGACGTGCATGCGTTGTATGCATATCCATTAAAATATAACCATTTTGAGGAGTTTTCGGATGTATAAACACACTTACCTTGAACGTGACCACAGTTGAGATATACGTAAGGCTGATTGACGTGATCACCCAATGACACTTTTCTAGGAATAACTAACGTGTTTAGACCCACCGGGCACTGGGGCCGGCCGGCATTGATTTCATCTACTAACTTTTCTAGGTCTTTCTTCGTCTGAAACGAAAATAGAAAGTGCGAGTTCCTGTAAGAGAGGCAACATCTTCCAGCCACTTCCGTTCGATTGAATCTACGTACCGGTGAATGTCGTAGACCTTCGGCCGAACGCCACAGCAGGGTCGCACCGCAGAGATCGATCAGTGTGCCATCCTGCAGCACATTCGACTCGTCGTAGATCTGTTGTCCTTTCTGCTGGGCCGATCGGCATTCTCTCAAGCTGAAGACATCACCGCCGACCGACGTTTCACGCCACTGTCCACAGTCCGCGTTACCGCCGCAAAAGTCGCCCTTCGGATGCATTATCAGCACGCCGTTTGTGGTGAGGCCATCGATTTCCACGTTGTCCTGCCATTTGGTTGCTTTCTCCTATACACAAAGAAAATGAACGAGAACGTGTTATTCAATAACAACCATAGGCAAACCGGAAGCATAAAACAGAGGCTTAGGAAATATCAACTAACGTCAATCTACCAGTTGTACGCAGTTTATTATATTTTTTTCATTTTCATAATGAAGATTAAGATAATACATAATCAAACCAACAAATATCCACTACATAAATCCTATTCAATTTTTTAAATCATGTTTAAATAAAACACAATTTTAAATATCAACTATTTTCAAAGTAAAAATACATCGATCGAGTAAAAAAGAAACGTAAATAGAGTGGGTTAAAGTAAGCAAAAAATGTATACATTGTTTTTGTTATCAATAACTACAAAAATCAAAACTGTCTAGCTTCTTACTTTTTAAATTTGCGTTCAAATATATTTTTAATTTAAAGTATATAAAGTATTTAAAGTAGTTTTAAGTCATCATCATCATCAATCTTCGATAATGCAAGTGTGCACGGCTTAAATTATTTTTAGAAATTTTTCACGTAAAGCGAGAATTCAAAATTCAATCTTAGCACCATTTAGATGCCAAATATAATTTATTTTACTTCACGGTCACGTACTCTGTGTCTCCCTCGGACTGCGAACGGAAATTATGCAATTTTTTTTACACCACAACGCCCGATTTCAGTCGATTGAGACAAAAGTTTATAAAGTTTGTGTTTTTAGTGAGTCTTGTCGAAGGATATCCATACAATCGAATCAAATTTGCTTTTAACAGGAAACACTTTTCTGTTGTAATATAGAATAAGTCAGAAAATGAAGTAAAAAGTATTCTTTATTATGTACATGTGAATACAATAATGCATATTTGATTCCATTTTTAAAACAATTCACTCAAATTCAGCAGATGCGAACAATACGTTTACTACAGATATGACTTAAAATTGAAATGAAAGAACGCAAACTAACTTGCGGATTGATTGTCTGAGACAATATTGTCTACAAAAAACGAGCAGAAAGTATACTTAACCTAGTCAAAGACAAACCCGCCGAAGCAATGGACACGCAATTTGCAATTTTATTGCGCAGCAGTAGCACCGGAGGAGGCGAGTGCCGAATCGGTCGAGGAGATGCCGCCGCAGCAGAGCGCGGTGGCGGCGCACACGATTTCCTTTCCAATTTCAACGAATCGAAAGATCCGGCATAATATGTACGCCCGCGATGTAGTACGTGATCGAAGCGACGCACATCCGCATCGGGCGCCAACGAATGCGGCTTTGTGCGTCTGTGTGTGTATGTGTGTCTACTGCCTTGCAAGGAAGTGAAGCAGCCCGGCACACAAGAAAGGGGCATGATAATCCTACAGGTATCACAACACACAGCAAATAAAAGGCAAGAGGCACGACTCCGGCAGGCAGCTGCAAACAACCGTCAGAAATGTGCTGTTGTTGTTAGTCGGAGCGCGCTGGGAGGTTGGAAAGATGATAAAGAAGCCCCAGAACGCCAGCAGACAACGCCGGTACTACGCAGCACACAGTTCTTCGGTGTGACAAAGGAACGCGGCGAGCTATTTCGCGGGCACGAAGTGTTGCACCAGCGTGCGGCAAACAGCAAAGATTTATTCGAGTTGGCTGCGAAGATAATTAGGCAAGCAGGAATAGCGAAGGGGAACTAGTGGAGCCGATCCGCTTTCTTTGGCGAGGAACAACACAACCCCGTGTCTCCCCAATCGGGCGGGCAAGTAAAAGCGAGCAATAGGCACACCATTTCGAGCAATAGGCTGTAGAAAATTCAGAAAATGCTTCGGCGATGTCTTTGGTGCGCGCACCTTGCGGTAACGGTGTCAAACAACCAAGTCTCCCTACTGGAGAGACCTATACTCCGCAGCTGTAAAAAGCCAAAACACTCCCTACACATTGCTGAGTGAGAATTTGCACTAATTTTCGTCGAATAAGCAATTCTTCCTATTTAAAATTCATCTTAATGGGGTAACATCGACAGTCGTAGCGGAATTTACAGAAACACCCTAGGCCGCATGCTTTATTAACACTTCCCGTCTATGCTACGCTGCCATTGTACGTCCATGTAGCGGCACAAATTAAGTGAAACGACTGAGCTGAACTTTGCTAATGCAAAATACGTTCCCGGTGTCATCTAGAAGCAAACTCGTTGCCTGGAACGTGTCAGACGTGCCCGATTGATTAGCGATGTGCGTAATCTTTGGAGCGGATGTCTCCAGCTACTCAAAATGAGTCAACTTCGCTGCTACAACGATCGAGTTTTCCCCCAAGCCAGCTCGTTCCACGCAAAAGGTATGACTGGACGGATGCTTACAATAGACGGTAAAAGTTTGCAATGTAAGCCGCACCTCTGGTCCGCGATGGGATTTCCCACCCGCAAATACAGCGAGAGATTCGATCGTAACCTACATTTATAGCTCGCCAAACCAACTCAAAACAGACTCTCGTAGCGAAATGTGCGTAACATTTGTCATAGTGACCCACAAATGTAATCGTTTTCGTATGACATTAACGACAAGTCACCATTTTTCTCCGGGATACGTTATCTAGGGCTTATTGGAATTCCAAAAGATATATTTTGTTATCTGTATTAGCATAGAGATACCATCCATCCGAAAGGTTACCACTGACGTACTTCGAACTGATAGCGATTTCTACGTATTTCGTTCCCTTCAAAATCACGCTAGAATCTTTCCACCGATATCTGACGTATCAGCGGCAGAAGATGAACAGTGCAGATGAGCGTGGAAAGAGCACGCACGCATCGACTACGATCGATAGTGAGCACCAACATAAAACCCACCCCCCTTCTATAAAGCTGAACCACCAGGCGCGTCATCGTATATTTCATCGATAATTTCTACACAAGCTCCACGCAGCACCCAACCGGTGCAAACTACAGCAACAACAATATTATTACACCGACGTAACATATGCCCCACACACACACCCACAAATGCCCAGTTATCTAAGCGGCTGAAAAGCTTCCAAGTCGTCGGGTGGCCACGCTCTCGCAGCGCTGACGCGCTCTCCGTGGGCTTCGCAACACTGACGACATTCGTCGACATGCTCCACGGCACAAATATTCAGCAGCTACTGGTTATCGGAGAGGCAAGTTACCATGCCGGTTCGAGCACGGGCAAAAGGCCCCCCCCCCCCCTCGCCAAAGCCGGTTGTGTTTTCATTATCATTACCAACGACGCGCGCGCCCGGCTATCGGCGCGGTGTTTCGGTGTGGCGAAAAACAAATAGATGCCACGCAAACACATGCAGCGGGCCACCGGCCACCCAATCAACGAAAGTCCTCGACCGGGCCGAGCCACAGACCCCATAAGCTTCCCGGTCGCGGCCGAAGCAGAAGTGCAAAGAACCCCACGGTCATGGTAAAAGTGCGTCAACATAGGCCCGAAGCAACCACACAACCAGTCGGGTGTGTTGTGCGGATGCTGCTGGCGGTGATCGAGTGATTGCGCATTTGTCAAACCTGTTCGACTCTTTCTCTTCGGTCATTCCCAACCATTTCCATGTTTTTTGTCCACTGCCTTTGCTAACAAAAGCTAAAAATGCCAAGACCACCACCACCGCAGGCAGCTCACGCTATTTTCGTACTATCGACATAAGGTGAACTCTCATTCGGGGAGGTTTCTGGCGTGCTTGATATATCCCCTTTCACCAATGCAACGCACGGCGTAAGGCCCGCCTGCCTGTCGGAGCAGTGAGTGCAGTATTCACACATCCGTTTTCTACTGCTTCCTCTCGAACGGTTTGTCCGGTCCGGCACCGACGTCGTGCTGCAGAGGTGCTATATGTTTTCTCACCTCGTCATCGTCACATACTCAAAACCGACAAATCCGAACAGTTACGAAAACAAAGATTAGGCATTTATTATCTAAAGCAAGTATTATCCACCGGGTCTCCACACGTAAGAAGGTGTATCTTATCTGATTTGTTAATTTAAGATATTGCCAAAGGTATCAGCTTAGCTTTTGTGCCACGAAATGGATGTAATTATTTAAGTTCCCTTAATGCTTCTAATACTTGCAAGCTTATTTCCGCAAGCACATCGTGGTGTAATGAAAACACTGTTGGCAAAAACAAGCGTGCTATTATAAATCAACGCTTATATGGAAGAAACAAGACGTAATCAATTATTAGTTGAAAATCATCGAACTTAATGAGCCAAACTGCTGGAAAAGACCTGTTAATTTGACTATTGCACATAGCCAGGCATAAGCATATTGATGGTGTTACTACCACTACTATTTAGAAAAGTGATGTTGTTCTCTTATATGGCTGCAAACCGTTTACGGTTGGGTAGTAGTTACTTCAATGCATTTCAAACTCTGAAACGTCATATAACAACCTTTAATGGCTAAGAAACATAAGCCAGGTGGTCAAGCTATTCTTGCACCAGTTAAATTTTGGACAAAACATTCTTAAAAATAACCTTAACCAAAGAGGGGAACCTAATTATCAGTGCATTTAATAAATAAAACAATCTACACACAGCTAAACTTAAGCGCATTAGCAACAATCTTACCCCTAGAAATATGTTTCTGCTAGAATCGAACCCGGCTGCATATATCCGCGCCTTGTTCCCATCCGCTCGATCCACCAGAATCCGGCAGGCGAATCTGGAGATTGTGCTCTGCACAATCTTCGCGTCCTTCTTGTCTCCGGGGAGCGTGTCCATCACAACGAAATCTATCGGCGATTCAGATGATCGGCCCACCTAAAAGAGATGTAAAAGCGTTGATTAAAGTTAAATAAGTTTTTCGCATTGAAACATGAAGTGAAAATGAAAATCAGTTGAATGAATACGACATCGAACGTTCGATGAAACAGTTCCTAAAACTGGTACGAAGAAGATAGCGTAATTATGTTGATAAGTCTGTTGTTCGCTGCGCGTGTACACGCGACTTCATCACAATCCAACTTCTTATCAATTACTGATGATTGATAAAGAAGCATACTAACCTACCACCAACGTCGAAGCGTTAAAAAATGTGAAAGAAAATCCAATCAACCGTAGATTCCGGACACGTGTTACAGCCTGCCTGTTGAGCTATTTCTGCACGCGCATTTTGTAAGCGTCGCGTGCCACCATTTATCGGTAGTGACTTAATCGCAGTTACCTCCCGAAGGCCTTCTGCAGCCTCAGATAGGTAACAATTTGGCCGCCGTTGTTTGTTGGAAGCAGCGAACCAAAATCCACCATATTTCACGTGTATGAGTGTTTTCTTTTTGCGGTAAGCTTCACACACCGCTCGTCCAAGAAGAGGCAGACTCCTAAGAAATTTACGATGTGCAAAACGAACACACGCTTGGCTCGGTAAACGGGCGAACGAAACCGAAACCGAACCGGACACCAAATCGAAATGAGCCAACAATTAAGAGTGACCACGTTATTTCTGTTGCTCCACTCGACGCAATAGAAAATCGAGGGCAATAGTTATCCATAGTGATCGGCATCGCAAACCTGGTGGAGAGTTCGCAAAGGAGGAACGTTAACAGTACGAAAAATTAGTATTATAATAGACTAAAACATTTCCATTTCCATACAAAGGAGTTACCGAGCTCTTATGTTCGAGCACAATGACCACAACAGTAATGAACGTTTAACGTAAAATCCCACCTATATGGAACAAAATCGCCACGGACCTTGCAGGACTGGCTGGAAAACTCGACGCTTTTTCTAAGCGCGTGTGAGCACGTACTTCATCGCACACACCACAGCCACCCACCCCGAGAAAGAGGGAAGACAACAAAACGTTTCATTCAGCCCAGATACAAGACCGTGATTCAATCCCAAGAGTCATTGCGACAGGGCTGGCGCGGCCTTCGTACCAGTTCATTGTTATTAGACTATTAGCTTACGAGCGTTTGTGCAGCGACGTGTGAGTCGAGTTTGTGATCTTTGCGCGATGGCCCTCATAGCGCTGCAAGCTGGAAACCCGAGTGTGTTGTGCAAAAATCACGCGAAACGATATGAAAAAAAGACTCTTCGCTCGGTAAATGCATTCGTGAAGAATTGGAAAACCTATCGAGGTCGATCGGTTGGTCGTGGAACAATTCACCACGATTGGGTTCGAAGAAAACTGTTCCATCAGCGGGTAAGCTTCCAACAAATGTCTGCCTAAACGCTCGGGGAAATTGAAATTTGATCATCTGCCCGTTCCCTAGCGACGCTCCGACGTTGCTCCGGTGACAACCCAAGGAGGGCGCAACGTGCCTTCGCTTGCGGTGAATCCATTCCCATCGCATGCACCGTCGTGTTTACATAGTGACACAAAGAAAGTGCAACGCTCCAGTGACCGTCGTCATGGGATGGGGTGTTGTGCTGATGCTAGTTGCTATACACGAGAAGAAGATTTCTGTGTTCCACTTGCGTCTCAAGGACGAGCGTCGAACCGAGCGCAGAGTGTGAAATGCATCTCTTTCGTCTGGAGTCGATCTGGGGGTAATGCCAGGGCCAAAAACCCCATCGCGCGAGAGGCAAGGACGCCCATGGACGCTGGTAAAGATGAACTTCATTATCATAGCATAGTGTGCAGCACGGAGTGTACGTGTTGTAGAGAAAATGCGGCAGACATGCAGCTGCTGTGGTCAAAAGAGACATTGTTTTTCTTTTTTTCTGCCAATATCAATTTGGGTTGTAGCCGACCTTGGTCCCAACAACGTCTCCAACCCAAATCTTTGTAGTTACATCATGTAAACCGTGCTAGAGTACAGTGCAATATTTGCTATGTCATCTTGATATTCACAAGATAATAAAGCGTGTGAATGACCGGATCAAAATCCAGTTCCGGTCATTCGTTTCTTAGCTTATGGAAATCGACAAGAATGCATTCTATAATGTATACTATTTCGTGGAAACTAGAATACATTATTGTTTAAATACACTATTTTCCAGAACGACGATAGAACAGATTGATATTGATTACTAATGCAATTTTCTGGAAATATAAACATAATATAGTTATACGAAACTAATTCATTTTACTTGGTATGGCTCTTGCTATACCATCGATTATGTTTTACTCTTTTTCGTTATGTTTTTAGTTCTTGAATTAAATAATGTTACCAAATTTACTAAATGGAAGAGAAGTCAAAAGTAGCATAAGTAATAAAACCCAATGCTACAACAAATCCCAAAGCTATCGCGTATCAAATGTTGTGAAGGCCAACAGATAGGCAATCAGAATCAATGGTATAACAAGAACAGTTCAACCGTGAGCGGGCCAGATAAGAAGAAAAGAAGAAGAACAAGAACAGTATGCAAACTAACCACAGGCCGTTGCTCTTGAGTTTAGACTTAAAAAAAAAACAAACACAACTTTATCAAAACCAAACGATCGTTCTTTTGTTCTCGCCTCTTGTTGAGTATGTAACACAAACACACGTTAATGAAGGTTATGATTTTCCCATAATTGACGCGTGTTTTTTCTCTTTCAGTTTTGCAGCTAAGCGTGAAGCCATTATTTGAATAAGCTGGTGTATAAAAACTACTTTCAAAAAGGGATTGAACAGGTCTGCCTCATTACAGAAAGAGAGTAATTCGTAGTTTGTACGATTTCACGCGATCTCGTCCTGTGCCTACGCGAGCGCCAGCCAGCTGGTTTAGATCTTTTAATGTTTTGTTCCAATGTTGAAAACAGTGTGTTCTATTCTCCGTTACATGTTTTGTATACAATTCTAGAATCGGAAGTGGTCTTCTTACTTATGTTATAAGGTAAAAACAAATATCACCATACAAAAGTATTGCACAAACCACGAAGAATCTCATATACTATAATAGATCTGAACGTTGCAGAGATCGGATGCAACGGCAGATGTAATCGAACCAAGATCGCTCCAAAAGGAGAAGTCTGTAACGGATATCACTCATAAAAATGACAGCGGATAGTCATGATGGCCAACACAAAAATAAACTTTCCAAGAATAACGAAACGTGTTATTTCCAACGGTCTCTTCTTTCGCATTGGCATACGAAATATAAAAAAAACGTTGGAGGCGTTACGGCAGACACATAAAAACTGAATTTCTAGCCCAACAAATGTCAATCATTCAATATACGCGCGCGCGTGGACGCATACATTGGCCGGGTGGCATTTCACGCATGGAAGCAATATCGAGAAAGCAGTTTTTTTTTTTTGCTATCGTGCTGTCAAAGTGTACCATTAAATACGCACGAAAATGTTAAACGATAATAAAATTCGAAAATTAGATTTGTCTCAAAATGTCATAGAATTGCTCGTCCATCTTTCGCCGTTTTTATTGCCGAAAGCTATGGAGAGCACGTGCTTCTGTCAACCAATCTACAGCGGTAATAATACGCTGCGCGTTCATTACATCGTAACGCTGTGCATCCCGTAAAATGCGCTTTTGTAGTGCCGACAGGGCAGAAATGTGCTTGCTGAAGCCATACATCAATTGAAGCCCATTCACACTTCTTGCTTGCGGTTATGGCCTGCACACTAACACACAGCAGGACTCTCAAACAGTGCTTGAAAAGACCAATTGGTCACCAACTCGGCACACAACTGATAAATAAAGAACACAATTCCTCGGCAATGCAATGAAAGAAACTATAATTAAGCACATAATTTCTGCAGAGTTACCAGTAACAAAAAACTGTCACAATATTTATGGAAAAAAAATAACAGAACTAACTGCTGCAGTGTTTTCAACGTTCCCGATTGTGTTGCATTTCACGTCCACTTCAAGACACACACACACACACAATCCCCCACGCAACAAAACGCTATAAATACGCCTTCAAGAAACCCACACGTAAATGCACCTGAGTGTGAAGACATTTGTGGCGTGAAAATGATGATGCCTCCTCTAGAACTAGCGCGCAGGGCGCGGTTTTGCTGAAAATTGCTTGCAGCAGCAGCACCGCGTAGAGAAGAACTCTCCACAGAGCGTCCATCAACGTCCGCCACAGGAGGGACTAGGACCAGGGCGGTTATTGACCGATGAGAGAGCGCGTTTGCGGTTGAATGCAACCAGGAAAAAACAACTTATGCACATAATTAGACGCGAACGCACCCGCGTGTCATATTGGGTGTACTGCATGGGAGTAGAACTGAAGTGGATAGGGTAAGATCGAGCATAAATGGAGCAGTAAAACGTTCAATGCCGAACAGGGTGATTAGAAATGATTGTCAAAGTGATCTACTTCGAAGCCATTCTAATGTTTTAATAAACAATTAGCTCTGCGTGGCTCCTAAAATACCCGAAAAATGTCATTATAATGCTCATTAAACCACAAATGACTCCCGGATAGCTTCTCCCGCAAGAAAGGCTAAAGATCGACATACGACACATCTCGCACATAAATGAAAATGCGATACGTTCGTAGCATACAATTTGTTCTCCATTTCTCCACCTCGACACCTCAGCGCGTCAGCCAGCAGAAGCATCGAGGCGTTCGTGTAAAGGTTAAACGCGACGCACATACGGAACCACCGGCGGCAGCATCAGAGTCGCGTCGTTGTCGTTTGTCTCTCTCTTCCTGGGAGGGTTCCTCCCTGACGAGAATCGTGGCAAAAGCGACACCCGCGGCAAATAAAACCGGCAATGAACAGTTACTCACTATTCTCCGCCCCGGGGGGGGCTGTGTGATGCCATGCGTCGGCTCCACCTTCCACTGGGGTGCCGGTTAAATCGCCGGTTCTCTCCTCCGGCGCCACCCCTTTACACCCGCAGCGCGCGACGAGTGCGGAAAAGACCGGATAGGCCGGACTCGTTCAAATGCACCGTGTGACGCGCGCGCCCGCGACGGCGTCAACGACAGGCGGGGGGGTCTCTCAAAGTTCGCTGACTTTTTGATGCGAACTATTTTTACCTTCCACACAAAACAATAAGTCACACTGGTGCTGCCGCTGGGCCGTGGGTGTGCGTGTTGGAAAGTGAACGGCCGGGATAGAATACAACGGCTGCAAAGTGCTTACAGTGTGCTCCAAACGTTTGGCGTTTTGCGTTCCTCGACAAGCGTGTTTCGTATTGCACACATTGCACCGGCCAACGGTGCAGCAACAATAGAGGAGGGATTTTATATAAAATTGTTGCACAAATCGCAAGTTTCGTTCGGCATTGCGCACGCTGCACTGTGACAAGAACACAGGGAAAAGTGTGTACCGTGCACAACAACAAGTGCAGCAGTGAGATTTAGTGAGCCGTACCCCGTCAAGCTGGGTGATTGGGGTTGCAGTTTGGAGGCCTGGAGGATCGAGTTTTTCTTCCCATTCACAGGCAGGCTCCCTTCCACTGCACGGCCCCCATCCATAACCACCGTCAGAGAGAGGTGCAGGTGAGCGGATCGTGGAGGGAGCGTGTAATGCATCACTGCAGAACCGGTCAGGGTGGGGTCGGGTAGAGTTGCATCGTTCTCTTTTGTCGTATTTTACTATCATTTTCCTGCGCTTTAACTGCGCCTCACGTACGGGCGGATGGCCTGTGCGGTAGTAGGCAACAAAACATCTTGTGAAGCTGCCGCCAATAACAACAACATTAATGTCCATTATGTGACAGTTACCGCTACGACAACGCCTTGCTCGCATCCACTCCCGGGTTGGTGTGGGAGGGCGCTCCTTCCTCCCCCCGTTGGGCTTCCTACGTTTTCTCTATCAATATTGACGAATTACGGGATGGATGAGAGAATAAAAAAGCTAGTTAGTAGTAGCGGAGGTGCACGATGGTTAATGTCGATTCCCATGATTTAATGTCTCGTGCATTGCATTCACATCCCAGATGATGGATGGTTATGGTACGCTAGCGCACCAGACAGGTTAAACACCGCGCGTTCGTCTCAGTTACTTTACATTTCACTTTATTATCCGCAGCTAAACGAGGCACACCAAAACGGGTCGCGGTTTTATGCTCGAAGATGTAGTCGTTGTCTTATGCAAGGAACAACGAACCCGTGAGCAAGTTGAAGTACCAGTTTTGCATTAATTTTATTTCATAACAAAAACACATCAGTCGTATCATAGCATTTGACACGAGATAGTATTGCACAAAACATGCAATTCAGAAAATGATTGTTTTAAGCCTTCTTGAATGTTAAAGTATTAATACGAAAAACAAGAAAGTAACGAACACATGTATAACATAAGTGCTCCAGAAGAATCGACTCTAATTGATTCAAGCGATTCTTTGCAATGAGTCAATGATTTGACTCCTTTTATTACGATTTATAATTTTCTTTCTCGCAACGAAAGCGTCTCATGTATTTTAAACAGCTTGGTGCAGGTGAGGATTGAGCCGTTTCTGACTCGCTTTGACTCTTGTGAATTGATTCTTTTCGGTAGCATCTACTGTCTACTTTTTCCAGATATGTTTCACTCTTATTTCACTCTTTTGTACCAACTTTTATCTCTTTTTTGATGATCCTCTTTCGACTCTTTTGAAATATGTTTTATTATGTTTTATTGTATTTGAGAGTCAACTCAGTTCAATCAATTTCCCAGTGATACATCTCTTTTGGGAGTGAACTACTCACTCGCAAATTTTGGAAAGAAACAACACCCCAGAACACACCTACACCCATATTCTGTGTTCTGTCCGATGCAACCCGCATCGTTTGCAAGTGCATTCACAGCAAATTTAATACCACCGCCATTACCAACAGCTCGCCATTCTCTCTCGCTCGCTGTAACGGGATATGTGGTTGACAAAACAATGATAGTGTCTCAGACGCAGACCCTTTTGAGCGACAAACAAACAACGCATTAGTAGCGACGCATTTGTGCGGAAACCGTTTTTTTGCGATGCTGCCATGTGTATCAATAAATGCCACCCACGACGCCTGTGGACGGAAGGAGTTACATTACGTCTGGGGTGTCATTGCCACGGCGCACACAGCCAGCACCACGCGCACACACACACAACATAGGAAGAATGGAGTTGAGTGCACTTTTAATCAATATTTATTTATCGTTGCAGCATATTAAACTTGAGCAGAAATAAACTTCCTCGATTTGTTGTTTACATCGATCTAACACAGTTATCAGCATACGCGAGGAAGCATTCGACGAAGTGTGCAACAAACAAGCACAAGCACCACTTGAACGAACCGGTACGTTCGTTTTTTTTTTGTATTCATCCGCAAAGAAGTACGGAGTAATTGAGCCACGACGACGACGACGACAGCATCGGCCACGCGACGCGCCTGGAGCGCTTTGCGCGACAGACAAATCCGCCCCCGAAGGTCAGCAAAGACGCACAACAGGCAAGATAGTGTGGGCACGGTCGGTGTACGGTGTCGCTCGTCTCCCTTTTACTTTTACCGCCCCGTTCCGTGTACGCAACCTGTTTGCTGGGCGATGATTAAGACACTGCAGTTGTGGTGTGCATTGGAGAGCGCGAATTGCAAGCGTTCTGTTATCGCCACTACCCTCTCGGTTACGTAAACTAGCATACGTTCAACAGGAAATCGGCGAGATGGACGACGACGCCGACGACGACGACGGTTCGATCTCATCGTAATCGTAATGGAGGTTCTTGTGGAAATGTTTTTATATTCTACGTTGAACTAGAGTAAACGACAGCATTCTCTCTACTTGTACACGGAACTTGCAATTAGAATGCATAAAGTCAAATGAGACGTGAAAACGTTAAAAATAGGAGTCATGTTACAACGAGACCTCAAATGCCATTGAGTATCCTAAGTCATGCATTATCATCGAGATAAACGGAAAAAAATGCTCATATCGTCTACCTGCAGGTGTAGCTTTGTGCCGAAACCGGCTACGACATCAACCGAAACCTAGCATCTCTAACGTATTTTAGATTTCAATCCGATATAGATCAGATTTGTAGCTCTCTAAAGTAACGATTGCGGCCACCGGAAATTGTGATCCCAGACCGATACTGTAATGAGTGTGCCAACATACGTCCACTTCATGCCTACCGTTTGATAAATCTAGTTCGCAATTTTGTTCTCTTCCTAGACCACATGGCAGGAATGTTGATGGGATCGTTTATCTGTTATAATTTGTTTTACAAGATAGCTTAACTCATGCAATTCGCATTACAATGTTTTTACAATGGTTTCTGTATCTTGTGTCAGAAAAATATACATTATTTTCTCGGAAATTCTCATGCAGTTTATAGCGCGCCAACATTTCAATAATTTTGCAAATGACAATGTATTTTTTCAAAACATTTTTCATGCTAACGCCACGCTTTATAACCAATTCGGTTATCTGATGGGCAACTACGATATAGCTCTAAAATGTTATTAACATAAATGTTGATATTTTATACTCATATATATCTCTTTTTCTTATATCCGAAAGTAGAAACTTTGTACAGATTAGAGCTCTCCAGCTAACAAAAACAGGCCACAACAGACGTTATCTTCGTTTTTGGGGTAAATGTAAATACCCTAATATGTGCGCGGACACAACTACCACCGGCACAAAACGAAAGCTTTTCCGGTCCGCTGCGGTGACACACTGCGTCGAATCTTTGGCCGCGTAACCGGAAACCGGTCCGGCCGGCACGAGAAGGAAGGAAGCCGACCCAGTCAAAGCACAATGGCCAGCCCTTGGGCTCCGGGCCGTAGAAAAGATTGGGTGTGCTTGTTTACAATGCGCCTATATGGTTTGTTTACCGGAAATGGTGACACAGTTTTGATTATTTACTTTAGAAAAGCGCACATCCCGAGCGAACGGCGCTAAGAGTATTGCTTAACGATCGAAAGAAAACATCAACCCAACCAAGGGGCAAACAGTGCTAATAAACAAGGTGCAGATTTTTCGAAAAGGATCAATAGCCAAACGCGATAAGCTCAATCCTTCTCAGAAGATCATCGAACCGGCGTTCTCGATCTTGGAACTTCTTGGATGGAAAGGGATAGAGCTCTAATTCGGAAGAAGGACATCTTAAATAACTATAACTCCGGTCCGTCCAAAAACAATGTATTGACCGGGTTAAACGGACACAAGGTTTTGTTCTGCCGAGGCAATCAAGTCCTACCTGAAACATATCCGTATCTGGATCCTCTTTGTACTCTACGATGACGGCCTGGTTGCGGGAGAGCGTGTACGATATGGAGTGCTGCTTGGCGTCCAGGATGGCCTGCGACGACTGTGGCGATTGGACGATGTAGTGTTTGGACCGCTTGACGCCGTTTGATTCCGTGCGCTTGTACAGGACGAACTTTGACCGGCGCCGGCCACGATCTCCCTGTGGTAGAAAGCCATTATATCTGTTGAAGGAGAGAAATGGAAAAGTCCTATCAATCAAGCGTCCAGTGCTGTGGCGAATCGTCGCCGGTACAGTCTGCGTTTTATTGACGGGCAAGCCCGGGCCCGGTATATGACGGGCGTCTGCGTCGCCGGAAATCATAAATTACAGTGTAAATCCGAGTCGGCGGACGACAGTGACGGAAGAACCAATGGTAATTAAAAACTAAAATATTTACAAACCAACAAAACAAAAAAATCCCGCACCGAGTGACCGACTGGATAGCATATCATTTCACAACGAATCGACAGCATCGATAGAGAGAGAGAGAGAGAGAGAGAGAGAGAGAGAGAGAGAACGCAAACCTGCAGATTTAGAATTCAGGTTAATGTGTGGAAACGCAGCAATGGAAACGAGACGATGATGAGGGTTCACGGCTTCATTAGCGTCGACCCGTTTAGACAAAAAGGAACGCTTTGCCTTCCGGTACCCTCCCCACACTCTTCTCTCCATCCACGCCCGCACCTTCGACCTGATCTCACGAAGAAGTTGCCCAATGAACCGCAGATAACGTCGCTCGCGCTTCATTAATCTACCGTTTTTGTGCTTCGTTTTCACGCCGCCCTGGCCCAATCTGGACGTGGTCGAGAGCTCTAGTAGTGGTGGTGCCCGAGAAGAAGAAGCAGAAGAAACCCCGCACCAATGGTTGGCGAAACTGCGATCGAATTACTACGCGCTGGGGGACGACCATTGTGGGGCCATTAACAATTAATTCGATTTTTTCATGTTTTAAAGGATTTTTCGACCGCTCAATGACAGAGCCATGGTTGAAGTAGCGCAACGGCTCCTCCTTAAATCCTGGCTAAATTAAAACAATTAAATTCATATTTTAGCATCTCTTTCAGTTTATGTACGGCTTAAGCAAAAAAAAAGAATTAACCAAAAGAAGCTATTTTGAAGAAAAATCACGAACAAAAAAAAACAAACGTTAAATCGTCGATGACCGTGACTTCGCGCCGGCTAACGTGATGGATTTAACGATCCGAATTAATAATATTGCTTCTTGCATCGACGCTTGCCGCCGTGGAATGAAAATTAATTCGCTCCAATCTACAAATTGGAGCCTTGTGCATTACCACCACAGAGAAAAAAGCGAAGTAAAGCAACACACATGCACACACCACACTGAGCCAGACCCAATCGGAAGGAAAATCTTCCCTTCGAAACCTTGACTTAGAAATGGCCAGCCGCTACACACTTGACCAAACGCCGGAACGGATCGCAACCGAGCCGTGTGCCGCGAAATGTGGCTCAAGCTACGATGGTGATGCAAAAAAAAACCGCACATCAACGCGAACCACAGAAAAAACATAAAATTAACCTACCAAAGACAAAGGTTGGGCGAAGAAGAAAAAAAAGCGGAGCACATAAAAAAAACACCTCTTCTCTACTTCCGCCGCACATATTTCGGCCGTTGTTTCCTGCGGGTGACTGCCTTCTGGTGGTTTCGCGAACGGCGTTCGAATGAAAATTGAACAAGAAAACTGAACATCGTGCAGAACGAATCCATACCATCGGCCGGTCGGACGGTCGGTCAAGGTTTCCAAACTTCCAACAAAAAAACAAGCGGCACTGCCTTCAACCGATCGATCCACGAGCCACCACCACCTGACCTGACGAAGACGTCCGTCAGGCACGAAACGAACGAACAGGCAGGCAAGCAAGCGCGACTTCGCATTATCGACCGGACGGACGGACGTCAGATTATTATTTTTCTTCACTTGCCAGCTCTGAGAGAGAGCCCGGCCGGTAAAGGAGCGAAGCAACTGTTAAACCCGGCCACGCGGCAAACGACTGCTGCAGGTTTAACCTCCAGCAAAACACTCGCCCCCAGATGTTCCAGAAAGCGAGACCGAGACCCGAATTTTCGAAACATCTGACCTGAGGTTTGGTTGATGCCGAGAAACGGGATTGGAGGGAAAAGATCAATTTTGTGTTAAAAAAAAGTTGTGTAAAGTTGTGAACCGCATCCTTGAATCGGAGCGTCGCAGAAAGTGTTAGGTAAGTAATGTCAGCAAAGTGAGTGTTCTGTTTGAAAATATTCTCCAATAAAGAATTAATAAAATAATAAGCAGCTCCGGTTGGAATAATTGGTTCCACAATATAAGAGAATTATTTGACAAGCAGAATAACAAAATAATATAGCCTAAATGCATTCCAAACAGTCATTGGCAAACTCTTTATTATCACTAAGAAGAAAACAACTGCTCGGGAGCCTCTTTTATAAGAAAACCAAATGAAGTTAGCTAGAAGGAGCCATGAAGAAGCAATCCGCACAACAGAAGTAGAATCAATCCTAAAAAAATTGGATCATAAATCTTTCTACACGCTGGATACGACTTATCAAGGAACAACCGTACCCCAATGTCATCCATGCAGTAGGGAAATAATCTATTCTCCATGTTGTGATGATTGTGATGATGGTTATGTAATAACATTCAAATGACATGCAACAACATCATGCTTAGTAGATTGTCGTGCGTTGCTCCCATCAGGGGAAGGCCTTTGATGATGATGCGTAAGTTAGCAAGGCGTAGAACAATACCAATATGAACTTAAGTGTACGACACGTAGCGCACGAATGAATCGTTCTAATTGAAAAATCGATCGTTTTTTTTTTGTTTACATACTACACATGTCTCGGTTAGCGACCCGGGTTCATCATGCCGGACGAATTGAGCACAGCGAATTCAATTATTTTTCTACGTTGGCTATTCATCGCGGAAAGGACATCATATGTGTGTGATAAATACATATTTGCTCCTCTAGTCATACAATACAGCTCGTTTCGGTTGGCTCACGTTGCGCTTTAATTATAATCCACATGGAGACTCTCTCCATTCTAGCGCACCCTATAACCAGTTAACACACACCGAAGTAATCCGTCCATCCGTCGGACACCATTTCCGTGCAGCAAATGGAAACGGCAATATCGATCCAGGTGAGCTGCTGTGGTCTTACACTCATCGTCAACATCATCATCATCACCATCATCATCGTCATCAGGGTCACCCGTGATAGGAGGGGTCATAAAAATCATCTATCACATCCTTGTGCGACGTGGCGTGTAGCTTGGACACAGCTTCGGGTCGGGTTGGCTGGGCCATCTTTGGCCATTTGAAGATGAGAAACCGTCCCAGAGGAAGATGACCCCTAGGCAAGAAGCGAGGGAGGGATCAATTTCATTCTCCTCCAGCGACTGTCACCTTGAGGAACGCAGATTAATGAAACATAAATTGGTCCCACAGCACGGCGCGTCTTCGTGTAGAAAGGTGGGCTTGACGAACCTCCTCCCCATCGACAGCTTCGCTTCTCATTTCGACCTCGACGATCACACACACCACACATCTTCAGGAAATACGAGAAGGAAAAAATGCTCCGTCCCAAAGGAACGCGCCGGGCCCTGGAGGGCCGCCGTGTGTGTGTGCGACTGTGTTGTCTAAGAAACGCGTTTAATGATATTTCGTATGTTGTCCGTTCTCTGGGTCGTTCTCTTCAACAAACCCCATTCGACGTCGCCGGATACCTGTGGCCTCCGCCTGTAGATGCTCCGGTCTTTGAGGGACATTTAAGCAGCTTTCCGGAATGATGAGTAGGACCAGGTTCGGTCGTTTATCAATGGACGTCTCGGCGAGATCTTGCCTTCCTGGGCTTGGCGGTGTGTTTCGCCGTTCACAATCTCACATAAGAGGGAACGGTTTTTAATTCTTTCGATGAGAATGAACAGTCATGCCTAATCAGTCGGAAAGCGTTAAAAAAAACTCATCTAAAGCTATCAAGCTGACACCGTTTTGGAGGCTTTCTCAATATAGAATGAACCTTAGCTTACAGTTCAATATTAACACGCGAAACAACATATTGCTCAAATACGGATCATTCCACACATTCCTGACGCGCAAAGGCGAGAACAACAGTTTCAGCACAAAAAAACCGATTGTCCTTGTAACACTGTGTGCTGGGGAGAGGCTGGACGAGCCCGACGAATCCGGCTCCGGATAAACAAAACAAAAATCTCCAATATCCCAACCAACACACCGGACCTACCTCATTTCTCGGAACCACAAACATACCCGAACTCCGCCGACGGATAGATTAAATTAAATTTAGTATTAGGAACTTATCTTCCGCCAGAAATCAGAAAACGAGTTCTCTCGCGCGATCGCGGTCGGAGCGCGTTCCACACAACATCTTTAATTTATTTTTATGTGTGCTCTTCACAGCGTGTCCGCCCCAAGGGTATGTGGTTGTGGGCTAGAGTAACTGGTAACGGCCACATACACCCCGCATCGTAAAACACAGCTTCAGAAAGGCTCCAACTACGCCGTAGCTTTACATTCGTCTTGCGTGGAGAGGAGCGTGCTCGTCCAAACCTAAAAAAACACGAAAACGAAGCCGATAAAGAAGGCTCCTTCGAGTGAAAACCTCTCCATCATGCCCAGCAGAATGATTGAGCTTTTGGGAGCACGAACAGAAAGAACAGACGGGACAGACACACCACTATCCACACACACAAAAAAACCCTTTCGGGGCTCTTTTTTCATCAAACTGAAGAAAACGACCCGAGCGCAACGCATCAGAAATCGCCTGGGCTTAAATCGTCTGCTTTCGCCGTTGAGAAACCTGCCGTCATAACCAAGCCTCGTTTTTTCAACCCTTTCGAGAAATTTAATGTGTAAGACAACAAAAAACTGTCGTAACAACAACGAGAAGTAAAACGAAACCGTTCCGAAGGGATGGTAAGTTAAAGTTTCTTAAAGGCAGTTTGTTTTATTTCTGCACTTCTTGCATTTTTCTACAACAGCGAAGAGAACAGAACAAAAGTGCATTGGAGATACGATCGCCTGCGTCTAATTAACCCATAAATTTCCTTAAACTAAAGCATGTAAATATTGGGCACAAAATATGCGGCCAAACTTCGGTTCAGCCACTAACGATCGCCCTGACAAGATGAACGACGGGATGGATGAGTTTTTAATTCTTTTTTTTTTCATCCACCAGAGGGAGAGTCGATGAAAAGTGTCCCTCTTCTGTCCAACTGCTGCTCGCGGTGAACATGAAAGAATCTCTCACGGAAACGGTTTTAACAACATTGCGGCACCAAACCACATGGAACACCGAACACTTTAGTGGTCAAGTAATCTCAGCTGACGGCAATACACAGACAGAAGTGAGTGGTTTCGCGAGAACTCTTCCGATTGATGATGTTCTCTTCAAGCAACGCGTCTTGATTGAAGATCACATCTTTCACGGAAGAAGCGTTTCTACGGACTTTGGATTTCCGTCTCAGGTGCAACACCAGCAACACTGTAACACAACAACATCACTCTAAAACGCCTGGAACATTAAAAAACGAGAGAGAAAAACACTGTTGCCCGAAGAGGCACACATTTGTGCATCCAAAACCAAATCAGACACAAATCTTCGACCCCTAGAGCGAAGGGAGCCGAAGACGAATTAAAACATTTAAGCGAGATTATTTCGAGCTCACTTCAACCGAATGCCCGCGCAGAGAAAACGGCCTCCGCCCATGTATCCATGTGTCCGGCGTCGGGGAGCGCTCAATGAAAGAAGTTAATTCATTCCACTTCCCAATCTGGCCGCATCTCCCAAAGCTTGCCGCGCTGTTTGAGCCCGTCTGAGAGAACAGCCTGTCGCGGCGTTTTGTGTTGACTGACAGCAGCAGCAGCAGCAGCAACAGCAACATACACAAGCACAACAAACGAAAACAAAAAACGCATTAATGGATGCCTTTTCGGAGAGACACAACAGCACAACAGCAGTTGAAGCGAAAACGCAGTAGTAACACACACAGGACGACGGACACATGATGAGAGCCGGGAAGAACGCAGCGCTCTTTTTTCCACCCCTAACGAACCAGGTCCGTTGCGGGTGCCTGTTTCCAAATCAGGTGGATCATTAAGTGCGCTTGATGGGCAATCGTACAACAGGATATAATTTGAAGATCGTAAGCGCATTATCGCATCCCAGAAGGCACGTTTCGCGCAGGATTTGTAACAAAGTACGGTGTGCACGAGATGTAGTGATCGGCCCCCGTACACAGAACGGTGGAAATAAAATTGAATGCCAAAGAAAAGTTGCGGCACACGCGCTGCTTGAAACATATTAGAGCGGTGTGGTAAGTGAAGTAACCGGTCGGTCCGGCCCCATAAAGAAGCCGGTAAGCGCAGCCCACCTGTCGTGGGTTGAAGTATCAATTGAACTGGCCGCCTAGTAGGCGAGACTGGGCCTGTCTACACGCAACAGATACGCAACTGATACAAAAAATGCAGAACCACCTTCAACAAAATATGATCATGTGGCAAAAATTGCCTGCTAGAAAGAAACATACGAATACGGTATGTCTTAAAGGTAAAAGTTTGTTAAAGTCGGAATTTTCACAGAATCCAGACATTAAATACGTTGTAAACAATATTAGCAAATATATCTGAACTCTTAGCAAAGCTCGATATGTATTCAGATCAATTTATTGATGTGTACGCATATGAATGCGTAGCTTCCACAAGACAACAAAGAATCTAACGTTTTATACATATTTTTTACAACTCTATAGACTCGAAACTTATCAACCCAGATGAACTTTGCTCTAGATTTTCTAAATAGGTTTCCAGTTAATGTAAACTATAACGCTTTTATCAAATTGAGAACAACTTATAGCATTAACCGGACAGCGTTGAAGACAGTAGAGCAACCAGCTTGACAGGAAAACTTAACATACTTTTTAAAATGTTACTCTGAAACCTAGGTTCAGCAACAGTATCTTTTGATGTCTTGATCTCTTGATCTCTTGATATCTCTTCAAACCTCGCTGATATATCAAATCCTTGACAAACATATCATAGACAATTGTTCTAGCATGTCATTTTCCAGGTCCCTCAAGTTGTTTACATAAATAAATACTACACATAATTTATCATTTCTTCTAAAAAAATCGATAAAGTTGTTATGCAAGTTAAGTAATCGAAGCTCCAAAGGTTGAAAAGACGTAACTGACATCTGGAATATCAACAAACCTTGAACAACCTAAAAACTTAGCTAAATGATGTAAATTATAATTTGCAATTTATCATTTATCGATAGTTTGTTGAAAGTTTCACTAGATCGCAGAAGAACACCATGACACAAAACTAACAGACTACCTAATTCAATCAAACAAACGCTGTAGTCCGCAGAAGCGAGCGAACACCCCAATTTTTTCCCAGCACGATTCACCTCGAATGGCACCGATTTATTGGACCAGGCCAACGGGGCACAGCAGACGGGCTCTGCTGTGACCGAGCGCGAACTGCGCTGGGGCATGAACTTTGCGGCTTTAACATTTGCCCATCAGAACACAATCGGCGTCGGGGCAACCTTTTCCGTGTGCCGGCGCTCGCTCCTCGAAGCCGAAGTCGGTCGACGGGCGAAGAAAAGTAGCACACCGGCCGATGTTCACTTTCGTTTCGAAAGGCCGTCCAGACGTCTCCAATGCGCCACAAACCGATACACAGAGCGGTACGCTGTCCGCAGGGGCAAAACGGCCCATCTCGCCATCGTTGTTCGCAGCGAACGGCAGACACTGGGTTCCCACTGCCGAATATTGTGACGTTTTGTGCGTTTGATAGCGCTGCTATCACTTTCACTGCAAAAAAGAGGTCTGACGCATACGGCGCGTAGAGAATGCACCATTTTCCATCTACCGCAGCGCGCACGCACTAAGTGCGGAGTAGAGATAGACAATCTTTAGAATCGGAACCTAAAAACCCCCCAAACATGATGACAGAAGATAAGATGCAATAGATAAGAAGCCGGCGAAACACCCAAAACCATCCCACCAAAACGGTAAATAGAGCCGGACCGGAACCGGAACATGTCGGTGTCCCCGTAAACTTACCCTAGTATCACGAGCTCGCCGTATCTCATTCGCGGTTTGTCTGTGTCTGCATCACTCTCCGTGATTATCGGAGACTCTGTGCCGTCAGTCCTGGAAAAGGAAAGAATAGAAGGACAAATTGAATTGGGTTACTCACAGTATTCAAGACAGCGCAAACTAGAACGTGGGGTTTTTTGTTTGTTCTCGCTTATTTTACTTCATTATTTATCGCATTTCACTATACAGCGGCTGGAAACGGAACAAAATGGTCTCTTCTCTTCGTTTTTGAAAAATTTCGCAAAATAATACAACCACCACCGGCTTGGCCAGGCAGCTGAAATGGTTTCTCACGCAACTCGCTGCTCCGCCGTTGGCCATGGCGCAATGGTTATGGCGATTTCTAGCGTAGCCTCGACGCCGCAAACATCACGAAGGGTCCCCCTTGCCCCCCCCCCCCCCCCTCCACTCAATCGTTCGCGAAAAACGGCATAATCAACCGTGTCTCAAACCGTCAACCCCAACCACCAGCTGCTTCAGGAGGAGGAAAAAGCGGCAAAATACGCGGGCGGCCTTCAAAAAGCCAGCGCCGGGAAAAATCGAAACAAAAAAAAGAAAGTGCGCTCTCGTTTTGAAAGCATAACAATAAATCTTGCCGCACACATACCCACACGCACAGACACGTCAGGGGGTAGGGAAAAAGAAAAAGATGACCTATTGCTTCGCAGATTGTGTGGCGAAAAAGGTTGCGAATAAAATGAACCCAAACGTCGTTTACTGTTTTACGAAGCATAAAGCCTTTTTTCCCGTTGCGTTCGAAATTGTCCCCTGGTGGGTAGTTTGTTATGGTAGGCAAATGCACCCGGGGTTTGCTCGTGATTTTTATTCGCCCATGCTTGTTATTGAACTCTTTTATTTTTATTTAATATGAAATTTAAAATCGATTGATTATTTTTTAATTAATTTTAGAAATTCAATTGCATTAAAAGTTCATCAAAAACAGAAACTCTGAAACACGAGGAAAAGTATGCAAATTTATATTAAAAAACCCACATAACTTTCCACAATACATAATTAGTTTTTTTGCACAACAACGCCCGCTTGATTATAGACAGAGAATTGATCCATACAATCACGGTGCGCAAATACTTCACCAAGAGAATTGACCCATACAATCACGGTGCGCAAATACATCACCAACTTCTTCGATGATATT
This sequence comes from Anopheles dirus, assembly GCA_000349145.1. Classification (NCBI taxonomy): domain Eukaryota; kingdom Metazoa; phylum Arthropoda; class Insecta; order Diptera; family Culicidae; genus Anopheles; species Anopheles dirus. Next base: position 3,859,145 of record KB672713.1, on the reverse strand, counting down.
TTTCTTCGAGACCCACGCCACAGAGGGCAGCACGTTTTTTTCGGGTGAATAAGAAACCCCAATCCACTCAGCAAAACGACCCAACCAGCGCACCCATTCGCTTTCCAGATGCCATATTCCTGCCGAACATCTTGATCCCACCGTCGCCACCAGCATCATCATCATCATCATCATTACGGGTGGCGGGCGGTAGGCGAAAAGCGATAAATCTCCTCTGCTTGGGGTCTCTCACAAACACGCCCGCTCACAAAGCAGCAACAGCATCAACAAAATGCCACCAGCAACGGTTCAAAACCAAGAGATTCTTCCGAAGAGGAAAGCCTATTTATGGGGATAGCGTTCGAAGGAAAACATTTCGACCGCGGAGAGGAGTTCGTGATTCGTCGAGGAGACAGCTGTCACGGTAAGCCCCGGGCAAGCCAAAGGGTGGACGACGCTGGGAGGCAAGATTTCCACCTCCCCCTCCGGCAAGTTTTCCATACCCCCGCCGCGCTGCGTGTTGAAAAGGCACGTGGGAAACGTTATGGCTGTGTCGTTCCAGAACAACCTCTACATCAATAAAATTAAAATATATTGGAGAAAGTTCCCGGGAGGGGAGTTTAATTTCTTCTAACAGGGATGTGTAATGTGCCGTGTGCTGGTATGCAAAATATTGAAAACACTGTACCTTAAGAACGGATCCACGTGTCAGAATCACGAAGAACAACGATAGACGATCATGCATAGATTAAAAAGTGAATTAAACAGCTCTCGCGGCATACAGATCAATCTTCCACGTGCCCAAAAATCTTTCCACCGCTTCTGTTGCTCGAAGCACAATGATGAGAATAAATGGACCGTAGCATACTCCGAGCTACAGCAATAGAACCTTCATCAATTCCCGAAAACGCACAGGGAGATGTCGATAATTCCTCCGAGACCCATCAGCCGGCACAAGACCCGTCCGTCGGCAGCCCATCCACGCACGTGGGGTGTGTGTGTGTGCGGTGTGGGTCTTTCCCCACGTGGAGTTTTCAATACGAAGGTTCAGTGACATCTGCGCGATACGGTGGCGTTGATGGCCGGCCGCACGGCAAACATCGCCACGGCGGGTAGGACCGAAGGAAGTCATTTAACCTCCAGAAAGCGAACGAGAGAGCGAGAGAAAACAACTCAAACAACAACCCAAACACCAAGAACGTTCCGTTGGTCCGAAAAAAAGTATTTTCGTTACCACCAAAACGAAGCGCTCTAAAAGGCGCCATTTGCTGCTGCGGCAATAAATGGTTTGTAACGGGGTCCGGGGAGGGGGGCCAGTGATCATAAAATCTCTAAGCAAACAAAAAACCGACTCTTCCACGCGGATAGCTAATGCACGAGATACGCGCGACTGCGACACATCGATATTCCAGCGGACCCCGAGGCGGTGCCCAGCCAGCAGCCTAATGCTTTCGAATGTTGCATCCATCACGCAACCGCGCAGGGTGTGAACGGAGAAATTTGGAGCGTTTGACTGATTTCCGGTCGTTCGGATTTTATCGCGGACTTGGATTTTTAAGGTTTCAAGCGCTTGGAATGGCGCAATTGAGTCCGTCCCTCTGTGGATGCTGTTGTTGTGTACAAGATATTCTGGAAACAGATACTCGATCTGATGACTCACAGCTCCTCGCCAACGTATGCACAGCAGTACACTAGACGGGCAACAGATAGAAGCAGGAAGCTCCTTCAGACCACAACACAAACCAAAAGCATCCGTCAGCTGTTAATTAGGAGCAAAAACAACAGCGGGACGTATTCTTGACGGGAACTGATTTTGCTATTTCTTGCCACGATGACGACGGTAGGGGGGATATACATACAGTGACAGTAAGGAAATTCGACACCTACAGAGCCGTCACAAACAGACCAAGTAGCCCACTCGGTTCAATGCTACAGAAGCGGCGTCTAACATTCTGCCCCGATGAAGGTTTAATCGATTAGCGTAATTGTATGCGCGCGATCGCAATGACGATTACCGTGCACGATAATTACGATTCACGAATAGAAAACAAAAGTAGTCCCACCGGCTAAGCCGTTCCCACGCACAGCACGTTGACGTCAACGAATGCCCCGAGCGCACACAGCACGCTGCAAGAGCACGCGGAACATGGGTTTGATAGGCGATTATTGGATGTGATACGTTGAGAGGTGGGCGTTCGGTGTCTGATAGGGCCGTGGCGCGAAAGAAAGGTGTACGGGACCCAGACCGAGAAGATCATACCGAGTAGTGAACGCACCGATACTTCCCGAACGCAATACGCATCCGACTAATCTTCGTATGTGATACCTTATCAAGCACGACCCTCCACACCGAGAGGAAGCGAGATGCATTCGGCGAACGGTGCACAATAGCGTGCCGCGCTACGTGAGATTTGGAACGTGCTACTGCTCGCTCTGACTCCGACTTGGTATGCGTTTGATAAAGGACAATTTGCCTTTGACAGTGGAGTAGCAGCAGCACCCGGTTGACGGTAAATATCATTGTGTTCCCAATGTGATTGGAAGTAGCTTGAACTACACATGCAGCAGAATAAATTTGTTCTCAACCAAACCCCGGCTCGCAGAGATTGAGGTGCTCTAGCAGGGAGCCTGAAGCAAACATCGAAAGAGAAAGCACTATCTCGAACACACATGACCTCAAATGGGCAACAACATCTCGAGAAACAGCAACGATAAGAGTGGCGTCGCGCAACTGGAACGATAATCTTGCAACAGTGCCAAGCATTAGTCTAATATACACGGTCCTTCAGACTCTTCAAATTGTTTATTATTATGACAAACACTTAACATCAATTAATGGCGATTACGAGAGCAACAGCGATGGACAGAGACCACCGGTCGAGATAAGACTGTGCAAGACACGGTGCAGCGTACAGCAATGTCGCTACCGTGTGCTGTGTGCGCGTCCAGACTATACCCTAACAAGGCCCGGTCGTGTCCGGGGTTCTCCAAATACTTGGGAAAGAATTTAAACTCCAAGCTCAATCTTTGCACTGCGCTGTTCTGGAACCCATGATAGCGGTTCTATAATCGGCTTCCATCACAACACGAGACATTTGTTACATCAGACAAACACTGCTCAATGGCGCAACACACGCCCCCGATAACGATAAGCGAACGCTTGGCTGTTGTCGGGGAAGTACTCACGCAAACAGCGGCTAGCCGCTTGCCCTCGAGACCGAGAGCGATGCAGCGAGACAACGCACAGCTCAATCAGCGCACCGTGTAGCTTCACGTGCGCAATTATCTCCGGTGCAAAATTGCGGAAGAAAGATAGCCCGCGGCACGAACGTCACACTTTATCCACGGGCAGCATTCTCAAAAGCACCACGCCACACAACGTTGACAACACAACGCTGCTCCTCTTCCTGATTCCTTTGTTCCGCCATTATTGGGAGTGCATCGTAGACAACCCCACCCGAGCGGTCGGGGGAGACGTTGGACTGCGCAGTTGTCTCTGTCCGTCGGTTTAGGAGGGTAGTTCGGTGGAGAGGGCAGCAAGGTACCGACAATGGAAGTCAACAGAGCAAGTATCAGTTTACTCGTGCCGCCAAATCAGACTGTGGCGACTTGGCTACTTGCCGTCGTTTCCACACTCCGAACGGTTGATAGCCCCATATGCGCGTCCCGATGGGAAATATTAAGAACTTCGTACGTGTCTCCGGAGCACGGTGGACATAATGGTGGACATTAGTGTCAGGTTCGGGGTGATAAATGGGCATCGCCAGCCAATACCGAATTCATTGAACCGAGAGTGCCATCATGCATATTGAAACCAACTCCGTCCGCTTTACGTCTAATTATAGCCACTTAGCCATATCTTAATCATATATCACGCCACACAATCGATTTTTTTGCCGCGAGCATGCATGTAAAGCTCACGTTCACATTCCAAACGTTACCCACTCCTATTAACACCTTTTTTCGGTTAAATGATTCTCCAAATGCACAGCTATACCAACCAAACAGGCTGGCCCCGTTCTATTTTCGGACAGTTCATTAGAAATAATCATTTCTCCACGTAGTAGTCTAATGACGTTGCATTCTTCACTCGACTCCAACTAGGCTCAGCTGTGTTTTGTCGGTTAGTGTTGCGCGATTCCGTTCGTTTCCGATACCACACACCCGATGAAATTGGAGCTAATTATTCATCGTTCTGCTTCTTTTTTTGCAAATGCCTCCTTTCTCAAAGGCCACGCAATAAGATCGAGATTCTGGCTCGATACCGAAGATAATGAGGAAAGCTATCCGAGTGGCCCAAATACCAACACACCAAACGGTGCACCAGGAGAGGATTGGTTTACGCCGTTTCATGCCACTCCCGCTTGCTTGCGGTGTGTTTTGCCAGTTTCTTTGTGTGCTTTGTGATTGGGATTTATTTGCCACATCCGGACATCCGGTAAGTTCGTTTTTTTTGGGAAAGGAATGTTTTAAAAAATGTGCCAAAAATCGTAAACACAAATGCTATTATTCTACACGATCATAAACATAGTTTAAACATATCTTCATAGTTATTTCTTTCAAATCTCAAGTTTTCGACTTCAACCTATGTTTTGTGGGCAAATCGTCAACCCCGAACGATCAAGAGGAAAGACGATAAAATGTTCTAAAAATGAATGAAAATGAAGTCCGGGACGTACGTTCCAAGATTGTGCGAGTAGGCCGATGCTGAGCATTTATCTTCCTTCCGTTTACCTCTTATTCTCCTGATATCCCAATCCTCTTTCTGTTCCTTGCGCATAGCAGAGAATTTTAGACATAAAAATTTGTTCGCTAGTATTCAAGTTATAACTTGTGTAGTCCTAAGGCAGACAAATATAATAAATAAATAGCGAAAAGCAAATATGTATGTGTGGTTCAACTGAACATGTACTGCAAGTATTGTATATGTGATGTTTTGTATGCAAAATATAAGTAGACCGTTTCAGCAGACTGAAGCAAATCGTTTTACTGGCCAAAGCTAGATTATCGACGAGCCAAATATACGTCAATCTGGTATCACGCGTGTAAACGGATCTGATTTTTTTGTTATAGACAATTAGATGGCCAAACGAACGCTCCGATGGGTTAAAACTGTTAGCGTGACATGTTGACGGTGGAAGAAGGGCCAGTCACGACATGCTTTTCCCCCATCGTACAACACACGCACACAATCTCACAATTTCTCCTCCATCAGAACATGACGCGAGCGAACCAACATTCGACAAGATGGGGATAGAGCGCGCGAGAGAGAGAGAGAGAGAGAGAGAGAGCGAGAGGGTTTAATGACCGCAGGGCAAAACCGCTGGTCCGGGCACCGCCAGTTGTTGGGTCAAAAATCCACACCAAACGAACCCAGACTGGTGGACAATATCAACGCCATAAATCTTCCGTGATCCAATGTCGGATGAATGAAGCAAAGTAGGAATAAAACCCGGAAAGAAACGAACAGGGAAGACCATAATTGCATCGTTCAAAACAAATTTTAGGTTAATTTAAATTTAACCATTTTAAGCCATTTTTACGATGCATGAGGAAATCAAAATATAATATTGGTTATATGCCATGCACACTTTATGTTTCACACAGCCACATACCTGCTGCCCACCCATGTATGTACGCGAAAGATCCAATCAAATCATGGCCCCTGTCGGACCGTTTGCATACGGATCGATACATTCAAGGGCTAAGGGTTCTAGCAGCAAACCTCCAGCATAAACCATTCAACGCCCAACAGACACACACACATGTCCACACAGTTCTATCGATCGATAATGATTGTTTTGGCTCCGGGGCGACCTGCGGCTGCTGCTGGACACCAAGCCAGCAGACCCGGATGGCCACAGGACGGCCGCCGTCCATCGATTGAACTTGACAAAAATATAGCACCAGCGCCACGACCGACCGAACTGTGGCCTCATTTTTCACTGACCACAGCAGGACGGGCGGCGTTTTGTTGCTTTAGGGCCGCGGCGTTGGCAACAGCAGCTGAACAGCCGAGCCACCTTGTGTGGCACATATCGCCGGGACAAGGTTGCCCGAACCTCCTCTATGAAAAAGGGGGGGTCACATTTTGCGGTGCGGGCAAATTTTGCAGAAATTGAAAACGGACTTCCAAACAAGCAAGAGGACACTCGCGCCCGTCTCTCGCTTTTTAATGTTCTTTTACCCCCTTTTTTGGACGATGTTCCGGGCTGTACTCAAACGAGCGCTAGTAATGAAATGCAGCACGGTGCGGTGCCCAACTGTTTCCTCCCCCTAGCAGATGACTTACTTATGCTACGCTTCAGAGAGCAGCGCATGCCGCCCGTACGATCGAAGAACTGCGTAGCGCAACACCAGCAGCCCGGCAGAAACGGCGCAGTAACAGAGCAGCTGGACTGGTCTTGCGGTTTTTTTTCCTTTTTAATTTTATTTCTCTTTCATTTACATCGCCGGATACAGAACCCCCAGTCCCGACAGCTAGCCGGGCCATTACAAATTAAGCAGTTGAACGGCCTCTCTCTCTCTCTTAAAATTAAACGAATCGGTACGGTACGACGGAGTGTTGAGAAAAGTGTCGTCTGGTCTGGCCCAGGAAACAGGAAGAGTATATGGTGTAGCGCGTTCGCGATCACCAGCAGGCTTCTCGGTCCGCGGCGCTGGTGGGAGCACTGGACAAAAACCACAAAAACAACAGCTGACACAGCGGCGCATGCGCTATGCATCTAGACATTGCATGCTAACCCACACCACCAGCTGGTGCAGCTGGGTAATATATGCTTCGGAACGGGTGGACAGAAAACGGCAAGGGAATATTTGTATTATAGTTATATATTTTGAAGACATTTACAATTATACGATCCAATTTGAAAGCATTAAGAAGTACCTTCAAATGTTCAAACATTAGTAAACAAACATCTTCATCTATTTAATTTATTTCGGAATTTTAGTATAACTTCTGAAAAGAAAACAATACCACTGGGTCGTTCTTATGTTAGTTTGCGTAGCAATTAAAATTAACGCTAGATCCGATCATCCATCCTTCTCCGTTTTTTATCTGATTCTTCAGACGGCAGACGGCTCAGAACGTGGGGCATTATCAAGTTCATTACGTCGAACGGCGATAAATTAATTGCCGGTTTATAATCGAAGCAGTAAACTTTAACGAACGAACGAAGGAACGAGCGAACAAAGGAGCGACCGCCGTGTTGTTACCTCAGCCACCAAAGGCCTGGACAAACTTTGTGCGCATTGTCTATGATGTCATTGAGGGCTAGGAATACGTCTGACGATACGCTGTTGTCAAATCTATTGCATCATTTCTAGGTTAAATATATATTTACCTAGTGTATGGGGATGAAGTTTTCCTCTTCCTCAATTTGTCCATTAATTCTACACCTCATACACACGCGCTGGAAGATGATCAAAAACAATTATGGATTTATTCCTTTCCGAATGTGTACCACACCTTTCCACGGTGATGCAATCGGATGCAGTGCGTTACATGCAGCGCACTCTCACTGGCGCATGACTTGCAGGAAACTGAGTGCCAGGTGCGGACACCCACCCGCAGGATCCGTAGGGCCGTAGTGTGCACACCACCTGTGCTTCCACCAGGCACACCGTACCGTAGCATTCCCAGTGGCTGACCCTCGATTGCGTGTTCTGGTTGCTTTTCTTCTCGCTCCCTCTCGTTTGCGGTTTCCAGCATGATTTTTCAACCTGACCCAAGCGCCTGAGTCATCGTGGCCCACCAGCGGAGTGAAGCCATACGTCATCTTCCGTGACATGCCCGCCCGGTGGCCTCCCCCGCCATATGCAAGAAATCGCTGCCCGCCGTCAATCTGTTAACCTACCGAGAGTCAATCGGTAGGCTTTCGTAAAGTAAAGGTAACCATCACCATGTAAGAGAATAGACCAGGAGTTTGAAAAGCTCGCAAAATCTTGTCAAACTTAGCATCGTATGTTGGATGTGTAGAATAAATCATCTGCCACGCCATATCGGCACACTTTAAGGGTTAAAAGCAAGGAACAAGGCAGGATATTGCATGGTACATAGTTATTAGCCCCAATCAGTAATGCATTGCCGGTGCTGTGTCCTTGAGAAGGCGCGGCGAGTTGGGGGGGCAAATGTGTGCAATGCTTGAGTCATCATCATCATCGGCCACCACCAATATGCCTATTTCGCCGTAGAAGGAAGCATTCTAGGCAGAACCGGCCGTCTGTACCGTAGACCGACACTCGATGTCCGGCTGTATGTGCGGTTTGCTGTGGATGCGAACTAATGGGTGCGTCGTAAATAGACCATTGGAGGGTCCAATGTGTTGACCCAAACCGACTGGACAGACTGAGCGCTCGTATAATTGCTCGTAGCTCTTGTCATGCCCAAGGTTCAACACAGACACAGACAAGCTGCCGTTATGAGAAAATTCCTTCGAACGGTTGTCCCACACCCGAAGACAGCTTACTTCCGCTTAAGCTTCCCGAAGCACATCATCGGCAAACAGCCATCAGGGTGGCACCCACACATGCCATTTCCACACAGAACTATCATCAATTCGGTCAGAATTCCATCTTATCGATTCTACATATAGCCCGCCGAGCCAGCTTCGAGAGCCCATTCGGCGATTTATTTATTGAGCAGTGGCGGAATCCGTTTCCCCGAGCGTGCAAATGACGCGCTAGGAGGCAAGATTTTCTTAGGTTTATTCCCGCACAAGCACGCACGCTCACACCGCAGCAGTACGCAGAAGGAATGGTCTCCGTGTGGCATAAATCGGCCCGCTCCATTTTTTTCAGGTACATCATCCGCACAAAACGCAACGGTTTGGGGGTTCCGCCGGTCGGCTCTCCAAGCGCCATGAATAAAAATCCATCCATCCAGCCGCCACCGTGCACAACAGCTTCCCGAATGATACGGCTTTTATTGCACGATTTCCGTTCCGGCGAATCACAAGAGAGTATTGCTTTCATAATTAATTACGGCCACCGGGTCCCGGGGCTCACGCCTGAGGAGACCGGACCGGGCCCCGTGTGTTGTTGTGGCGCAGGTTCTGGTGATAAATTGAATCAGTTATACGGCTGGCAATGATCACGTAGCGTTTGCCAGTCCGGCACAGCAGCATGAGGTAATAAAACTTACCATGGCACGTTCTTGGTACGGTCGGGAAGCATCAAACCGAGCGAGTGTTCCAAGAAACAGTAAAATACGGATATTTACAAAAATATGCGAGCATTTTGATTGTCCTAGAAACGGCGCTACACACAGAAGCTACAGGTTTAATAATTTGTTTGACATGCATTATCAAGACATCTGGAATAGGTTGAGAAAGCCTTGTTGATTTTTTTAAATATTAACAAAAATCAGAGTTCACAAAAATAAAGTAAAAAAATAAAAATAAATAAAGTAAAAAAGACGCAACAATTAAGGATAATATTCAACTCTTTTGTATGCTTTTTTATGCATAAAATATTGAAAAAAAAATCAATTTTATCAAATTTGAGCACTTGGCTAGTTTAAATGTGCAAATAATTATTTCTATATTTGTTTTCAATTGCAAAGATGTTTGCTCATATCGTTTGCGATGTTTGAAACCGATGAAGTAATTACTAGAAAATAGATACAATATTATAAAGACTGAAATTATTCTACATCTTTATTCTTACAAATCGAAACACAATCCTTCTTGCAATGTCATCTCTATGTGTCGTCACGTTGCTCAAATATGACTGAAAATCGTATTTTTCTGTAAGGACATTTGCGATTTTTGACATTGGTTGACACATTTGCAGCGAATTTCGACTTTGAGCTGTCAAGAACTATTTTAGATTTAACGCTCATTATGTTATTTTCACTCCAAATCCCACCGTTCTTCAGGTATCTTCGAAGCAACATCCATCAGAATAAAAACAAGATAAGATGATAAAAAACATTAAAAAACATGTTCAACGAATTTCGATTTAAGAGAGACACAAATAATCCATTTGCAATAATTTCAAATTTTCCATATTATAAGAAAATACTTTTTGCGTGAATGAAACACGAAGAGATAAATGTAAGGAAAGCTTCATTTATTCTGCATCGCCATACATTTTGTTCATATTTCACAGCCTTCGCTGCATGACGCAAAAAAGCTGAGCAAACCACTTGAAAATTGAAAAGATTATGTAGAAAAAGTTTTAAAAATCTGAATTGTTTTGAAGCGAATACGGTGCCTATACGACTGTTATTAAAACACTCCGGTTTAACTTCCAAATGCCGGTCGCAATATCGAAATCAATACAATCAAAACGCCCACTCTATTTTGGTCATTCGTCAACAAGCAAACACACTCTTCCTGCCCAAACCCAAAGCGATCGAACAGTGCCGTTCGTGCACGAGTCTTTCCGTCTTTAACGAGAGCACCTTTCAGAGCGTTCTTTTCCGAACTTTCACAATAAATTACACCCACACACACGCGGGGTTCGGAAACATTTCACTCCGATTCTCGACCGTTTAGAATCGCTTACACGTGGCAGCATCTCTTTAGCCCCTAACCTGGTCTCCTATCCCGATGCCTTTGATTTCGTTCAGCTGAAACTTCGGGCGGGGATTGTTGGGCCGGACACGCCGGCCAACCGGCGTGCAAATGTCCGACAGAACGTAAACTAATCGAGTTCCACCCACCGATGCGACGGTGGCGGACACTAGAAAGGCGACAGCGGTGAATGGGAACGATCGGCAAAATGAACGACCATCAATTGATTTGTAATTGCTGCATCGTTTGGGTTTCATTTCAGCTCTTTTTATGTAGTTCCTTCCCGTAGTTCTGGCTCGTACGAGTGTGTGTGTGTGTGTGTTTCGATGCAATTTTGATGCCAAATACGTCTCTGTAGAAACCAGTGAAGTAACCACCGCCTTGAACTGGGTGCTTGCTTATCTTATCTGTTGTTGTTTGTTGGTTAAACAATTAATGTATTACCAATGTTGTTGAATTTTTTAACCGCTCACTCGAGCATAAATCACGCACACAACGCAAGCGGTGTGCTATCAATAACTTAAAATAACCTCGATTATAGATTGCTGTGTCTCAATGGCTTTAAGATGAAAAAACAGCCGCATCACGACCGGAAAACAGTACGTAAAACTGTGAGGAAACTATTCGTTCGCTTATCAAAAACAAGAGTCAACTGTTTCAGGAAGAAACTTGTTCCAGACAGCATTGAAAACTAACGAGGTGGACACGGATCGAATGCACTATCAAAACGTTAACCCAACCAACGGTTTTACAACTACTTGATTACGCTCCATCGAGCAAGAAAGACGCTAGTATGTGGGTCTGGGTGTTCAGATTCCGTTCGCGAAGACAATTTCGCAGATCCCGGCGAAAACAAAACATAAAATTCCGTTGCTTCCGTACCGTGACAGCGCGTTCCGTTGCGGTCGAGCTAGAAAATGCACTAGGATTTCTAGCACAGGAGGAAACATAGAGAGAAAGTGAGTTCAAAAGGCGCTAACGTGACCGTGCATCTGGCGCCGGAAAGCAGCGGCAGCAGTCCGACACTGACCCGAAGCAAACAAACAAAAAGAACGGAGGGGCAAAATAAAACAAAACCCTCCGCCTTCGATCGATCGACGAAACGCGCCGTAAGTCGATCACTCGGCTCATGGCCGCGTGGCCTCTAAGGAAGACAGGACAGCATCAGGAGGAAGACACAGCAGAAGGGTTGCATGCTCGCGGGCGCGAGCGCGCGCGCGCACGCGAAAGACCAGCCTAGGGATCCCAATGTTTCGCTAATGAACGCATCATTATCGCACCACTCGTGTATTTCCTGGCGCGACGAAACGGCGCACCACTGACATCATCTGCCGCATTAAGTATTTATGACGCCTTTACATAAGACGCAGAAAGGGGCTCGCACCAGGGCACGGTATAGTGCAAGGAACAGGGGAGGTGGTAAAAGTGGAGAAATGTGCTTCACTTTCAGGAGAGAGAAAAAAACACACACACAGCATAAGGAACCCGGCTGTTTTAAAGCCACCGTTGACAATTAGCTCCCTTGTGCGGTTTGGTGGACGAAGAAAAGCATGGTTGATCTGCTTTCTAACTTTTAAGAGGAAAAAATTGCGTTTTCGGTAGTTTACGTGCATACTAACACTACGAAAAATGGTGTAATATACCTATTTGTACCGAAAGCAGTAATTTGGACCCCGTTTTTTTCAACCTTCAATATATTTTGCAATATTGGACTTTTTTTAATCCCTCATATGCATACTATACTCATACAGTTTCAGAATACATTTGTTACTTTTTTCCTAAAACTTTTTCCTCATACTGTATTTATGGCCAAAAGTCGAGTTTATCCCTTTTCCGAAAGTGAAAAAAAACATTTTGTTATATTTTATTTAGAGTCGAAACTGCCCGAAACGGAAAAATACGCTCTATTCATTACGTAAACGTTACATACCAAAAATAAACAAAATAAATAAAATAGAATATAGTGAAATAAATAAAATAAATAAATAAATAAATAAATAAATAAACATAAAAATTCTAACAAAAACTATATTTTTTCAAAATTTTACTGATCGGTTACATTTTTTATTTAATTTCATATTTATCTTGAGCTTTCATTTTCTCTCTGTAGAACAGCGTGTTCAAGTGATGAATAGAGCAAACATACTTTTTTTGTCTTGAGCATACTTGATTCCAACAAATAAAAAAATAACTTCTTTAAAATGGGGAAAAACTTTTAAAAAATGCGAAAATGTACAACTATTAAATATAAAGAAAATCCTTTTTTGTTATTTTTTTTCATTCTTGGTTTCATATGTATTCGAAAAACGCCTTTTTAACACAGAAAAATGACAAAATGACAAAAATGTAAAAATGTCCACTCGATCTTTATAGTGTTAAAGTCTGCTTGCAGTATTTATGGGATGCGTATCTTTTGATCTGAATCTTCTCTGATGATATTAAGTGGCTTAAGCAAATTACTGCCCATTCTCTAACGGAACATAGCGCTCTCGTATGGCGGCTCCTCACAGTGCGCACGGCACGCGCTGGGGCGGCTATAATTAACGACGAAACACGGGGTAAATTATTCACATGCAAAACAGCGTCAACCTTGACACGACACCAGAGGGCCGTTTCCCATCACTGCCACCCAGCACAATCAATAATCAATGCAATTATTGGGCTCCCTTCTCATGCCCAGGGCCGGGCAACTGTAAGCGCGGGCAGAAAAAGGAAATCAGTACGCAAATGGTGGGCCAATTTGAAAAATTGTTAAAAAAAATAAGCCTATAAAACGCCACCGGTTCCAGAGGACTGGACTTTTTCAGCCGGCAACCCCTGCGAAAGAGCCAGCTGAATTGAGCCATTATTGGGTAGGTGGAATCCGTGGGGGGATGAATAATAAATATGGCAGCATCATGGAAAACCCATTCAGCAAACATTTCCCAATTATTTCCACAACATTTAGAAATGTTGGTAACATTTTACACACAATATTAACATTTTCTACGAATTTGTTTAGCTTTAATTCGTTCAGGTTTTGAGTAGATTGATGGTCAATTTTGATTTTTTTTTTCATTTTCTTAATTTTTAATCAATTTGTGCCCTTGGGTGCATTGTAGTTAGTTTTTATTTGGTTTGTACCCATTTTATGTACACATCCTTGAAAGGTTTTAATTCTGTATTCTGGAAAGATCGTCTGCTTAAAGAATTAATTTGAGATTTTTATTATTTACTTTTTTTATTACAACCACCTTACCATATAGAAAGTTTTTACAAGATTTTGAAGCTGGGGTGGATATTTTTTAGACGACCAGCCCTTAATTTAAAAGGAAAACGAGGATCCTCATCGAAGAGTTCAAAAATATGTATAAAACATGTTAACTACAATATTTCCAAATACCGGCAAAAATTTGCCTTATTATTTTTTCGATAAGTAGAATGCAATAGAAGATGAAAAGTTTATTTAGTGGATTCTGCCAAGGGAACAGATGTTTTTAGGACAATTTCATTGAATTTGTCATTGTAATGTTGTAACAAGGAAAGGAAAATTCACAATTTATAAAATTTGTACTATTTTTCCACCACATTAGTGTGTATTCATGAAATGGAAATTGAAATTAAAGCAACACAAACAGCTCTTGCTGCCATTTTCCTCAACCTCTGTGTTAAAAACTAACAGAAGTCAATGTTAGCGATCAATGATACTCAACGTTAATTATGTTTGCTATCGTGGTACGTTTCAAAAAAAAATCTTTGACACACGGTGCGTGCCCACACCTGTGTAAACTCATGACAAAAACCCACGCCACGTGAAGCAATGCCCATGCCCATGCCCAAGAAATTTTCCAAAAATCTACCCGCAATATCTAATTCGTATACCTGTGCGCTGTCCAGTGGGCATAGTTCTTTCGGAAGGTTCCGGTTACACTCCGGGCCTCAGAACCGAAGCTATTCAAACATCCTCCTGCTGCCCGCCCTGCTGCTTGTCATCCTAGTCCTTCTCATGGCCACCTTCGCCGCATCGATTCATACTTTCTAGACACATTCCGCCGCCTTCTAGCGACAAGAATCCCGTACCCGGGAAGTGGAGCGCAAAGAAGAAGCGCAAGCCATGAGAATAATTCAAGGCCTCACCGCAGGAGGCGACGATAAAGCACAGCGCAAGGGGCTTCGAATGGGAAGGAATGGTTTGTGTGTATCGAATTTCCCGAACGATCGGTTCGATTGTCTGTCGCGCTTGTTCTCGGATGCCCGGAATGGCCATTTGCTTCTTGCGCGGCTAAGAATGAAAATACATTTTGTCATTCATGTTTGCAAGAACAACAAAACAAACCACACTCACACCAACTTACCGTTTCACCATACTTTCGACGACGTTCGTTCCGTTGGTCTCCGTAATGCCGACGATGCTTTCTTCCTCGACCGAGCCTATCGTGTACCCGGGGGATGCAGTTCGTTCCGCACTCACCGGGAGGGGTGGGCGCGCACGGAATCGCACTTGTGGAGACAAAAAACAACAACGGGTGCTGTAAGGTGGTGGGAGGTGG
This sequence comes from Anopheles dirus, assembly GCA_000349145.1. NCBI lineage: Eukaryota > Metazoa > Arthropoda > Insecta > Diptera > Culicidae > Anopheles > Anopheles dirus. The sequence goes on along the minus strand of KB672713.1, from coordinate 3,844,120 downwards.
CCGACAGAAAGCGACGGACGGTGGCGCTAGCGGTCGCTGGCAGTGGCAAAGAATGAACACCGAACGGAACGGAAAATCGAACTGCGGGAGCGAATTTCCGGCACGCGAGAACACTGCGATGCAGATTGCGACAGGAACACACTATCTTCACGCACGAACAATTATTACGAGCTTCGTACTTTGCACACTTAAAATATATGGCTGAGCCTCTCCGTTTCCACTTGTTTTCATAGAACCAATTTCACCGCAAAACACTACCAGCCAACGCACACGCACACAGGCGCATCACTCTGCTGCACAGTGCCGCACTAACACACCACCAACGGACGGACGAGCATCGGGACTGCGCACACCGGGGCACCACCAACACGGAACAGCTGCCTGGCCTGGTTTGCTTGGGAATGCTCGAGCTGCTCCAGCCAGCAAGCCTAACCAAAACAAAGTAGGCGAATTCGCACACACACAAGCGCGCGCATATACAGAAAAACCACGATTTCGCTTCCCCTTTCACGTCTCGTTGCGTCGTTAGGTTGTTTCTCGGTTGTGAGATTCAGCACGGGAAAGAACACACGCATGTAACCCTCGAGACGCACGCACACTTCGCCGAGCAGGATAACGCACCGAGAAAGACTGCTCCCTCTGACTGCACTTGGCGGAGGATTCCCTTCTACTGGCAGGCCAGCCGTACACAACAAACACAACGCGCTTGCTGGGAGCTGGTGTGTCGTCCCCGTAGGAAGTACGGACGCAGGCCAAAACACACCACCAACAGCGAATGAGGCACAGCGACACACACTCGCAGAACACACTTAGCAGGAGCGAGACAAAACAAACAAAAAAACACTGGAAAACACTTGCTGCTGCTGCTGCTGCTGCTGCTGCTGCTGTTTGCCTTTGTTGTTCCCTTCGCTTATTTTTCACTTCTTCTTATCCGGGAAAGCCGCATCCGATGCGCTGGTAGGACCGACGACGACGACGCGAAATGCACTCTTCTGCACTAAAAATAGCATACCCACTTCTGCTGCTTGGAGCACACTTGGATCTTGCTGCTGCTGTTGCTGTGGCGTCTACTGGCGAGATGATGATGGCAGGTGACGGGGAACCGAAAACCGAGAAAGAAGAAAGGCGCAAAAAATATGCACAAGAGAAATGGAAGGGATTAAGCGGTGGCTGTGGAGAGCGCCGTCGTCGTCGCTAAAATGGAGCGCGACCAACGCGGAAATAGCGTAAGACAATGGGGGGGGCACACAAATGACACATATTTCCTCAATGGCGAATGATTTTATAATTGGCTGATGTAAAGTTTTTATTTTTACTGTCTCTTCCGTTTTTGTCGCTCTCTTCGTTTGCTTTCCAAAACGGCATACGCAAAAGCGAGCTTTTCTAGTTGTTTTTCGTGCGTTATTTCACTAGCATCGTTTTGTGAGACGAAACTCTGGTTGCAGTTTCACTGAGCCCGACTGCAGAGTTTCGACGCTATCTTCGAGAGAAAATCGATTATTCGATACCAAAACAATAACCTAACAACGCAGCATGATGGCTCGCTTCACGAATACACTGACACACACCATACAACTTGGCAAGCAGTCTCACTGCAATGGGAGTAATTTTACGTGTGGACACAGATGTCCGTAAGAAACGCCATTCAAGAAGACCCAACAGAGAACGGATTACTTCGATTGTTCTTCGTTGGTGCACACAGCGAAAACCTCGGCCAGGCCAGAAGTAGGCAGAAAAGCAAACAAACACCAGCACCAACGGCGTGGTATTGGTGATGCTGGTTTTCCTTCCCTTTCGCAAGTGGGCTTATATCGACCGTATCTTTCTGCTGCTAGTTCTCCGTCTCTTTCTCTCCCTCTCTCTCACTCGGGCATGTTGCGAACAAAACGAGCCTAACTAACGCGTGTGCTCTGACGCATCAACATTAAACACAACGAAAAAAGCATTTGGGTGCATCGCAGTTTTCGACCCGTCAATTGGAAGGCATTTTCATGAACGATCGATTGATTCTTCATTCATAACACAAGCCTCGCATACACACATACGCACGAACTTCAGGCTTCAGAGAACACACACTGGGCAAAACTAACGCAGAAAATCGGTGAGGTTCTACTAGTTTGCCGAGTTTCTACTAATTCTACTAATTTGCCGAGAAAAAAGCACTCCCCCGCGACGGTGGTTTTATAGAAGGCATACTTACCGCGAACAAACCGAACGATCCGTAGTTTACGTTGGGAAAAGTGGTTCTTTCAATTTCTTTACGCTCCCGCCCTCACACACAAACTGCTTTTGTTGTCTGTTGAGCGGACTCTACACATCAATACAACGGCCCGAGAACGAAGCCGAGAAGGCCGAAACGCCAAACGACAGTTCCCCGTTGGCGATAGCGGTCCGTTGGGAGCTGATTAACACCGGAGTAATAACGGCGTTGGCACTCTTATTCAGCTTCGCTCGGGTCTGTAGTTTCCAATTTTTTAAATGAGCGTTGCTCGGAGTTTCCAAAATTATGATGTTTTTACTTTGAATTCTAGTTCTTTAATTTTACTTCGCAATAATTAATTGCCTTAAAGCTGCGGATTCTTCATGTTTAATAAACATTTCCGTTTATTATTTTGCTTACATAACAATTTTCACCGATTAAATGTTTATGCGTCGTTTACTATCCAACAAACTGTAATTTGACCAGACATCTTCAGAGCGTAAACAACAATGGAAAATATCAAACATCGATAGGTAGCAAGTATGAGTTCGTGATGTACTAGAAAAGCCCTTATTACACAGGGTATTTTTTGGATGGAATTTTCTGTCAAATCGGTTTGACAGATTTTACCATGCCTCGAAAAAATGAATTCGACACGACCTATTCATAATCTGTCACCGTGTGGTAAAATCTGTCAACGTTGAAAATTGGCTGTTAACTTCGCAGAAGAATTTCGCACTCGGCTTTTTTAGAGCTCCCAATAAATGTTCTGTTTAGTTCTGTGCTGATGCATGTCGCAACATCATCAAAAACTTTCATTTTAAGCTGAACGTAGATCAGATGACAGAATATTCCAACTTGATGCCACGGATCGTGATTACACACACGGCATGGAATTTTCTGTCAAAAACCTCGATCGAATCATTTTTGACAGAAAATTCCATCCAAAAAATACCCTTTGTAATAAGGGCTAAAGGGATACCATCTGGTCATAATGATCATCAGCTCGCGTTTGTGAGGGTCAAGAATAGGCAATGTTTGAAACGGGTGTAAATTGAATGAACGTATTTATTTTTTATAATTAACCAAACGAAGGATGCAAGCATGTAAAAACTAATTTAAAACTCTAAATAAAAAGACAAATTTTCGATGTACTTTCGAACATGGTTTCGAACCAAAGACGTTGTCAAAGTGTGCCGGAGTGGAGCATTGAATTGTATTATCCGGTTTATCCGGTCGGTTCAAACTTCAGCGGTTTTCCTGGCCTCGTATACAACCTCTCTAAAATCTAAGCATACCCTGAAACAACTGGTTGAAAAACTTACACAAACGTTTATGATATTTTTTGTACAACGAGTTATATAGGAAACTTGACGTTTGTTTTTCATCAATGCACGTTTGCCTGCTAGTTGGGTAATTGAATAAGGGTCATAATTTAGATTAAATTAACGTTACGCTTTTGAAAAAGTTTGTGTGATGAAAATGCCAAACCTAGTCCTTTGCAGATGTTTCGTGATTTTGTCAATTTATTTTTCCGAATTGTTAAACTATTTAGCATTGTCGTATCTGATTCTTTTTAGTATTTGTACCATGTTTAAAGAAAACTAATGCCATATTTAATAACTGTATTTGTGCATATTTCTCAAAAGCCTTATTGTATCAGTCATTTACTATACTAAAATACAACATTGCGGGGGCCACCCTCTTTTAGGAACATAACGAAAAAATGAACAATTTACGATGAAATAATACTTGATTTAACGAAAAAACTTGGCAAGTTTATAGGATTAATTAATTTGAAAAACATTCCATCTCAATTTTAAACGTTCAATGCTCACTTTCTTTCAATTGTAACTAATTGACAGTCGTATACGGCTGGAATTGTAAACACATATGTTACCTGATATATACTTATAGGCATAAATGGCTATATTTTCTAGTTATTCGTGATTGTGGTGCAAGTTTGATTGAGTAGTAAAGATCCTAACAAATAAACCACTGTAGTTTTTATCCTTAATCCTACCAAAAATGAGCTGATGCATGATTATTATTCTAGAGATTAGTATAATGACGCGCTGTTTGTATTATGCGCTGGAAATATGTTGATATAACTCATAACTATTTCATTCGACGATTGTTTGACTAACACTGCGTTGCTTAAATGCTTAAATAAACGAATATAAAACAAATCCACTCCTAGCACTTGCACCCACCCCTCCTGTGCGAAGTAGAAATATTGGTCAAAAGCAGCCCGAGGTAAGGTAAAACTATAGGGAGGAAATGAGGTAATGAGAACAAAAATGTCGGTCAGTGCACTTGGACACTGACAATACGGCCTCTACGGTCGTCATACTTATAAATAAAAAAGCAGTCATTTGAAATATTTACATAAACCGTTCCATCCTCCAGCGCCACTATTAATAATCATCATAGCCATAGTAATCGTCGTCGTCCCCGGTATTAAGCATATCGGCCAGTGATTTATGCTCCGGTTCCGGTTCAGGTTCCGGTTCAGCATCTGCCTCGTCGTCGTAATCGTCAATGTTATCTACAAACGAGAAACAAGAACAGTTTAACATCCATGTCTGTAACAATGTCAATGCTACCGATACCACGTGTTTACCTTGAACGCCTTTGCCCGGTCCTTCTTCCGTAACTTCGTCTTTCGTACCGCCGCTAGCCACCACTGGCAGTGTTGCCTGCACTATATGCTTTCTTCTTGATGAACTTCCGAAATTAGGTGTAGGTTTCAGACCACTGCTACCACTACTTCCACGACCGTTCGAATCAGCCCCCAGCAGCGTGTCGGACTTCTCTTGCTTGGGACGAACCGGTGATATGGGGATTTCCTTCGATTCTTGTTTAAATTCATCTCGCGCCTCCACTGCCGACGTGGTCCCCGCCGGTGTAGCTGATGTCGCTGCCCCAGCCGTTCCCTCGCCATCGGTTAGCGTTTTCAATATGTCATAGTTGATTTTACTCGATATTTTCTTCTCCTGCAGTATCATCTCGATCGCTTCCCGGGCCGACGAAGAGGGTCCAATCATCTTTTTCTTCACCGTGCGACGCTTTTTCTTCTCCGGTTTACCTTCCTCGCGCTCCCTAGCCATCCGTTCCTCTTTTATCTTCACCTCTTTCAGATATTCCTCGTTCAGCTGCTCCCACAGCACGTTCTTATTGTTGGCTTCCTCCTCCGTCATGATGTACCCATTGATTTCGTCATCGTCCAGATCCTCCGTTAACAGTTCCCCATCGCCCAGCTCCTCTTCCTGCTCCGTCGCCCGGCCCGCATCGCCACCCGGTCGGTCGGTTTCATTGTTCGCGCAGATTGCTCTCAGATCCGGTCGCATCCCTTCCGGTATGAGCGGTTGCGTTTTGTGCGTGCCCCCGCTATCACCCGCTTCCTCGACCAAACACTCGCTGATGACGTCCATCGTGGACTCCTCGATGAACTGACCCGTCTCCTGCAGCTCGTCGAACTCCATTTTCTTCAGCTTACGCTTTTTGCCGCACCGGGAGGTCATCTCGCGATCGAGCGCGGCATCGATTTCCGCCTGCAGCTGGTTGAATTCGGTCGTTTGCTCCTCCAGCTTCTGCAGGCGCTCTTTGTCCCGCTTTCGGGCGGCCTTGAACGCGGGTGGATCCTGCTCGGCCTCCAGATCGACGGCCATAAACTCGTCCACCGTTAGGGCGCTGCTTGGCGTTTCGCCAAACTCGAACAACCGCTTGCGCAGGGTGGATTCGTGGATTTTCACGATGCGCACGATGTCGTTCGGCGTGCGACTGAAATCGTGCATCCGGGCCGCAAGCAGCAGCGCTGCACCGCACAGCCCGGACGGGCGCCGTCCGGAGTGTATGGAGTCTTTCTTCATCCTCTGGACCAAGCGCTGTGCCGTCATCGATACTTCGTGCGTCTTCTCTCGGAAGTCCAGCTTGTTTGCGTACCGCATGATGTAGATACAGGGATCTGAAGACGAAGAGAGCAACGAAAGGAAAACTTGTTACTATAAGCAATCTACAATGTATCTTCAGCTATCTGTTCAACGCAGAGTACTACCAGATATCTTGAGTGGTGCTTAAGTGATCGCCTTAGCTAACCGCGCGGTCTTTACGAATCAAAAATTTAATTGCAGAATAGATTGACACATATTTGAGAGATATTTTTGGCATTTATTAAGGCATTTTATTAAGTGCACGTACCTTTGCTCAACTCCCTTCTAGTAAAAACCCGTTTTTTTACAAAAACCATAAAAACATCCAAAATGCATTAACCATTTTCGGTAGAAACAACATCTGACCATGACTTTTGTTCAGAAAAAAATATTTTTAGTACGTCCTTGACCACTGCTCTTAAGAACCGGTACATGGAATTCGAGTTCGAAAAGTTATTTTTTTATAATCTTTGGGGATTTTAAGATGTACGTCACTGAAAGTCACTGAAGAAAAGGATTACGAATTGAGAATAGTTAGCGCACTGATTGGACAGATTTGAACGTTTAAAAAAGCCTTAAAACCGTATGCAGAAATATGCAACACTTATGACAACTTTACTTATATTGTTCAACTTTTTATATTGGAGAACAACCCAATAATGATGTTAGCTTTAAATTTAGGATACACGTACTATGCGTTTGAGGATGCGTTTTGACGAAAAATAAATAACTATTAAATATCGATGCAGCATGTACCTTCACGTATAGGAAATATCTCAAATTACAATTTATTTAGAGACATTTAAAAAGATTAGTTCATAATGCTATGCCTCGAAGTAAGCCCTTGCTCAGCCAGTTATTTATAATTTGAACATTCAGTGCATCCGTAACAACGAAAACACAACAATAAAATTCGTACATCCGCCGCTATAAACTGCATTTTGAGGAAAACATTCACCACGGACGAATTCGATCGTAAAGGTGGAATTTATACTTCCACCAAACAGAGCAATTTCGCACGTGTTCTGTTCAAGGTTTTCCTTCATGATGCCTATGGAGGAAGTTGTAAAAAAAACATTAGATTTACATTCCTATGTAATCACATTCCTTTTCAATCATCATGTTTTATTCATTTAAAGGCGATTTTTTTCCTAATATGAAAAATGTATCTAAATTATTAGAAAATTATTTAAAAAAGCCCAAAAATCATTTTTTTCATATCAAAAAAGCGAAAAGTTCTTTGAGAAAACGACTCATCACTTCACGGGGGTGCATCCACGCTTACGTAACCAAACCGTGCCAAAGCTCTTCGGCAAACGCTAGGCCGGCGCATGCCAACCAGTTTCGAAGAAAGTAAAAGTACTCCCTAACCTCTTCCCGGTGTGGCTGGCAGAGAGGAGAAACGAACACGGCACACGAGTGCCGTCGTGCCAGGGAACCGTGGAAATGCAACAAGCACCTCCCGTGATGCACTTTATTGCACAGCTGAATGCAGCTAGTTTCCTGCTTTCCGCTCACACGATCTATCCAACCGTGAACCGGGGGAATCGAGACTATCCCACGATTTATGTTGCAGTGGCGGCGGCCCGATGAGCGAGTAGCGAATCTGAATAACTAATCAGCGTATATTGCATTCGAAAAAAACTTTCATTACTACTACACGGATGTTGTGACTTTTTATTTATTTTATAAAAATATAGCAAAAAGTATTACAAACAACATGAAGTGCTACGTTTCTCAATAACTTAACCCCCCCTAAGGAAAACCTCGCTACCAATCAACCGAGACCGAGTCTTTCACTATTGCCAAACGCCACCATTATCACCATGCGCCACGAAGAGAGCGTCGGAAATGCGTAAACACTAGGAGAGTATAATTATAGGTGTTGCGAAAAGGAAACATCCTTCACATTCGGCCGGTCATCTGCTCGATATCGATGTTTATCACCAACCCCATCCTCGTCCGGTTGCAAGGTCAGCTATAATTTATTTCGAATTAAATCACCGATTCGGTCACCCAAATGAGACGGTGATGCGCGAACCACGAAAGCGCACCGGAGTGTGACAAACATCCGAAAACGCGTGCAAACATGTGATGACCCCACCAAAGGGGAGGGTGGACCTGGGCAGTTCTGAACCATTGCAAGACTTTTCTCATCAGCCTTCGCGGTTGCTAGTGTGTATGAGGAACAACAGAAAGAGAGTGTGAGAGAGAGAGAGAGAGAGAGAGAGAGAGAGAGAGAGAGAGTAAAATGTGAGCTGTGTGTGCAGTCAAAATATGCATGCAATTTAATGCAATCGTATTGCAACACACACACACAACAGCACAACAGCAAATGCACCACCTTCATCATCGTTCCCCCGTACGTACCAACACGAGAAGAAAATCGCGATCGGACGGACGAAAACAACGCCAAAACATCATCCACCCCACAAGGCGGCGTTGCAACCGTGCCCGTAGCAGGCTGTGCGCGGTGGAAGGGAGACGGAACACACGCACACACATGCACGAGACGGGCTGTTTGTTTTGGGTAGGGGATGCAAAAAAGGAGCCCAACCCTCCCCACAGCAAGCGCCGGCTGCTGCGCGTGTTGCTAATCGCTGGGCGGCAGCAGTAACCCCTCTCAGTCAGCTCAGTTCTACTTCGGTGTCGAAGACGAGCGCACACACGGACGGGCGGTGAGAACGTTGTGTGGTGGTTGTGCCTCGACCTGCAACAGCGGTGGAATCGTGAGTGAAAAGAACGCCTGCTTTCCACGTGAACTCGCTGCCAGTGGCAGTTTGTTTGGGAAAGTGGCCGTGCCGAAGGATGAGCCGTGCGATGTGAGTGTACTAAGTTAAGCCCACCCCCCACCCAACAGGGCGTGAAGTGAGTCAAGTTCAATTATCGCACGTGCTGCCGGCTGCTTAGCGTCGTGTTGCTAAACAATCGTGTGTGCGGGAGCCCGGCGACCTCTTCTAGTACGGAGGGCGCCCATTTCCGAACGGCGCAGATTTCGCAGCAAACAGGCAAAATGTCGAGCGAAACCAAAACGGAAGAACCCAAGCAAGCGCTACCATCACTCATGAGAGCAAGCACACGTTGAGGCTCGTAATAAAACTCGTGCGCTCCACCACTCTGTGGGCGCGCGCGCGCGTGGAGACCTTCAAAAAAGGCGCGTCGCGAACCACCGAATGGCGTAGCAAAGAAGCGAGCAAAGTTGAACCAGAGGAAGAGCAGAAAAGAAGCAAAAAAAACCAACAACCCAACTCCCAAAAACGGCCCCAAGCAGCTGACCGTGAAATGGGAAGGTGTCGCTGCCGAAAACGGTGGGATCGACCGCGGTCTCCAGCGTCTGTGTCCGTGTGTGTGTGTGTGTGTGTGTTCTTGTGTCTGTGTGGGACCGGCTGAGAGGGGGCGCGCGTGACAAGAAACGGGAGGCTGCTGCGAGATGATGGTCAACGATGGATGGGTAGGAGAGGTGATCGACCGGTTTTGTGCAAAAGTGTCTTCGCGCGGTCGTTAAGCATCCGAGCCGGAGCGAAAACAGTCACCCAGCCGGTGGATACTTCGTGCGAACAAAGAAGAAGAAAAAGTCAAACAACACCCGAATGACCGATGCGACAAGTTGCTCGGGTGGCACGCGATTCTAATCGGTTCTCCCATCCCCTCCAAGCACCGGTTGCAACTGTGTCGACGGAGGTCCGAAAGGCCCCGCGAACGGGTGCAATTAAGCCGGGTGAACGAGAACGAGGGCGCCGTACAGCACGCTTCCAGATGGTTCTAAGTCGTGTCGAAAGAAGACTAGATCTAGCTCTTCTCAGTACAAAGCGAACCAGGCGCCGAGATGAAATCGAATCTGAATCTGAAGCAGGCGAACGCTTGATCGCCCAGCATGGCCTGCTAGCGAAAAGAACACTCCAACTCGCTCCATGGCATACTACGCTCCGCCCGTCGCCCAGAAACGAAGAACTTCAACAAGCGACGAACCCCCGCGCGGTTGCTGGTGCTGTTGCGCGTGACGCACTCACACACATACGCGCTGTCAACCGGCGCTTGAAGCACCAACGGTGGTGCAACGGTATTTCTTGCTGTTGTTCCACCCCTTCAAGAACTTGATGCCACTCTAAATTCGGCAATCCCGGGACAGCCGTCCTTCAGCCGGCGCGACATGCGGGTTTCTGTGTTACCAGCGCGTGTATGCGCGTTTTTTTTTCTTTCTTTTCGGTGTTGTTGTTGTGCGGCTCTCTCGTCGAACGCAGCCCCGCTAGGCATGCGGGCGAGCATGGAAAAGAGCTCGTCGGATCGTCCTTCAGGCGTCAGCGAGCAATGTAGATTTTGTTGTTGTTGCTGCTGCTGCTGTTGCCGTGTCTCGCTTTTGCCCGCCGGTGCGTGCTTGTTTCTTTACCCAAAGCATTAATTTTGTGATCTTTTTTTCTTTCTCCGTCACCCAATGTGTGCAAGAGATCATTTTCAGCTCGAAGGCTGCCGGCGATCACCTTGGAACGGATCGGAATGCCGAATGGGCTGCTCGCAGCGCACCGCCGGCTTGGACGTAACCTTGCCAAGTCAAAGTCAAACGCCCCGTCCGGCAAAGGTCAAACGCTGCGCTAGCTGCAACCGTGTTAGGGATGCAATAGGACAAAAGTGTAAGGGGAGCGATAGCTACACTAGCACTTTCACTGGAGATAGCGAACAAAAAAAAAACACACACATTTCGATTGTTATTTGTTGCCGCAACCACTTCTAGACCGGCGCTGTGCCCAAGATGGTCTAGCAGTGGCCGGAGCTGGTGTGTGCGCGAGTGGGAAAAGCCGCTTAGAAACGAGTAAAGAAACACACGAAACGAATGATTGATGGTAAGCGATTCGACATTGGCTGAAGTTGGTGCTTTCCTGACAACCTTGCGTTTTTGGAATGTATCGTTGCACAGAAACACTGTTTCATAATAGTTAAAATTGGTCGCGATGTGTGTGTGCCTGTGTGCATGTGGAGAAAACAGTTGCAATAGATTTGCCCATAAACAAAATGTGCTCCACATTTGTCATCAAATTACTATTGCACGGTGTCTTTGCCTTCGACGGGAGTCATAAACTCAAAACACGCCAATTTTACGGGTTTATTACGCCGACACAACAAAAAACCCCAATCCAATCTACACGTGGCAGGGAGGAGCGTTACCCGAGCCATAAAACCGTCGGCACAAGTCGGCTCCTGCATTCTAATAGCTCCGTGTATTTGCTTACTCCTTAGGCCCGGGTTTGCCGGGCGTTACGCTTGGACGACTCCTTGCGCAATCGATTTCCGTGCCGATGCAACTCAATTACCCATCCACCAAACCATGTGTGTATGTGTGTGCCCCGCCGCGTTCACACGTACGCACGATCGAGTACGATCCTCCCTTTTTCGTTGTGCACGAACAGTGTTACCCGGGCAGGTGCGTACGGCTTTACGGCTTTACGTGCACCGCCTGGTGGAGCCATATCAAGCCCGATTCCCCGGCTGTCACCCTGTAAACAATAACCTTGCGTATGTAAACATACCTGTGCAATGCTCCTCCATCGGTGCCCTGTGGTACTTGTGACATTTTGAACCAATCTGGCCCAAACGACACTGCTGTCTGGCTAAAACGTACGATGCAATCCATGCGTGCACTTCTACGCCCAAAAAAGAGTCCCTTCAAAGGTACGCCTCACACGTACGGGCGTATTAATATTAGAGAAATTGCGCAACCGACTGGCACACACACACACACACAGGCGTGCGTTCGTGATTGTCACCAGACCGTGGTGAAAGTTGCATAATGCCCGCCGCCACCAGTCGTGAGCATTGATGAAAGCTAGTTGGTGTGGAACCGACCCGTTCCAACTCTCGCCTCTATCTAATGTATGTCGCCTCAGTACACGGTCGCCACTGTCGTTAGATCGATCGAGTAGTAAACGTATGGGGCGGCTATTAATCTTGCAGTACACCTCAAGTCCTCTGCCCCGCATGCACTCTGTGTGGTTCGCCGTACCGAAACCGGTTTGCTAATGCGCTAATGCACTGCAGCAGCGCCGAGTACCTTCTGGAAGGTGTACACGCTGCCCTAACCATCTAGATGCGCGGCTGCTTCCGGAAGTAGGAAGCGATGGTGGGCAAAGTAAATATATCCACCCTGTAGTGCGCCGTATGCGCATTGTAAACGGACGTGAACGCCCGTGAACTTTATCGAAGATGGACGACTCAGTGTTATCGTCTACAGCATCTCCACCACGCGTGTTCATACGTACAGCAGATTGTGTTAAATGTCCATACACGCACGCGATAATCGCGTATCGAACATGACACTGCTGTTGGAACCGACAAACAATTGACGCGTTTAAACCGTACGCGGATGGAATGAAACATACGCAGGTGATGAGCGCGGTGATTTTCAAAAACTGACTCGATGAGCATCAACTAAGAATTGTTGTTTTTGAATGTCCGATACCATTTAACCTGATACAATATAAACTGGTATGCTTATTTACAGATACACCCAATCAGGTTACGTTTTTTTCATGATTCTTAATAACGAGTAAAAGATATCTCCAAGAATTCAGTTTAAGTTAACCGAATGTGTTGTGTACTGCAAACTTATTTGATTACTTGCCTACTTACTGACTTACTTATAAAGGCCCGTTTAGTGATCGAGTGAAAGTGAACGTGAAATTTTGGTTTTTCATTGATATTTCACAAATTACCCATCGTAGCATGCTGTTCTATATACCAAAAGATGGGGAATTTTATTCCCCAATCCGTAGCATAAAAATTTCTTTACATTAATGAAATTTAATGCATTTCCTCTTTATTCCCCGCTGACCATTAAATTTTCATTATTAATTATCCATTATCAGCGGGGAATAAAGAGGAAATGCATTAAATTTCATTTATCTAAATAAATTTGTATGCTACGGATTGGGGAATGAAATTCCCCATCTTTTGGTATATAGAACAGCATGCTACGATGAGTAATTTGTGAAATATCAATGAAAAACCAAAATTTCACGTTCACTTTCACTCGATCACTAAACGGACCTTAAGGCGCTACAACCGCTTTGTGATCTTGACCTGCTGCAACAAACTCCGGAGTCGCTCACGGTCACACCCCGGCGTCAGCTAATCGTTCATCTCGGCGCAAGAGTCAACGCCATCTATCCATCTCAGTCTGGGCCTAAGACGCCTTCACTGTCGATGTGGACGGCCTAAAAGGACTTTACGGGTTGGGTCGTCCGGTGTCATTCTACTGACATAGCCAGTCCATCCGAACCTGGCGAATCTAGGATGCTACCCATGTTTCTTCAACATTCCTCCTGAGATCCCCATGTCTCAGAGGCGTATGTGAGTACTGAGACTACGAATCGTTTACATAGTCCAAGCTTCGTCCGTTGCGTCAGGGTCGCTGAGTGTAAAAGTTTCTTTAGGCTGTAATATGACCGGTCTGCTATGAGCATCCGTGTGCGTAGTTCGACATCAATCGGAGCTTACTTTTGATAGATAAGATAGATGAAGTTTTGGACGACTGCGAAAGGTGCGATCAACTATTATTATTTATTATTATTCATTATTTATTAATGTATAGTACTAGTAAAATTTTTCGTTAGGTAACCAATTATGATATACATTGTTATTCGCAGCCAATACCTGTTTACTCTGGAAAAATTTGCAGACCAAAGAATGCAGAATCCATCCACAAGGATCATGCAAAATTCGTACAATTTCTGCAAAAAAACGCTCAAAACATGATGTTTTATTATTATGCTAATTAATAGCTCATGAAAGGTCTACTCAAAATGATTTTTGAGACACAGTCCTTCATCACAGTCGGGTAGTCAGTCTTTGCTAGGGGAAGATCGAGAGTTGTACCCACGACGTGTAGTGAAATAACCCTATTCGAATACAGAAACATAACATGCATTCAATGAAAATCATTATCAAAGTTTTTGTTTCTGAAAACTTGAGCTAAATTTTATAACAAACTGTAAAATCGGAATGGGTTAGAATATTTGCGCACATGGCTTCGCTTAAGTTGGCACTTATTAAGATGTATTTAGCGATCGCGTGAAAGTGAACGTGAAATCCTGTGTTTTGTGTGTCTAAAATAACCATCGAAACATGGGATTTCGAATACCAAAAGATGAAGATTGCAAAGATCCCCAACTGAAACATTTCCACGTCACTCCCCGCCCATCTCGGGTACTAAAATGTACTAAAATTAATCATTTTCAACCAATTTCAAAGTACATGCTCAATGTTCTAATCAGTGCTTTGTAACCCATATTTAAAACCCCAAAATTTAAAGTAGACATTCGATCCAACTCTAAAAGGGGAACTCTAAGTATAGTGTATAATGTTGAGGTATACATAAAACGTACACTAAAAGCAAGTACCAAAATGATCCAACACGTTTCAAACATTGAAAACATTGTTACGGAATGGTTCTCTCGATTAAAACCAACTCTTGTTCATTGCATTACCTAATGAGCAACACACAATGAAACAAGCACATTCCACAACGGCCAGCATACACTTGACCACCTCCTCCCGCACCACAAACAGGTGCGATAAGCGATAAAGGGATCAGATTTGCGTGTCTGGAATCTGCACTCGCGCCTGCTGCAGTGGAAAACGAAACCACCGGTCAGAGCGCTACGTACGCTGTAGCCTGCTGCCGTAAAGCGCGAACCACGCGAACCAAATCGCAGCTCCGTATCTCGCCCAGTACTTCGTCTTATCTCTCGTACTCGGGGGAGGGCGACCCCCCGTCGTCTTCCCCTAAACAAATGCGCACCCATATCGCGCTCAGCTCGGCTCAGCCGGCCAGAGGTCAACTTATCGCGCCTAGAGAGTGGGGCCGTTGGAAGACAGAAGGCAAACAACTAGCGAAAGCAAGTTTTTCCCAATCCCGCCGCCCCACTTCCTTCTCACCGTCGGCCGAGCAAGCGCCGACCCGTACGCTACTTAAAGCTTACGCGCCTTTTAACGACGGATAAACTGACCCGTGTGGGGATTGAATTATCGCGTTCGCGCCTCCCGCTCGCAAACCGTCGCCGGTGGTTTCAGTTCGAATCGTGCCGCGCGTCGCCTGCGGAGTGCCGGCGACTGCTTTCTCCCTAGTACGCCGAAGAGCACCGTCATCATCATCATCGGTCGTCGTCGTCGTCGTCGTCGTCGTGAAGCGGAGCAATTGATTATAAGGAATCGTTTAGTCCGTGACAGTGCACACCGCGCGCGGAACACGCGCCATCGTGCGCTGTTCTTGCCTTCCTGTGTGGTGTCCTGGGACGGGTGCACCGCAACCCCCACCCCCCCCGGCACATAACCAGGTCAAATTGAGCTCCATTAGCAGCCCCATATTGCGGCACCCTATCCCTGTTGGACGCAGAGCGTAGTCCGGTCATTACTTATTCATTGTCAGCTTGCAAATTCAGCGCTGGCTGTAGCTAGGGACAGGGACCAGGGCACCGTGTGAGGACGATCCGACGATCCGGCAGTGAGAGTGCAGTCGTAGCGAATCGGCCGCAACAGCTGTTGGCACGAGAGAGAGAGAGAAAGTGTTTGTATGCGTTTGTTATTGTTTATGCTGGATTCGGTCTCAGTTCGGTGCTAGTTTCACACCTGTTGACTAGCACCCGCTTTTTTGTTCCGGTTCCAAGAATTAGTATCGCTCGATCCAGGTGTTCCGACGGTGACCTTGAGCTCGTTGGTGTCCTTCTGTGTTCACCTGTGTTCACCCCCATCAAGCCGACGAGGACATTCGTTTAATTTAACTTCTTTGTTTTTGCAGACTTCGAAATGAAAACGGCAAGCTAGTCCCGCTGCAGCAGCTCCACGCAAACCAATAACACGCCGAGGGATGCACAACGCAGCGGACGATCAGTGTCTCGGTGGTGAATGAGCGATAGTGTTTGATTCGGTTCTGATCGTGTGAGAAGAGGGCGCTCGCGCGCGCGTTCACATGGACCGGGCGTGATACCCATATTGTCGACGCTTACTCCAGTGTACGTTCGCGGACTCGTTGTGTGCGCTTGCGAAGCGATAAGCCACCAGCGTCGTGCGCGTTTGTGAGTGTTTCGCTTTCGTCGTTAGAACGTGACTAGAGTGTGTTCTGCTTCTAGAGCCGGCGCGAAAGCATTCCCGAACGCTAGGGCCGAAAGTAGCTTTAACTTCAATGTATGGAATGTACACAGACGAGCGTGATCTGCTTGAACTAAACCGCCATTCCGCTGTGGATGTACTAGAGGGAGCTCGATAGCCGCGTGTGTGCGTGTGTCTGGAAGTGTGTGCTATTCGATCGTGCACGGCGCACCATCATGGTGGACGTGGGGATCGTGGTGCCGCAGGACGAGTCTCTAGTCGATCACTTCGGTCGGCAGGTGCTGCACTGGATCGTGGGCTACTCGACCGCCTGGTACGCGACGCTCAGCCACTGCGATCTGGTCGACAACTTCAAGAAGGTGGACTCCGGGGCCAAGATCCTGCTGCAGGGTCTCGGTGTGAAGACGGGCCACAACGGTGACGACGACGACGACGACGACGACGACGAGGAAGACGAAGACGACGTCGACGCCGAGGAAGAGGCCGGCGAAGGGAACGAACAGCTGCGCCGGGAAGGCTTACGGCAACGGCGGCGCGCCAGACGCAGGTCCCGCCGTGCGGCCGCGCTAGGATTCATCGATCGATACCATCCGCTGGTCGAGTACGGCGAGCGAAACTTCGAGAACCTCATGCTGGCCGACCTGATGGAAAACTGCGAACGTGGCATTCCGAGTGAGTACACCAATTCCCCCGTTGCGTTCGTCATTTGCTCCTAGTGTTTGTGTGGGTGTGGGTGGGTGTGTTTGAGTGCGCGGTAATTGGGGCGAATGGGAAGTAAATTGCGGCCACCAATCGATTAGCCGATCGTTAGAACGATTCTCACCGTGCAGTGCTCGTAATTTCATCAGTGGCATCAATCACTTTCTCGCTTGTCTGTTTTGTTAGCGCGTTCCACGCACGAGAGGAGCGATTGGCTATTACCAAACGTTTCGTTCGCGATGTCGTGTGCCTTGGCCGGAATTCGTTAACATTCGTTTCCGTGGAACGATAACAAGAATCGTTTACAATGTTCCTTCTTGGTGTCATATCCTCGAACATTGCGTTTTGTGTATAATTTTATGCCAAACGGGGCTTATTCTGAATGATGCTACGATTTTTACGATCGTACGAAATGGTAAATAGTAATAATAATGTAACTGTTAGTAGGAAATATGAAAACCTTGAAGAAGTTTGGAATTTCACTTGAAGTGGACCTTAATTTTTGAAGAGACATTAGTTTTGCAGTACATGCACCAAATATGGGGATGTTATCATCGCTAAGCGTGTCTACTCATTCTCCCTTTTAAAAGAGTATATTACATATACAAGAAGATGATTTTTTATTGTTCTTTGAGTTTTCTCTTGAATTTTAAACTCCATCTCCAGCGATCTTATTGAACTTAAAAAAACACCTTTTAGAAAATCTTAACATCGTGGAACAACTTTTTATGATAAAAGTAGCTGAAATGTGTTGACCTTTTCTTCCTTCAATTTAAAGAATTAATTTATTTAAAAAAAGTGAAATCGGAACACAATCCATCTAATAATGTTAAATTGTGAAACCGAAACTCTGGAGAGTAAATTGAAATTATTGATTGGCAAATTTCTTCACGCCATCAAATAGAAATAATTCTAGTATATCCAACATTAGGGCCTATTATGAAACTCAAACGGAAGAGTCTAACGGAAACCGCGAATGTTCAGTGCACTGTAGTTTCAAACATAATGCAAAACTAAAAACCAGATATAAATTTTATCATGAATAAGCATTCTATCAACCTTTTCCCAATCACACAAGTTTGTTAAAAATACCTGACATCAATTAATTTCCAGTTTAATAGATAGGTTTTGTTGGAGACTTTTCCGTTTGAATTTCATAATCGGCCCTATTGTCTCCACAATTGGTGTACCTTAACAAATGGTATAATTAATTTGAAGGATTATTGTTTGCTCTTTGTGCGAAAAATTCGTAAAAAAGTTATTCGCTAGTACTTCCGAACGACAAGCTTGTGCAGAAAGCAACGAATTGTCCTGTTTTTATTGTGCATTACGGACAAGTTGTTAATACCGCACTAACCCGATATGTGATCGCCCGAACTGCATCGCCTTTTGTTCATGTCCAGCAATTAAGCGCGTAGATAAAATCCAACCACGCTTTACCACAAACACGTGACAGAAACGATTCGCAGTGCATATTTTAACGCCGGGCGACATTGAAACCGGGCCCGGCCATACATTATTCAACTTGGGAGGGGTGTCCGCGAACCAGTGCTGGCCGGTCGTTCCCAGCGCCACAAACGCCCAACCGAAAGGTCAAGGTGGTGTTCCAGTTTGCAGTGTGCTTGTGTCACTTCTTTAATACGACTGCCACTAATTTGCCAAAACATGCCGCTTTCCTGAGCGGTCAACCCCCGGGGACAGGTTTTTTGGGCGATATCGCTCGCCGTCGCCTGCGACAACCACACGTTGACCGTCGGTCAAGCGCAGGTTTTCGGGCTCATGTAAAGGGTAGATAAGAAAAAAGAATGCGAAAAAGACGTACCGCTTCGTTTACGCAACAAGCCCGATTTTTTTTTTGTATCGACGCGAGGGTTGGTTTAGGTTGAGCGCACGGCGAAAGATAACCAAAACAAAAACCAAAAAATGACAGCAGCCTACACGCACACACACCTTTGGAATGACGTTTCGTCTCGGCGTTCGTTGTGCATTTTTCAACGCGAATGTAGTAGTGACGGAACAGCAGCTGAGAGCGGGAGAGGATTTTAAAGAGATGACGCCAGAAGAACTCGAAGAAAACAACCCCAGACGGTAGCACAAACACCACTACAGGTGTTGCTGTGTTTACAGTACGTGTGCTGCTGTTGTGATCATCGCAGGCTATTGAGATCACTTGTCAAACAATGGATACTTTGCAGTGAAGCTCTAGAACATTTTGTTCGGGAACGATTGCGAGCAAAGTGTGCGGAGTTCTAAAACACAAGATGTAAACAAAATGCTGTACACGCACACACTCGCACGCCAAACGCAATTTGTTATTCCCCGGTTTCTGTGCGTTCGCCTTTCGCGCACACTCTCTCGCTCTCTCTCGCTCTCTCGCTCTCCCAGCACAACTCGATGACACGCACGCTCCATCGCTTTGGCCCGTCCGTGTCCCCCGTTGGCAGACAGGGAGTGGATACACGCCAAGAGCAAAAACGGGAAAACTAAGATGGCTGTCTGAAGGTGAAGTACGTTCCGTGCGCTGTGTGATGGAGTTGTGCATGTTTTAGAAGCTGGAAAAGCCACCACACCAAGCGATTCCGCGTCCAGCAGGGCGGAGACCGAATCTTGCCCACGCAAAGTGTTATTGACCCGAAGGAAACGGTGTGAACGCGTTAAAACAACGCCCAAACAATAGCGCAGAACACAAGTGCAGCGTAACAGAAGAACGACCGACTCCGGAAAGGGAGGTTCGCCAGCACGGCTGTATTTGGAACGACCGAAAAACAGGAACGGAGCGCGGCTACAGATCACCCGGATCCGAGTACTATGTCAAATCTGTACGCCAAAATATCGCAGCGCCCAATGAAGAGAAATGAGGAGCAAATCTTTTCCGTCTTTCCGTACCACAACAGTAAGCTTTCTTCCTGTGTTTTCCATGTTTGTGAGTGTGTGTGTGTGTGTATAGATATATTTCAAGATTAATTTGGAGCGGCGCAATGGACAATGGGATGGCACAAACGATGGTTTGAAAAATCAATTTTTATGCTTACGACACAACAGGGAGGAGGTGCGAGGAGATCGATCGAATTATACCCTCCGCCCTCGTCCTCCATCGCTTTCCTCTTCATCACTCCCATGTATGTGTGTGTGCGTGTTTGTCCTATTTGCCAAAGTGTATTTTCTACCCGACTGGGTTATGCTAATCGCAGCAAGCGGTGCATTGTGACGTCATCGTCATCATCATCATCATAATGATGTGCTAGAATGCGCAAAAAAGGGCCCCTAGCATGGAATCGAGCCGAGTTCGTCATTCTCCGTCCCTTGCCGAGAGACAACAGACAAAACATAGCGTGTATGTGTGTGCAGTTGCAGCTGCAGACCAACTCCCCTTCTCCCCGTGTCTCCCAGCCGCCCCAAAACCCTTCGCGGATCATTATTCTACATACAGCTGTGGTGCACATTCGACGTTCGAAGGGGGGAGTTGTTCGGTACTAAATGATGATGTTGTGCTTGCTTCACGTTTCGCCCCGTTGCAGTTGAGATGTTCAATGTGTTGGCCCCGTTCCATCAGAACAGTGCTGGTGCTGCTGGCGGTGCCGGTGGTGTCGCTGCCACCACTGCGGGTGGCCAGAACGTGCGGCTAGAGAACATGCAGGTGACGCAACCGTGCAGTGGACCGTCCTCGCCTACGATTGCATCGCCCGGTGCACTCAGTTCCACCTCGTTCTGTCTGGGTAATGGTGGAATTGGCGGCGGCGCTGGTGGCGGTGCCCTCGGCAGCGGTGGATGCGGTGGCGGCAGTGTGATCTCCAGCACGACAGCCGCCGACACGGCCGACCCGAACTGGCAGGCCAACAAATCGACCGTACGCGAACGCAATGCCGCCATGTTCAACAACGATCTGATGGCCGACATCCGGTTCATCGTCGGTTCCGACGGTAAGTTTGCACATCGTCCCTGGCTACCCGGCAGGATACTCGATTGCATAATCAATATCCGGTTGCGTGTCCTCCAAGAATGTGAAGCAACACCCCGCACTCTGATTTTCTCTCCCGGCAGAGCAAGTGCAAACGATTCCAGCCCACAAGTACGTACTAGCGACGGGAAGTTCCGTTTTCTACGCCATGTTCTACGGTGGGTTGGCCGAAAACAAGCTGGAAATCAAGGTCCCGGATGTGGAGCCGGGTGCATTCCTAACGCTGCTGAAGTAAGCCTTTTTCTTCTTAGCAACAATCAGCAACTCGATTCAATAATATGTTTCCCCTCTTCGCGTCTGTTCGTTCACACGCAGGTATTTGTACTGCGACGAGATTCAGCTGGAAGCGGACAACGTCCTGGCGACTCTGTACGTCGCGAAGAAGTACATCGTACCACATCTGGCCCGGGCGTGCGTCAACTATCTGGAAACTAGTCTCACGGCGAAGAACGCCTGCCTGCTGCTGAGCCAGTCGCGCTTGTTCGAGGAACCGGAACTGATGCAGCGCTGCTGGGAAGTGATCGATGCGCAGGTATGTTGTGATAGTGCTATCACCACCACCACCACCAACAACACCACAACCACCACAACCACCACTACCACCACCACTTTCGCCATCAGTAGCAGTAGAACCCGTAGCAATAGTACTAGCGGTAGCGTTTTGCGTCCCGTAGATAGAAGTAACGTTGCCACCCTGAAGGTGGTTGCCCTGGGCAACCACTGCAGCAGCGTCAGCATGCCGTCGTCTCCTACGACCAACACCGTAAGGGTGTACCGTCCGGTGAGCTCACCGGAAGATGACGAAAGTTCCGGCTGCTCGTCGGCGTCAACGGCCATGTCCACCGCTAGTAATGACGCTAGCGACGAGGGCGAGGGTCCTATGATCCCTCCCTCTATTTCATCTTTTCCCTTGGAGTTGCATGGGGTTGGCGAATCCTTGATGTAAAATGGACTTCCCATTGTCTTACTCACATTGGATAGCGGAAGCGAGTATATCGCACCGGTGCTTTGTCTCTTCATCATGGCAACATTCGCTGCAATCTGTACGCATACTACCCCGTCACTGCGCCTTCTCTCGGGCAGATATAGTGTGTTATTAAACGCTCGTGTCTATTTTAATCCACTTTATCTCGATGTAATTGCTGTGCATTTCTCTAGTCTCATATCAATCGGTAATGGAACAAACGTCAAACATCGTTCCATCGCATCGCCGTATAGTCTCACTGTCATATCGTTTATCTTAATGTACCCACCATCTTGCCACCGAGGAAACTCCTTCAAAACTCTTGCTCACACGGTAACCCTACCGGTAGTAGTGTTCTAGTAATAAGTTCCTAGCAAACGAACCAAACGGAGGAAGTGAAACTTTATCACCGTATTTTTAGCCCACCCCATGCCTATGTGTGATAGTTTCATAAGATGAAGCTCAATCTTTTATCCTTGCCCCAAAAACGTACCGTGATAGGATATAATGAAGAAGAACAGCTTTAATTCCCCCGTAAGATAAGCACTCCTCTAATGTTCGCTTCTGATTCTCGATGGAAAGAGGTTTCGGCCATATATGTTCATTCCCACCTCCTTTTGAATTGCCTTCTTCCCTCACAAAACGTGCTTCAGGTGCTTTTTTAGAACTAAGTTACATTAGCGACTCATAAAACTGCAATATTTTCCGTTGTTAGACTTGATCGTTTGTTTGTATATTTCTTCTTTTGTCTTTGTTTGATGCAATGTAGTCAGAATAGTTAGTTCAGGACGCGAGAGGGGCTTAAATTGTGACATACTCAGTCCCTCCCTGTCGGTGGGAGCCGAGGATAATGAATCCCGGAATGGTGTTGTTTTCGTCCCTGCCTCCCCATTTGTCTTGTTTTCTAATATACCTCACCTCGTACATCTGAATGTGTCGTCTGTGGTTGTGAATTTGTTTTGTTTTCTATTGTGGCCTGTGTGTATGTGGTGTGTGAAACTGTCTCTCTCACTGTTGTGTTGTGTAAGCGTTTCGACGGGTCGAGCCGGTTGAACGGTTTGAATCAGAACCCAATTGTGTTACATATCAAGTTTAGCGAGTCTAGAATAGCAAGATCAGAACATACCAGGCCACCGGCTGGACGGTGTCAAATTTTTATATACCCACTAGAAGAAGCAGACAGCATAGGAGAAACAAAACCGAAACGTTTCGTGCAAAGCAGAGCTCAAAGTCAACGGACAGAATCCTAGAATAGCTCAATTTTACTTCAGCGGAAGAATCAGATGCAGTAGAATAGAAAAGCGCGACAATTCGTCTATTACTACAATCGAATTCGAATTTATCCGTATGTGTACACGTAAAACGCAGTGTCGTCGATGTTGTTTGTGCGTCTCGTTACTGTATTTATGAGCAGTGCAGTGAAAGCAGAAGTAATTCGAATTACTAATTCAGCACCCAGGGCACGGTCGAGGGCATAAATGTTGAACCGAGATTTTATCCTAAGGTTTCTACTTCCAGACGCACAGGAAGAAGAGAATGAAAATGAAACGATCGTTTAAAACAACCAAAAATATTGCAGTTTCAATTACCCTAAGTTGTTCTTCGTTCCTTCCGTGGGAAGTCCAGTTCGCACCCTCCCTTTTACGCTCCCATCCAGCGTCGTATAGTTTGACCTATTCCACAAACTTTTTCCGATCGTTACAACTTTTATTTTTGTACAAAAAAAAACATATTTTTCACTTCATCCTCCACATCCAAAGTTATGTGCCCCGCGTCGTTTGCTATCCACCAAGCGCACCGCACATTCCGTCACGCTTTTTAAAACTCCACTTATCCACTCCGTAGGCAGAAATGGCCATCAAGTCCGAAGGCTTTGTCGACATCGACTTGAAAACATTCGAAACGATTCTGGCGCGCGAAACGCTCAACTGCAAGGAGATCCACCTGTTCGAGGCCGCCCTGAGCTGGGCGCACGCCGCCTGCACCAAGATGGACATCGAGCCGACCTCGTCAAACAAGCGGCAACTGCTCGGCCAAGCCCTGTACCTGATACGCATCCCGACGATGACGCTGGAGGAGTTCGCAAACCGCGTCGCGCAGCTCGGCATACTGACCAACCAGGAGACAATCGACATCTTTCTCAACTTCACCGCGAAGAACAGGCCGAAGCTCACGTTTCCGGTGAAGGCTCGGGCCGGGTTGAAGACGCAGGTCTGCCACCGGTTTGCATCGTGCGCGTACCGCAGCAACCAGTGGCGCTACCGGGGCCGGTGCGACTCGATACAGTTCTCCGTCGACAAGCGCATTTTCATCGTCGGGTTCGGGCTGTACGGTTCGTCGACCGGGGCGGCCGATTACGATGTGAAGATCGAGCTGAAGCGGCTCGGTCGCGTGCTGGCCGAGAACGGGACGAAGTTCTTCTCGGACGGGTCGAGCAACACGTTCCAGGTGTTTTTCGAAACGCCGATACAGATCGAACCGGAGTGCTTCTACACCGCGTCGGTCGTGCTGGATGGCACGGAGCTGAGCTTCTTCGGACAGGAGGGTATGAGCGAGGTGAGCGTCGGCACGGTCACCTTCCAGTTCCAGTGCTCGAGCGAGAGTACGAACGGGACGGGTGTGCAGGGCGGCCAGATACCGGAACTGATCTTCTACGGCCCGATGGGTGTGAGCCAACAGCACAGCATTATGTCGGCCAGTGCCAGCAACAATACCATCAACAATAACCACACATCCACCGGTGGTGGACATTCGCCTGGTGGAAATGGTAATGGTAGCAAGTCGGCAAGTTCCAACTCTGCTAGTAGCAGCGTACCGACATCAACGACATCCTGCAGCAGTTCATCGGCATCGCATGGCAGCGGGCTGCTGCTAATGGACGCCGCCGGTGGCAGTACGACTGCAACGAATCCTAGCAGCGATCGTTCAAACACCACTCCCTTTGGGAACGTTAGTGATAACGAGGGTGCGTCAAGCGGTTCCAATGGTACCCCCGCCGGTCTGCCAAGCTGGCTTCAACCGACTGCCACGTTGGTAGCGGTATCGGCCGGTCAGCAAGCGGTCAATAATGGCGAAGCAACGGATTAAGCCGTGGAAACGATATAAAGTAAAGGACACACAGAATTCAGAACAATCGCGCGCGCGCACACAGGTAAATCACTCAGAAGATAACCCTCGACGCACACAGAAATCGAAGTAACTTTATCGTGTGCGTGTGTTTGCTTTGAGCAGTCCTAGCAAGCCGGTTTTTGCATTCACACTAAGTAGCAGGTAGGATAAGAGAGTTGCAATAACCAACACCCCTTCTTTATATTATAGTAGCGCTAGTCAAACATGGATTTTTACATAAACGAAACCAGGCACAACTCAACAAACGTCGTTCAATAAGGTGCCGATTAATTTCATTTTCTTAGAGCTTTTCTTAAGTCTTCCAAATCTGTTTCTATTGTTTTTACTCTACACTCTTTTAGGTATAACTTTGGCAAATTAACGCTGTAGGAGAATTTTTAGTAGCATTAAAGTAGGATAAAGACACGCCCGAAGTCCTTCATATAAATGACCATTTTTTGCGCATCTCTTCTCTCTGCTAAATTTTGCGCAACTTTGATCAATCCTTAGCCTGACAGTGCTGGGCGCATCTTTGGCAGTCGATCTTTATGTTCGTTAGAGCAGAACCTCTGGCGAATCGCCCAGGAGGCTGCATTCGACCGGAGCAAATATCCAACAGCAAACCATAGCATGTTACTCAGTAGTGAATTTAAAACAAAACCAGCACAGAGCAAACAACTTAGCACACGAAGCAGGTAATAACCTAACCTCCGCTAACCCTTGCAGATGGTAGGAAGCGAGGTGTGTAGTACACGAGGGCAGAGACGAGAACGAATGTGAACAAAGAAAACGGTTTCCTTTTTAGCATGTAAGTGTGATACAACAGTAGAAGTAAGCGTCAGGTATATAGAAGAGAAAGAAACAAATGATGGACATCTGCAAACTACAGTGTCCGCTACATTTGGGATACTATTGAAGGTAAAGCATAATGATCCCTCGGGTGTGCGTGATATGCGAGGCATGACTTTTGTTGATGTTGGGCGCACTGGAATTTTGACGTTGTGGTGAATTTTCTTTAATTGGAACCATACGTCAAGGCCACAGATTAATCGGTATCGTTTTGCTTTCGTTTACTATACTACCGTGAGGCAAAGCTTCGTCAGAATTTCATGCCAGACCGAGGATGGCGAGTAAGATTATTATAGCATTTCTTTTTTTTTTTTGTTATCGTTTTCCCTGTTGGCGCAATTTGCGATATATACTTTTTCTCCTACTTAATCTTTTGTCCGTACTATTAGTATCTTTGTAAGCCAGTGTCCTTAACTGAGTTTGGATTGCAGGAGTGTGCGTGTGTGGGGATGTACCCAGAGAGTGCACCAGAAAGCGGAAACATGTGAATATGTAAAACCGCCTCGGTACTGTCACGAAGGACATTTTGGAAATATGCGATATATTTAAAATTTGAACAATTGCCGAATAAACTATAGTAGATGCATACCAGAAGCGTGTGGAAAAGTGTATTTTCTTTTCGTTTGATGGAGTTAAGTGCACCACCAACCGTTACAGGATATTGCACAGGATCGTTGCAATCGGTTTAATTACATCTTCACCAAGATCGTTGTTGGACTTACTTAATAAAAAAAGTAATGGTAGTAGCAGTTCGAGTTTCAACTAAGCCTTCCTCTTTACAGTGGCTCAAAAGTATATTGGGATTCGAAGGCTTCTGCTGTATGGATACTGGAACAGTCAAATTCAACCAAAGGCAAACTTCTCTTCTGTTCGTTGTGAAATCGAGCTAAGTAAGTGGTCTCCTGGACCCCGATACAAAGTGTCTAAAGTGGAGCTGGGAAAGTGGTCACAAACCCGTGTTTCGGTAGATTTAGTTGCTGAAGGTGGATCTGCAATTATATATGATGTTGTCTACCTCCTCTCGCCTTAGTACTTAGTACGACGAATGTTGTTCGATAATCTCATACAGCGCCTCAGACTCCTTTGGTCACCTCAAATCTTCTAATTTTTTGGGCATGCCAGTAGAATGGCACTGGGCGACCCACCCAGTTAAGTGCTTTTTGGACATCCCCATATACTGAAAAAGCGCATATGGCACCAAATCATCCGCCGGCATCAAAAGTTGGCCTAGGAGGACGCGTTTCAGGTCTCGAAACTTTGATACAAGAACCAACCTGGCAGCCCACTGCTCTTTGCCATCGTTCCTTATAAGCAACACGAATGTCCTAAGAATGTATGCAGATAATGTTCACAGAAAATATGCCCTGCTTGCGATAAGATGAATGTTTGGTTCGGTACTCACCGATCGATGGTATGTTGAGACACAGCGACTGGGACAGCTTCAGGTAAGTTCGCCCAAGCTCGTAACAGCAAATCTGCAGCACATCGCTTATGTCGATCAGTAGATCTGTCCAAAATCGAAACAACCGTTCTGAGTCAAATGTTTACCAACCGAGCAGAGTTGCTACTCACGCGAGGTCCCCTCCGTACGGCAGGTGATGTAAACGCAGGCCGCATAAATGTGCGTGTTGCGCCGACCACGGGTCAGATTGCGTATCAGGGCCATCTTGAAGAAGTTGCAGGCCGTCTCGATGCAGTGGTTGTTCAGCCGCAGCTGGCTGCACAGGTGCGTAATGCCCTGGCGCGCCTTCCGCAGCGTGACCTCGCGCGATTCGGTCCCGGTACCGACGTGAAACTTGCCGTATGCCGTTGCCCCGCCGCGCGAATCGGACGCCACAAACTGGCCGACGGCACTGGCGGCCCCATGAGCGTTTTCCTCGAACTGGACCTCCGATACGATGATGTTGTCCTCCAGCACCGACCCACAGTTCGTACACACGGCATCACCCCGGGCATTGTCGACCTCGATGTCGGCACTCCCGCAATTGTTACACTTTCGCCCGGACGACATTGCGTGCGTGTTGCGACCAGCAAATGGTCGCGCTGGCTTTCCGTTTCCTCAATTAGATGCTTTTGTTGGCCACTTTAGCTACCCGTGTTCGGCATGAAGAAGAAAAAAAACATTACCAGCAGTAACAACAATTCTGGCTGCGCAACTGTCACTTGTGAGGATGTAAACAAACCAACTGTCACGGAGAGTGTGAGAAAGAGACAGTAAATGCGTTCGATTTGACCGTTGTTTGGAGTTTATTTCACACATCAACCGCAAAATTACCACTATGGCAATGTATTCCATGTTCAAAACATAGTATCGTCTGCTAATGTCGTAAGTTGTACAATCTCGTCTAACGCGCTAGTGTGTATTTTCGGCCCTGTTCCAGTGGAGCTTTCTTTATTCACGGCTGCTGTTGGGGTAAGCATTACGTTGGTTTCGCATACACATTCATAAACACTCAAATACCGGACTACGTTACGATGTGGAAAATGTGTCTTACTCGATTCAACCCGGATTTACACCGATGCAAAAAGATAGAATATTCCATTAATGTACTTTCAATTTGAAAGAAGCAACCGTCACTAGGATAGAAAGATGGCACCCGAAGCGCCTGGGTCTCTGCTTATCTGCTGCTTTCTCTGTGTCTGCTTCCAGTTCTCGTGTAAGGTATTAAAATCGATTAAAAATGTCTCATGATGGTGTTGTTAGCTGAGCTTGAAGTTACACTTTAAATCTTGTTGAACGCCGCAATATCCACGCTCTGCACGTAGTCCTCGATCTTCTCGATCTCCTCCTGGAGCCAGTCGACGGAAATCTTGTCGTCCTCGATGACACACGACATCTGCAGCTTGTGGATGCCGTACGCCAGAGGCACCAGCTTGGCCGCACCGAGCAGCAGACCATCGGCACTGATCTTTCGCACCTCCTGCTCCATCACCTTCATGTCGGTCTCATCGTCCCACGGCTTGATGTCCAGGATGACGTTCGACTTGGCGATCAGGGCCGGTTTCTTCGACTTCTTCGCTGCGTACTCCGCCAGGCGCTTCTCACGCAGCTCGGCCGCCGCCTTGTCCTCACCCTCGTCCTCCGAACCGAACAGGTCGACATCATCGTCCTCCTCGTCCTCTTCGACCTGCTTCTTGGCAGGTGCGGCAGGCTTCGCAGCAGGGGCAGCGGCTGGCTTCGCTGCGGCCGGTTTGCCCGCACCCGATTCGAGCGATCGCACACGCTCGTGCAAATCGATGACAAGGTTGTTCAGTCCGTCGATAACCGAGCGAAGCTTCTCGTTTTCCTTCTCCACCGAGGACAAACGATCCAGCAGCTCTGCTCCGGGGCTAGCTGCCAACGCGGCAATCCCATCCATCTGCAAAGGAGCCCGCGTAACGCACATTGTAAGTAAATATCATAGCCTGCTTCCTAACCGGCACTTACCCGTTCGAGCGAATTTTTGATGTGTTGCCTGGCTTTCGAGATCTCAGAAGCCAAAGTGCACTGAGATGGAACGGAGTTAATCTGCAAAACAATGAGGAAAATGCAATGAGTACCAGCCGGTGCATCATCCATGAAGGAAACAAACTTTAAAAAGAAAACAAACAAAGGTGCTGAAACAAAACGTTTTTTAGTGCTCGCTATATACTATAAATAAATAAAAAAAAACTTTCCACGGCCGATTCTTTCGTCAACGGCTTACAACTGAAGTGTGTGGAAAACAAAGAGACTACCAACGAATGCCTCGCCGAAACCATAACACTTTTTCATAAAATCTCACTCACACGCACAGATAACGAAAGAGAAAGTGAGCAACTCGAATCAAAGGGAATGTGTAATATTTACAAAGAAAAAGTTTGAAGGTTTAACATCCACTACGAGTAGAAAATAGCGAATAAGTAAAGGAACAGAAACAAGCGTAAAAAGAACCAAAGCACAGCTGACCAGCCGCCACAACAAACGAACCAAAAACGCAACCACGAGCAAAAAAATCTCGACAAGACGAGGCTTCTGTGGGTAGGACCGAAACAACGTCCGCACCATAAGCGCCCGGGGCACACCACCTTGTTCAATTCCTCCGTAATGTTATCGCACAGCTTGTGCGCCAAATTTTCCTTCTCCTTCAGATTCTTCGCGTTCTGCTGCTGCACGGCCTCCTGGTACTTGTTATCGTTGTCCTGCACCGGCGATGCATCCTCCTGCGCTTTAGATTTCTTCGATTTCTTGGACTTTTTCTTCGTCGGTTCGGTTTTCACTCCGTCCGCGGGCTCCGCGACGACCGTGGGCTCGGCAGCGGGAGCAGCAACCGCAACGATCGCGTTGTTGCCATTGCCGGTAGACTTTTCGGAAGACTCGGTATCAGTTGCGATGCTATCTTTCTTGCCCTTGTTCTTCTTCTTCTTATCTTTCTTCGATTTCGGAGCATCGGCAGCCGGTGCCGGTGACGATTCGGCTGACGCGGCATCCGACTTTTTCGGTTGCTGCTGCTGCTGCTGTGACGATGATTGCTGAGTGGCGGAAGCGTTCGCTTTTTTCGGCTGTTCTATTTTCGGTCCCGCTGCCGCTGCCACACCATCATGCGATTCCGTCTTCCCCGCAGCGGAAAGCTTGCATACAATTAGGGGTTAGTGTTAAAAATTGATTGAAACATGAAGGGAACAATAATTCGCTTCGCAGTAACGAGGCGTTTATGTGACCCCGCGTGCTGCTCGGGAACGGTGGGAGCTCTAACACTAGAAAAGTTACTAGGGAACGGTGGTACGGTGCAGCCCTGCTGCCAAACGGAGTTTACCTACCTTCGACATGTACTCGTAGTACGACTTTTCCGCCGCGTTAATCGTAGATTTCTCCGTCCACAGTTTCTCGTGTGCCAATGCTGCAGCAGCCATTTTGCGCTCGTATTAATAGTCTGTTTGAGAGAAGGAAAAAAACGTAGCTTCTATTTAAAATGGAGTACCACACTGACGTTGTTCGTGAAGCAAGCGACTGCAGAACAGGACCTAGAATCTTCCCACCCGTTGGTTGTAGTTGTATTGACCTCTAGCTGGTCATTATTTCAGTGCAGCGTGCGCACGATATTTGAGCAACATTTCCGCAAGGACATGTTGGTGGTTCCACTTTCTAACCACACATCCGCCGACGCAAAAGCCGCGGCCAGCGAAATCGCCCAAAACCCACACCCAGCTTACCTTTGACCGGTGCGACGAAAGAAAATCTTATTCACAACAGAACAAGAATCGTTGCAGCGACTGGAGTGCGAAGCGCAAAACGGGAAAAATCGATAAATTCCACACCGAAGAAGAGCGCCGGAGCTCGGTTTTTTTCGACACGCGTTCTCTTGGTTGGCTGACAGACAAAAGACGTGTCAAAACTGGCAGCCCGAGATGACATTTCGCGTGCCTCCCCAATCAGCAGACGGTCACCAAAAGCGGTGGATTTTCTGGTGAAAAATCACCGGATTTGGTGAAATGTCACCGGAATTTCGGTAGCAAGGTTATTCGACGGTCGAACGGAAGTATTTATACCACCAAAAAAAGCTTCTGAAAACAAAAAGCTTAAAAAGCACACCTCGACCTCCCCCACGCCACACATCACATTCGCCACACGATCCGGGTTCTAGCGATGGCTAAGAACCTGACTCTGTGCGTGAGTGTGAGCATGTGTTTCTGCGATGGGGTAGCATGGCCTTCATTCTTCGGTGTTGCTGTCCAGGTAT